>OZ023332.1:10109083-10339083 GCA_964007535.1 Brachyptera risi | reverse complement strand
CTGGCTTAAGCGTACGTATACATGCTGGTTCTTCTTTGCTTTCCGAAGCTGTCTTATTATTACGCCATTATTCAATCTCGTAATGATTCTATTTCTTGATCATAGATGCCCATGTTGGGAATCTGTTAGTACATCTTAATATGATGTACAATAACATCTCAATATCCTTGGTGTCGACTACCCTCGATCTCTCTGGGAATTTCCTGCTTTTTCTTGTTCCCTCAGGATGATTTCTTCTGTGAAACGAAGTGTTGGGCTTACTTTATCAATCAACAAGTTCTATCTTTTATTAATATCATCAAGGAAGATATTTCAAAATTATGCTTTTGAAAAAGTGTATTGGTACGATGGTTTTCATATATGATTTTTGAATGGTTTATATCGGTAGAACCTAGAATTTTTCACTACAAAATAAAAGTGAATAGAAAAATATTTTAAAAATTTGAACAAATTATCATTACAAATGTTTGTTATTGAACCTTGGGATGTCGTTGGTAACAAAAAGTCATTACTGTAAATCTGTAGTTTAGACATTCAAATTGTATATGATTCACATATAATATTGAGTAAGTCATAGGTCAAGTAGTGTCTTAGGTGCTCTGTGATTAGGTGCTCTGTTGCATATGTGTGCATATTTACTGCTGTCCCCAAGTTTGAGCAATGCATGGGTTTTGGCTGCACGGGACCTCCGCCTCGATCCAAGCCTGGTTTGCGTGCCGTGTGATGAAGTTGACTTGAGACTGTTCGCACTGTATCCAACTCTGTTGTGGCAATGACCACAGACTACGCCCTAGGTGCCGGGTCTCGTTTACGCACCGTGAGCCAGTCGAGTTACGTGGCCGACTTGAACGAGACCGATGTGATTCTCTTGCAAGCGTCGCCGCTGCAGCACCCCTACTGGCAGCCGGTGACGATCAGCGTCGGCGAGTGTAGCAGCGCTTCGAGCTCGGTCTGCGGCACGCCGGTCACGACACGCAAAAACAACAAACCTCCGCTGCCTCCCGGTAAAACCATGTCCCAACGTATCGGTAGTTCTAGTAGCGGAGCCAAAGGGAAATCCCGTTCAAGACCTTCGTCGTTGTTCGTGTCGGACGAGCACAGTCACGTGGTCGTCTACGAACATCTGACTCCTCCGGCATCGCCCAAGCATCACGTAGCATTCCGTTCACATTCGGCTGACGACGACGGTTTTTACTACCCAAAACAGCCTTCGACGTCTCTTATTTCTAATTTAACGTCGTCTTTGAAATCTAAACTTTCTAATGCCTCTCTGAATGATTTTGTCGCCGAGTCTGTTTCGCCTACTTTTTTAGGGACGCCGGCGTCTAGTATGGAAAAGTTGAACCGCCTCAGGGATCGTCTGATTCGATCTGTGGTTACTCCGAGTTCGAGCTTAGAGGGGAAAGGGGATACAGATAGAGAGAGTGATGACGAGAGTACTCCTCTGGTGTCGGAGATCGCCACCCCGACAGAGACAAATACTAAAGAGACGACTTCTCGATTCCTCAATCACGGATTTTCCGGTAACAGCAGTGACAATTCTTCGTCTCTTAAAAGCACTCCGGTATCACCTCTACTTATTTTCGAAGATTCTGTGATCGAGCAAGATAATGGTAATTCTATTTTAATAGAAATGGATGATAATATACCCGTTGACCGGGCATCATCCTGCGGTTCTTCCATATCGTTGACGAATGTTTTAGAGCCGACTGGTAATTATTATCACCTGGTGGCCGTTAGCGAAAGCATGAACAGCGTTGCAACGCAGCGAAGTGAATCTCAGGAGATGTTGAACGACGCCGACTTCAAGATAAGGAAGAAGTCTGTGTCAGGTCACTTTTCCAGGCAGGATGCTGTGGACAGGTCTGAGAATAAGGGTGGACAGGATGACGTGAACAATCCAGAGACTTCTGTATGATGTAAACACTGTGCGCTAGGTACAATTTTACGTGGAGGGCTTTGTTCTTGGTGAATTAGCGAGACTGAGCAGTCAATTTTCATTCATTTCCGTATGCTTTATTCATTATTTTACTGGCTTGACTAGATGAAGACTCCATAATGAATTAAAATGTATTATTATTTTTTTTGTTATTAGTATGCCCACTTCATAATGACCGTGAGCCAAACAGTATTAAGTATGCTATAACAAATTATTAGCTAAACAATTCCAGGATTTTGTGTATTGTACGTAATAAATAATAACGCATTTACACAGTAGACCTACTGTATTTAGGGTGGCCTGGCTTGGATTTAGTTGAGGATATATTTTTTTTCAAAAAGTTGAACGAGTCAAGGTGCAAGAATGATAATATTGGTTGGAAATGTTCACATGCACACAACTAAAAAAAATTCTCCGAGTACCCCATGCGTGAAATGCACATGTAATAAGTATTGTAATGGTTTTAATTTGCAGCATTTTATAGTAGATGTGTTTTCTCAAATACGTGGTGTTAGATTTTTGATATCTGAATTGTGCTATGCCAAATAACTTGTACGTAATTCAGTAAATCCAACCCAGACCGTTCGTAATTGCTCCTAGTTAGTTCTCATATTCATTTCATTTCATTATAGTATACCGGTACCTATCTTTGATATGCCCAACTTCATGTTTTATTATTGAGCTTGTGGCTCAAATGAATTTGAAATGCGTGATTGATTGCTGTTCTACTACACACATACATGATCTAAAAATGAAGGAAATTGATCATATATTGGTGGATAAATACATGAAAATCTTTGTATGGTAGTAAATGGAACCTAATGAAAATTTCAGATTGATTTTGTCTTACCGGTACCAAGTTAGTATGTGTTGTGATGCTTATTTTTGTAATTTTGTCTGTAGATTTCATGTTTCAAAAAATGAAGAATGCATGCGAGATGTATTTTGGTGACAATAAAACACAATTGGCCTATACTGTTGGTTTTTTAAATTATTTTTAATCATTTTTTTTTGCTATATCAACCAATACTGGGTATGTTGGTACCATACTAACTTTTTGAAAAATAATTCCAAATTTAAAAAAAATGGACATGGTTGAAACTAGAGAGGCTGGATACTTGAAGAAGAGAGCAGCCAACTCCGCGCTAAGCGGGCGCCAATTTCTGTCTGAAAGTGTCGTAAACTCACCAGTTAGTCAATAAGATGCCAGGGACTGACAACCGACGTGAGCAAAGAGTGGCATGTCAATTAGTTTGTAGCAACGCGATATGAACATCAGTTACATGTTTCCTAACTAGATAATATTTAAAATCAAAATGAATGAATAAAATAATTCATATACTTTTATGTTTGTTTTTCTCCAATTGTCGTGAAACGTCTTGATAGTGATCTTAATCATCAAGAAGGCTTTGCATTTTTTTACTGCCAATTCTATCAGAGCTGTCAGTCTAAATTCGTAACTGTGCGGTTAGGATCGATTATGAAATATTATATTCGAAAATAGGATCGTGTCTCTACTTCCAACCTCTGGATTTTCATTTTTAATCTTGTAAATATGTACGTACTAATTAAATCTGAGCGAGGGAACCCTCAAAATCATCGAAATCAGTTGCCAGGTGAGTTTTCTATCTCCACTAAAATCGGTCAGAACCGGTGATAACTTCACTACCAACTATACTTAGAACTTTTCCCTAAACTTTTTCGTGAATATTAACTTAGAACAAGCTAAGAGATAAAATTCTTTGTGAATCTGGGCCCAGAACTTTCAACTGAAGTTGTTTCCTAACCGATGTAATGCAGTCTAGCACACGTTCTGAACAAAAAATGACGTCCATGCGAGAAATATTTCGCTAGCCAATAGAAAACAGTCTTCAAGTTATTCGCTCTCTTCCTAAATACTGTATCTAGGCTCTCTAGTTGAAACTGTTCACCGATTGGCCAGTATACCATGAGCACAGCCTTCTTTATTCAGGTCATTCATTCTGTTCTAAGAAGAGGCTATCTCATCCAGTTCAGAAGGCTGTGAGTGTGAGTCGTAGGTGTCAAACCAATTTGAAGATTAAATACTAAATAGTGATTCTGATACTTTGATCACTTCTCTATGCTTTGCATTGCTCTATGCTATTGGTGCATAAATTTGATGATTTCCACAAGTTTACTGTCAGCATCTTGGCCATATGTTCTCCTTTTGTAATGTTATAACGTACTGTCGTGTTGTTTGGTGTGAACACTTACACGAGTTGATGTAGTGATAGGGAATTATCTTTAGCTCAAAGCAAAGAGTATTAAATATTCTGAGGATAAAATGCTACTTTTAGGGCCTACACTCGGTAATATCTTGTATTGTTTTTACTATTTGTTTGTTGAAGCTTGTTTTGCATTTTGTCTCATTTGAAATCTATCATCAGGAGTTGGTATGAAACAATGTGTAGGCTGCTAACAAAAACTACCAACATTCTCTTCTTTTAATGGTGCTTATTTATTGAATAATTGAATAGTCAACTGTCAAGTGTGATATATATAAATTGTTCAGTATTTTTTCAATGAATTTTATTTTGTGATCACTGTAGTATATATTACTGATTCTGTAACAAAAATGAATAAATAAATTGATTTCAAATATTGACCTCTTGAACACTACGAAGACTCTTTTGAGCGTGTGAGTGAACGAGTGTTGAGTTGTCTATCCAGTTATGGAATGTAATTTTGTGCAAGTTTGAATATGTTACCCTATTTCCTATTTGTCTATAATGTATTACCATATATATATAATCAGTGGCGTAACTACCGCAGGGGCAGCCGGGGCAGCCGCCTCGGGGCCCACGGTCCCGGGGGGCCCATGCTGTGCTATTATCAGAAATGCATTTCAACGATTACCGAAAAATAATGAACGTATTTGTATAACTGAAAAAATATACTTTTTAATATTAAAAAAAATCTGCATTGAGAAAATTCAAGTTGAACTTGATTAAGCAAGTGTTCATACGAATCGTGTCAGAGACACTGTCATATTTTTTCTCTGTACTTACACCACTTGAAGTAAATTATGAGCTTGCTACTTTGACTACATTTTGGCAGGGCCGTCGTTAGGGGGTCTCAGGTTAGGGGGGGTGCGCCCTCCCCATCGGCAGTTTTGCCCCCCCCCCCCCAATAGCTTATCCTCCTTTAAAAATATATAATGTTGACCTACAAATAAACACACAATAAAATATGATGCATGTTGATGACTTATTAATATATGAATTCTATCAGTAAACCCCTTTACTATACTTTACACTTCCTTTTTCCTTTCCGATAATGATTCAATTATTAGCTTCCGAAACTGCTCATGGATCGCAAAAATCACTTGGAAAATGACCATATTTCGAAAAAAACACTGCTGGGAATTTTGCTGGGAGAAGTCGCGAAAAAAACTTTGAAAATGACCATAATGAGTATACTATCAAAAACAACTTTGGTAATGTCCATAGTGATTCAATCATTGGACTCCAAAACCGCTTGTAAATATAAAAAATCACTTAAAAATGACATGACTCTATTTTAAAAAATTACCTGCGAGGCTTTGCTGGGAGAAATCGTAAAAGTAAAGCTTCGAAAATGTCCATGATGATGCAATTATGACTCCAAAACCACTCGTGAATCGCAAAAATCTCTTGAAAAATGTCCATATTTAAAAAAATTTCCTGCGGGGCTCTGCTGGGGGGATAGTGCCCCCCAGACCCCCTTTTCTCGCTTGGCAGATGTCCAACTGGGTGGTCATTTTATTCACGTAACATGTGCGCCCCCCCCCCAACACACGACGTCCCTGCATGATTTTGGTGAAAAGTCAACACTATTTTTCCTCTCAAAAGTAAGTGTTATTTGATCTTCATCTTCAATAGAACCATTTTGTTTCATAGAATGACTTAATTGTGAATATATTTTAATCATAATTTTGAGTGTATTTCAACCGTCTCTAATAGTAAATTGGGAGAACATGAAATATGGAGGTTGCATTTTGAGGGATATCGAAATTTCATCATTTGATTTGAATTGATATATTTTTTGGGAGGGGGTGGGGCAGGGGGCCCATGTGAGTATTTTGCCCCAGGGCCCAAAATTTCTAGTTACGCCACTGTATATAATATAATACAAGGCACTCATACTCGGACATGTTTTATCTGATAGAAATGATTTCTCTTTGAAAATCCACCAAGTTTTCTAGGAAAACTCAACTATTTTCCTTGAAATACTGGAGTATTTTCTAAATTCAATAATCAACCTGTCAAAATCTACCTGACGGATTGTGTTTTTTTTTATATTGGGTTTTAACGACGCACTATAATGTTAATTAAGATCTATTTGCATCAAATGAATGATTGATGAGATGAAGGTTACTTACGTATTGGGAAGGAAGCGGTTGTGGCCTATATTGTAGGAACCATCCCGGCATTAGTCTAGACTAGAGGGAAACCACGAAAAACCTCTGTAAAGATGGACGGTGGCGAGGATCGAACCTGGTTCGAAATGCCTCTTCACCTCCCAAATCACATGAAGCGAGTGCATTAACCTCTCGGCTACATGTGCCGGTGATTGTGTGGTGATTCTAGATGATGGATAATGTTCGAAAAGGTTTCGTGTGTATCTGTTTTGCCTTGCGAAGCGTACAACGCTAAAAACAACATCGAACAAAGCGAGAACCGATTTGAACCAAATGAAGGCCCAACTTTCTCGCGTCCAATTGGTATATTTTATAACTGAAATACTTCCATCTGTGACGAAGAAGTGTGAACATAAACAGCGCAGTTCTGGTGTCGAAGTTCATTTTTTTTTTACTTAATTAAAAAGGGGAGATCGCCCTTGTGGTGTCTCATCAAAACAAGTAACAACTACTTTCAACCACAGCCTCAACTGGGGAACAATCATTTTGTGTCAAGTTTCGATGTTGATAATTTAAAAAAAAAGTAGATTAGTTAATAGTTCTAGTTCTGGTAGTTAAGTCATCTTGGCACAAATAACCATCGCTGTTGACACGCCCTCAAACTCGAATATTCATTCAGTCATATTCAAATGTTTTAACAAATATTATTCACCAAATGAGTATATTTGGAGATTTTTACTCTGTTTTAGGGATGTCGGCGGGTAGCAATTTTTAGAATCATTACCCAAGTATTACCCGGGTAATCAATTTTTTTAAATCTTAACTATGCTCATCTACTTTTCATTTAAATGTATTTTATCGTCTTATTTGTAACCATCTTTAGGTTACCATTATTAATGTTGCAACTACAAGCAGTCTGCTCATATCATATCACTGACCCTCTCAGCACAAACTAATCCACCCAAACACATTGGTTGAGTCAACTTGAGTGAATGTGGCATGTCACTCTTTTTTGTGAACAAAGGGCCATGTGTTTAAGCGGTGTTTAAGCGGTATGCAGAAGTGTTAGAACTGTGGTTGCTATGAAGGTCAGTTGATGATAACAGATGATTAAGGAGACCTAAATTCTTTGGTTTTTTCCCCCACACAAGTGCGCTTTGTTTAAAAGTTATCTGTCAGTGAAAATGAAGAACAAAAGCTCGCGTTGTAAAAAGTGGCTGGTACCCGGGTAAGGAATATTGGAGTCAGGTAGTGGTGTACCCGTACCTGACCCGGGTAGCCGGGTACCCGTCGACACCCCTACTCTGTTTTATAGTTGAAAGATTTACTAAAAAGTAAAAATGTATCTCTTACAGTGTAACTGTGTAACTTGAGCTGTGTAAATGTCTTGACACACAATGTTATGCCATAGGGGTACAGGAAATGCACAGGAATGCATCCAAAGTACATTGATTATATCATACTAAATTATCTCCATCACAGAATAACATTTCTGGCACCAATATAATTCTTACAAATCTATCAAATTGTCAATTATAGACAAACTTGAAACTGGAGCCGAAAATTCTTCAAGCTACGAACAGCAAGCACAAAGACAACTCTCGGTCATGAAAATGGTTACAAAAATATTCTTTTGAAAAAATGTACCTCAATTGTGAATATTTTTCCAAACTTTTACCAAATACTAGTATTTGATCTTTTCTTCTGATACATAGAAAAGATAACAACTCTGCTAGAGCCAAACAATATGCATGTCATTGTTTTCTCATAGTAGCAGTTATTTAGAATCAGCATTTTCATGCAAGTAAATCCCCCATCAGTGAGAGATGATGTAACAATACTACATTTCAAATCACAAAACAGTAATTACCCATTAAAACACAAAGATCATTCAAAAGTATGGACAAAGGTCTCAAGTCTAGTAATACATTTAAATGTTTGATGTTATAGAACAAGTGACCTCTTAGATCTGATTTACAGTACTTTAAAGATTCAATACATTTTGCAACTTACATTAAAAGATTAATTGATTAATCTAAGGGGAAAGATAACAATCCAATGTCAACTAGCTAGGTTGGCTTTAGCACAATTAATTTCCTCAACATAATTTGTTTTTCAATGTCAAGTGTGATTGATTGAGAAGGTACATGAATTATGATTCAATATCTAAGGTGGAACACATACCATTTGTTGGAATATGTTGATACCATGGACTAATTTTTTATTCTATGTTAATACTTATATCCATTCTAATTGAAGATTCAATTTGAAAAGATCAATGAACACTGTTGACAATTTGAACGACATGATCTTTAGTTCTCGGAAAAGTACCGGTACTCAGGAAATAAAACATGTTTTAAAGTTGAGTGAAGTCACAATCTCCCGGCAGCATTCGACGCAACCCTCAATGCATCTTGAGTGGAACACATGCAATTTGTTGAAATATGTTGATCTTTCACCAATCCTAATTAAAGATACAGTTTGCAAAAATAAAATAAGTGTTGACAATTTGAACATCATGGTAGAGAATATCCCACCTGTTGAATGTTGGCAAGACAATATCTCGAATCTAACTGAGCATTCTTGCGTTGCGTGGAAGCAAAGGAAACTGTAAAGCAAGTCTTACATGCGCAATGCGAACTGCCCTGCTTATTCTTATGTGGAGTTGAAACTTCCCGCCATTTCGAACGACCAATCATATGGCGAGAGGCTGGATGACGTAAAGGGACCGGATCGAGCCTACACCCAGTAGGCTTTGCTCAATCAGCTGTTCCGATACAATCGACGGAAGAATGTGAATTTCAACGTAGCACATGGCCGAGTAGGCCTACTTCTGCATTATTCTTCGAGACACGGATTATTTGAACATATATACGCAAGAAAAGTCAAATCTACGGTGCCAAGGTAAGAGCTAATTGACTTGTTATGTTATCTGGTACTTATGAAGAACGTACGTTAAAATTTCAATGATTACATCGCAGGCTAGGCCCTACTATTCTTGTGATGATGACTGTTACGTCACTTACGTGAGAGTAGCGGGAGCACTACTGTAGTCTGTACCATAATATTCATTGGCATATTCAAGTTTACGTCATTTTGTTCTTTTTTTATGTGAGATTAGCAAACTATGCCATCATATTCATTCATGTTACTTCATTGTTTATTTTTTAAATAGTAAGTTAATACTCAAGTGATCAGTTACGCGAAACAATTTAATATGAAAAACATGGAATTTGCTAAAACGTGAATGTCACCAAAAATTAAAAGAGCTCAATTATTTTTTAAAACTTTCAAAAACGATTCCGTTCATTTTTTTAAATATTCAATATGTTTCTTTTGAGAAATTAATCAAATACGATATTGATATTTCAAAAAATAATCCTTACATTTCTGTGTCCCATTGTGTGAAGGTATGATTCGTACTTTATTATATTGTTATACCATTCCTTAGAAGTTCAAATCTAGACAAGCGACAGCTCGACGGGAGCCAAGTCCTCTGTGAACTAGCTATACTTTGGTATTTTACTCAAAAAAAAAGGAAAATATATATATATATATATATATATATATATATATATATATATATATATATATGTATATATATATATATATATATATATATATATATATATGTATATATATATATATATATATATATATATATATATATATTTATATATATATATATATATATATATATATATTTATATATATATATATATATATATATATATATATATATATATATATATATATATGATATTAAATATATATATATATATATATATATATATATATATATATATATATATATATATATTAATTCTACTTCGTAATTTTATTGGCATTGCGTTCCAAATGGTTTATCCAGGTAATATGTGGATTCTAGTTTTGTTGAGTTATTCGATCGTGTTCCGTGTCAGTCTTGCTGAGTTTACTACTCTTGTTTCTGATCGAATCTTAATTAAATGTCTGTGTAGGCCTAAATCACAATCTAATCTGTGAATGATAGAGGTCCACATATCGCTTTGTACTTCTATACAAGAGTACCTGCTGAATTATCTATAGGTATATGGGTCGGTTGGGCCGTATACCCATACAGCATCCTAGAATATAATTATCGTTAAAGTGGGTAATGTGATATAATGAGAATATTACAACCGGAATTTGATAGACTTTCCTTCATTATTTCCTTGAGTTTAACAACACGAAGAGTTTCATAGAACGTTAGAGGGCATTAGAACCCTGAATCTAGATTGTAATGAATAATTACAATAATTATTTCCCTAATTTTAGAGAAAACTTGGAATCATTATCTCAATTTCAGAAATTAAAATGTATATATATATATATATACCGGTATATATATATATATATTTATATATATATATATTTATATATATATATATATATATATATATATATATATATATATATATATATATATACCTATATATATATATATATATATATATATATATATATATATATATATATATATATATATATATATATATATATATATATTTGTTCTCGATAGAGACCATGACGTGAGCATTACCGATTCTGTATAGAAACATGAACAAATCGAGTATATTCCTAGTTTCTTCTACAATAAGGAAATAAATATCGTAATTATTCGTTAAAATTCAGTTTCAGTGATGAAGGCAAGTATAGGCTCTATAATGGTGGTGCGTCTTACAATGCCACATGCGACGCTCAAGTAGCATATTATTCCAGTCCTCCTGGGGTAATTCAGTTTAACCTATATTCAAATATAATTCCCTTAAGTACGTTTAATCCAGGACGCTTTAATCACATGGAAAGGGACTTGCGTGCGGTCTTCAGTGTATTCACTATAGGCCTAATCTTCATTATTCATCAGCCTAATATCTTGAAACGTGGCCATCTTCATTTAATATTGATTGAAACGTCAAGCAATGCAGCTTTTAGTTTTAATTAAAATTGATTACTAGTATAAATATTACATTACGAAAAGAATGCACAACTGAATTTATTCTGTATGTAAGTGTTCAGTTTATAAACTCTGCTTTTAAAGGTTGAAGTTTTTAACGGTCTTATATGAATTCATCCTTGAGCAACAATAATTATGTATAAAGATGTCATTTTTAATAATAATAATAATCTAATAATAAAGCATGATGAAATAAAAAAAATAAAAGGAAGGCTCTATTTTGAATCTTGAGAAAAAATGTTACGGTATACCGGTAGTGAGCTATAGTAGGCCTAATCGTGTTTTTTTCACTCATCGAACAGCTAGAGAAACTGCAATAGTATTATCTTCAACATTTCCCCCAAAATTATTGAGGCTACTTTACATCTTACAACTCTTGAGTAAAACCTGCAGGGAACGGTCAAAACAGGACAAAAATTGCCAATGCAGGCCTTTGGTTTACAAAACATAATGGGTAAACGGTGTGACCAATCAGTCTAATTCTTTTTGCAATGAAACAGCAATGAGTATATCTGTGCCTCTACGTTCATTAAAGATCATTATTCCATATTATATCACTCGGAAAAAATCGTAAAAACAAAGAAAAACAGGTAGAAGAATGTTTATTTTTGATAATTATTTTGAAAGGGTTGAAAACATATCACGAACTAAAGCTCTCCGTACGAGCACGTATTGAATACTGGTGATCATTTAACCGAAAACTGTATGTTGATACGATGACTGGTTTCCCGTTGCCAACTTAGGCCCCGAACGTCTTCAATCAAGCCGGTAGGCAACATGTAAAGAGGACTGTTTTTTCTGGCAAGGTCAGTTGTGACAGCTGTTGATTTAATATCTCGACGCACTGTAGTGTCTATACTGACTTGGTTACTGGTGACTTAGATCTGGTTCTAGATTACATCGGTAAATGATGAATGGGAAAATGAGATGAAAGGTTATTTTATTATGTGCTTCGGATGGTGGGAAGGAAACGGTCGTGGCCTGTTCCCAGTATCACCCCAACATTAGAGGGAAATCGCGATGCACTTCAGTAAGCATGATCGGTCGAGGCGGGAACTGAACCCCGGTCTCCTGAATGACGGTTCGGCGTGCTAGTCGTCTCAGTATTGTACCACTTTTGAGAAAAGTAAATGTTTCCCTAAATATAATTATTTCACAAACAATTTCCAGTGTCATTAATTTCACCATAATAATAATATGTTTATTGTCCTCAAATTGATCACTTAGGCCCACATGAAAGATATTCCTCGCTCGCAACTCGACGACATTTCCCAGCATTTTTTATTGTTTTTAGAAATATATATTCTAAACCACCCTCGGTAGCTCGGTCAGCTGAGGCCCCACTTCAGGAATTGAAGTCACCGTTGGGCGTGGGTTCGAATCCCGCATAAGGCATGGGTTTTTGTAAATATCCTCCCACTAATCATCACTTCATACATTCCTAATCAGTGACAATTACCTGCTCATTAGTACCCAGCTATTGGTGGGTTAAGCAAACAATATAATCGATCAAATATATTCTAGAATATGTTGAAGGTTGACTTGACCACTATAGATTCATGAGTAGACCATATCATTCCTTATAATTCTATCATACTTTCTTACTTTTGTCTATAACTGAAAATAATAATTGTTGATAACACGGAAGCAACGTTGTATTGTTTAATCTATTATATGACAAAATCGACTGCATTTATGCAGGACATTTTTAATGTTTTAATTTCTGATATGGTATGGAAATATCAATATCCCCCTTCGCCCTTCGGCCGTTTCCTACCATAGCAGTGAAGTGTACAATAAATGAGGCCTGCTTTTAATCATGCCATTAATCTGTTGATGACGTTCAAGACATTGATTACTGATTATATCTTCCTATTATGTTGTATTAATTTATGTAGAGCAAAATTAGATCTTATTATTGTTCAAGTATCCGCGGTCAATCAATCAGTGAAGTGCATATATCGTACTAATTTGTTTTCGCGAGTTCTCTTTCTCCTCGGCCCACCAGCCAATGAGAACGAAGAGTGACTTGGTCAACCAATGAGAGTGTAGGAGGAAAGTGTTACGGTCGGTAAATCCACAAGAGAACGGTATCGTTCGAAGTCGTCTACACACCGTGCGCGACGTAACTTGTGCTTTAAACAATGTCGTGGTATTATTAATACTGTTTGTCTCCTTGATTGTGTGTATATCATATTACTTACTAGGCGATAGTGTTCGGTTAATGACAACAATAAAACCAAAGTGTTGACAGGTAAGAAACTTGACTTTCATAATTATACTGTCTACGTATACACATAAAAGAACAACAGTGATTTTAGTAGGTTATTGAATCAGGTTATATGGCTCCCGGCTTTTCCAGTGGAGATAGGTATGTTTTATATTTCAAGTTCAAGCGCGAAGGTCATTTGGTGCGACGTGCATTCTCAGGGTCGATCTTGATTCTTCCACTATCACTATAATCAATTCAAAAGTGAAATATGATAATAGTAAGATAAAACTAGAGTCGATAGTTCCCATCTGTCATATCCGTGCGCTGCGTAACGCGGCGAGTGGGTGCCAAGTAGCACGTCTAGTGTTATTGTTGTTTGGATTGGGAGATTGCCGAGGCAGTATTATATAAATATCTCGCGTGCGTGCTTCCACTCCATGTGTGATTTAATGTGTGCACGATCCTGCACATGTGTCAATTAGTCTCTAACCGGCGCTCGTTGCTTAATTAATGCTTAATAGGCGTGTTCGCCCGAATTGAGTTAAAATCCCTACTGCTTAGCTGCGTTTGTCTGTCGGCTGGCGACTGTGTTAATTGTGTTTAGGAGTTGTGTGTTCACTCAGTCTAACTTGCTATCTATAACAGTCTATCTGGTAACTTGCATACAGGTGAGTCGAGGTGATTGCAGTGTACAACTTGAAGCAGAAGTAAAAGTCTCTTTGCTACTTGGTCAAACTAGTTGATTATGTTATATTGCATAGGATTTAAAAAGGTATCAAAAGACAAACGAACTTTTACTTATGTTTCAAGCTGTATAAGCCAAGTATATAATATATATATATATATATATATATATATATATATATATATATATATATATATATATATATATATATATATATATATATATATATACACTGTACAAAGAAAGTATAATGCGGTCAGTTGGGATGAAAATATTGCATTTCCGGTTACCACCATAAAATTTCGTACAGGTCTAGAAAACATAATTCAAAATCACCGTGGAGGCAATGTGCCCCTGCCCTTGAGCACCCTTGATTACTTATTCAAAAGAGTGGTAAAAAAACAAAATTTTCTCTAAAAAAACTCGGAAAAAAATTACACACAGCGATCAAATTTTAGAATTGTATACTTGTTGACATTCTCTCTCAATAATGTTCATAAAAAAAGCGTCACGATGAGTTCGGATGTCCAAAAAAATGATATACCTGAACGCAATTGCTGGTTACGTTGGCAAGTGTCGCTACTTGCACGGTGATTACATTTCTCAGTGTTCTGTTCATTTCAAGAATATGTCGAGAATTACAATCGTTAATTTGTTTAGATCAAGATGTAAGTATGTAATCCACAGTCAAGAAACTTCGTGTGATTCTCCCCTCCCCCCCCCCCCACAAAAAAAATCTTGTTGAAAAATGTAGAAAGGAAGAAGGTAAAAAGGACACAATTTGCCTAGGGGTGGCTGGCTACCTAAGCATGGCCCTGGTTGTACCAACAGTTTCTTTACATCAATCTATAAGACATCTATTGAGAAACCCATGTAAGCAACAGGTATAACTAACGTCGGTCAAATTGTAGAAAGACTAAAATGAGTGAGGAATAAAACAGGAAGGCAGTGACACAATTGTTTGAAACTCAAGGTGCATACATATCTTTCCATTACATGTCATATACATGTGCGGATGCCTAGATATATCACTCATCCAGCAACGTATTTCTTGCGTTTTCCTAGTTTCATTTCTGCTTCGTTTTAAATTTTGATGTAAAATCGACTTTTAGCAACTTCGGCCGCGTTTCACCGTCTCATCCAATCTGCGGCTATAAACACCTTTCTACCTCTTGATTGCCCTTCCTGTTCCCGCACCTTGACATGTCTTGACAGCGTTTCAAGTTTTCCTTTTATTATGTCAAGTATTCAATTTGCCTTGTCATTCATTTCTTCTTTGTTGCATGAGTTTGTTTTGTATTTACTGTTGGAAAACAATGTTTGTTGATTCGACATTGAAACGTTGTTGCTGCTTTATGCTTGAATAAAATACAGATTTTAGTGTGTCGACATCTGTATAGTGACGTCACAATTAGCATCTCAGTCTCCTACTGACTCCATTTTTTCGTCATTTCACCAATACTAAAAAGATGCTAATTTCTCAAAAGAAAATAAACCATGAAAGCGGGCCAAAAATAGTGAAACAATTGACGTCTGGCAGTCTCCGCCCCCTTGACGTCACAAATTATAACATCCAACTGACTGAGCTGTTAGAACTCGGGTGAAATTCAAATATTCAATCGGGGTACCACAAATGATGTAGATCTAACTGGCCGACTGGTGAAGTCACGCCAATTTCGAATCGTCAATTCCCTTCGAAATGGTTTGGTAATGCTATGAAAATGTCAACAAGTGGGCCTCAATAAATGCAGGCAAGGCTGTCCACCATGCACTGTCTAAGTGTATTCTTGAAGCCTACCAAGAATATACTTGGACCACGGACTTGTAATACTGCGCTTCAATTTTAATTCAAAAATCATTTTATTCCATACAATATGATACATCAGGAATTACAATGAGAAATTATTCATTTTTCACATAGCTATCATTATTCACACACCTTTGATATCGATAGACTAAACCCTTGAAAAGAAAAATTAAAAATTGAGTAAATAAAGATAGTGTTCCTTGAATTATGGTAATATCCAAATCTAATCAATGAATAATACATTCAATTCATGTAATGTAACTGTGTTTAGAGTTGAGTATTAAAGATAAATGAGAAATGAAAATGAAATAAAGAATGTATAGAAGCCCGCGTAAGAAAGAAAAATTCTTGTGTGCGGGCTGAAATAATTAGAGTATTATTAAATTCACGATATGACGGTGACTGTCTAGAATAGATCATGAATACCTGTATAATTTTTTTTTTCAATTATTATTTAATCTTTTTTTCCATTATTGTTATTTTATCTTTATTTATTTATTCTTACTTTCTTCTTTTTTAACTAAATGAAAAATATTATCGAAAAGAAAAAATGAGAATCAATAACTATAATACATAAACAGTTATCAATATTCATGTAAATTGAACCAAGTGCAAGATATCTATTCTTAAGGAATTAAAACAAGCAAGATAACGGTAATAAACAAAACAAAAAGTGAATCAAGCAAGATAAAAATAGAATAGAATTTATACTACACACATATCCACATAAAAACTCATACATGCTTATACACATATACATATATACATACATACATACACATATATACCCATATATGTATAGCAAATACAAAACAGTTTCATTACGATATATTCACAAGATTATTGCAGAAAACTCTACCAGAATCTCGTAACCAGTTCTCAATTTTGTGCTTGAAAACAAGAAGGTTTGAAGCTTCTCTTATATCTAAAGGGATTTGATTATAAATATGTGGACCAATGAAATTCAAATTTTTCTGACCAATTTGCTTCTTCCTTAAGGGAATAAACAAATTAAACATATTGTGACTCCTGGTACTCATTGCATCCTCCACATATTCTATTTTATAGCAATCAAAGTTCCTATAAAGGTGAATTAAAATAGTTTTAATATATACTTGACGAATATCTAGGACCTTCGCACAGGTATATATTTGGATAGAGGAGAATTGTTTGTGTTTAAGGAATATTATTTTAAGAATTAGTTTTTGAATGGTGTTAAGTTGCTCAAAATTTTAATTATAAGCCCCACCCCACCCAATGATTCCATACTGAAGTATTGATTGTGCTAGAGATTTATAAATTGTCAAGAGCATTGCTCTATTCAATATGTGTCACAGAGTCTGAGTCTATAAAATAAATATAAGATGTTACGGACTTTTTTGACTGTTGCATTAATGTGATTTTTCCATTTCAAGTGACTGTCAATAATAATGCCAAGGCATTTAGTACTTTCTCTGGATTGAATTTCATGGCATGAGCAGTCATTTGAATCCAGATTGCAGATATCAGAATGAAGTTTTAGCAGCATTTCTGGACCAGGCATTGTTTTAGAACTTATAGTGTGGGGTAGGTAAATTGTTTTAGATTTGTTTAAAGTTAAAAAATTACTATTAAGCCATTTGTATACAAGTTTATGCATTAGCTGTCTTGAAAACCTTTTCCCAACTTTCATCCTTGCATATCAAAACGGTATCATCGGCGTAAGTTATGATGTCACAATTGATATTAAGGTCACACAGGTCATTTATGGGCTTATATGCCCAAGTCCGTGTTTAGGCGATTAACCCAACGCAACGCAACCCAATCAATTTTATTTCATTTCCATGGTAATTTATTATTACACTTCGTGTAACAGAGAGTCTAAGTTCCTAGGAATCTTTCAGTCAAAATAAGTCTCGCATCACATTCACGTCATCTATCAATTTATTTCATTCGTGTTTTTCAATTCATTCATTTATTTCATTCATTTATTCACTGTACAGCAAGTACACTGTATTACAGGTAGTGGGTTTAAAGCGGCTGAACAACACGTGCCTACCTGTGAACTAATCTAATCGCTCCTACCTGTATATTATTGTCTAAGCATACAATAAGAAATGAGATAAAATCGACCAACATATAAAAATAACGAGATTTTGACCATTGTCAAAGTTTTATCTTTGAAATTGATCAGTTTTGAGTAAGTTCCTCATAGAAAGGAACTAGTTACAATTCCCGTTACTCGATCCGAAACGGAACTAGCTACCGTTACAGTTCCTCAGAAAAAAAGTAAATCCAAAGTTCCCGCCAAAAATCAAGTTACCGACGCGGAGTTTTTTGCTTGAATTTGTATATGAGTATTTTCATGGATTTTAAAACGTTTCAAAGCCAAAAATTTCCGCGGTAGCCTCCCCCCCCCCCCTATATTCGAACAGTAATCTATCATGATCCATTCAATAATTGTTCTTTAATTATTGACAAAACTCTACCACAACACTCATTTTCAAATGGTAATTATAAGTGATCTCATCACAGGCACTATAACTAGCAAGGTCGAGACGGAACACAGAAGGCCTCTACAAATCTCCATGCGTTTTGATAATATAATCTTATTCCCATTGGCTATCAGTAATGTCACCAGATGGTAATGATTTTCTTGGAATCTATTAGTCGCAGATTGACATTTTTTAGACGAGCTTTAGCGAGGATTCAATTTGACATACTGAAAAAAATTGGTGTTCGTTTTTATGTTTTTTTTTTATGTTTTTTTGTCGGTTCTCCACAGGTCAAACGGCTACAGCTATCAACTTCAAACTTTTTCTTATCATGGTTCCTCATCTAGCTTAGATCTGTATAGTTTTGTGGCATTATCGGGTGGTAACTTTTATTTTTATGAATTTTAGAAATTTCAAAAATACCCGTTAGAATAACACGGCGGAAAAAAAATTTAAAAAAATTTATTTAAAAAAAAATTGAAATTTTGTGTGAAGTTGAATAACATTTTGATACACATTTCTGGAAATTCACAGCTTGATCGGGTCAGCCATTTTTAAGAAAAAACATGAAATGTGCTAAATTGGTACCACTCGAAGCAGTTTTTGCTCATTTATAACTGAAATGTTACCCAATTGGCGAATTTAGGCAAAAGTTTGGCAAAGAAGTCGACATACTATTACTTTACGCTCGTCTAACAACGCGTATCTAGCGTTTTCCTAGTAACATGATCCATTCGAACCATATATTCGATCAAAGTACGGGAACGCACGAGATGTTCTGTACCGATACGATAAGGAGTAGACAGAGAAATACCGCGGGGAATAATAAGATACAGGATGGAGGGCAGGGATTAGGGATCGGGCTGAATCAACAGGTGTGAGCCTAATTTCATCTGCTATCATACAAATAGGCGATCTTTTGCACGTTAATTGCGTATGAATTCTTGAGTTGAAATTTGTTCAAAAGGAACTTTGAAAAAGAACGTAAATTTCGTTCCTCGTGACCGATACAAAGTACCTGATTCCATTAAAAGTTACTGCTTAACAATAGAAACGCGTTCCCATGCATCGAAGTTCCCGAAAAAGTTCAAAATAGTAGAACTTGTTTGGTATAATGCTATGAAAATGTCAACAAGTGGGCCTCAATAAATGGCAAGGCTGTCCACCATGCACTGTCTAAGTGTATTCTTGAAGCCTACCAAGAATATACTTGGACCACGGACATGTAATACTGCGCTCATAAGTCCGTACTTTAACAATTAACCTAACCTTACCCAATTCATTTCATTTCCATGGTGATATTGGTAATTCATATTATACACTTCGTGTAACAGACATTAGAGTCTAGTTCCAAGGAATCTCAGTCAAAATAAGTCTCGCATCACATTCACGTCATCTGTCATTTTATTTCATTCGTTTTTTTCAATTCATTCATTTATTTAATTCATTTATTCACTGTACAGCAAGTACACTGTATTACAGGTAGTGGGTTTGAAGCGGTTGTACCACAAATGCCTACCTGTATACTAATCCAATCACCCCTACCTCTAGGCCTATATTATTTTCTAATCATACAAAAACAAATGATATAAAATCAACTATAGAATATAAAAATGACAAGAGATTTTAAGAGCCCGCATCTTAGCTGAGAATGTTTCTCTTCGAAATGCTCGACCCAAGTTTGATGTGCGTTCAAAAGTTTGGTTGTGGGTTGAAAAGTGAAAAGGGGATAATATTGAGAGAGTTCCAGTAGGCCTAACCACTGCTAGATGGAGGTGTTTTTCATTTTATAAATTGGACAAAATCTAGTTACATTACACATTTTGGCCAAGGAAATTGGGAAAACTGAAATTACAGGCAAATCAGGATGTCAAATATTGATGAGTAAAGTTGAACTTGAAGATGTGCGTTTGTAATTTATTTCTACCATTATTCGGTAACCGAGAATTAAGCGATGGAAACCATCAAATTAGGCACATTTTGATTCAATTATTGCTCCATTACGAAATTATTCTTCAATTTTCGATTAAGCATGTCTAACTGTGAGAGTATTACTTATTCATTCCATTTTACCGCAAGTCTGTAATGTTTGTATCTTGAGATATATGTGACGAAAGTGCACCCTGTAAATCTGTCTTTAAGATGCGGGCTCTCAACAAGTGAAAGTTTTCTCTTTTGAATTGATATCACATTCTCTATATATAGACCATAATACAATGGGTCTTTATAATTATAGTACATACTTGAATTAGAATATAACGACTGCAAGGCGCGTGGTATAGACTTGCAAATCAGAACGTGTTGATGTTACTAAATTCTGTTCAATTAATAACTAAATAACTCGTCATGATCGGAGCACGTGCCATACATTGCACGTACAAAACATTGAAACGGTGACATTGGCAGCGAGAACTAATTACAACCAGACATGTCTTTGTTGCCTTGTTGAGAGCTTGAATCCTCCACAGAAGTCCGTTTTCTGTTCTGATATATCTGGTTAATCAATATCACACGGTTGGCTGGTTTAGCTCCAAATAGAAAAAGGATTTTTATAATTTTAATTCAAGCTGTATGCAATGTGGACGTTGTTGCTGTTGTTGTACTCGACCTAAATTAAAATCAATCAACCCAACTATAACCTAACCTACCCTAATCAACCTATAGTTCGATCCCCGCCACCGTCCATCTTTACATGTTTTTTTCGTGGTTTCCCTCTGTAGTCTAGGCTGATGCCTGAATGGTTCCTTCAATATAGGCCACGACCGCTTCCTTCCTAGTATTCTCGATACCTAAGAAACCTTCATCCCATCATCTCATCAATCATTCATTCGACGCCAATAGATCTTAGTCATCATTATAGTGCGTCGTTAAAATCCACTATTATATATAAATATATATATATATATATATATATATATATATATATATATATATATATATATATATATATATATATATATATATATATTTACTACCTGTAATATAACCTAGAACTGTATAATAGTTATATGCCATGTGTAGAGTGAACCATGAGTAAATATATGGTTTTTTGTCTATTATCTCCTAATCCCATATGCAATATATTGCAAGGTTGACAAGTTTACCAAAGTACAAAAAGGACTTTTACTTTTGGTTCACTCTCTACATCAGATCCTGGTGGACCTATCCATTTGGAATAACATTTGATTTTATTCCCATTCCAGTTCCAAAGTGATCATGTGTCCACTGTACCCGCTGCACCTTCTGGTGCTGTACGCCCTCGCCCTGGGCCCCCTGTGGCTGTTCTCCACGGCCGTGGTGGCCCAGGTCGCCCAACAGACCGAGTCCTGGGGCGTCGAGTTCTTCCCCAAGGAGCTCCTGGAGCTGCAGATCAACAGCCAGCGCACTGTCCAGGTCATCTCGTCCGAACTGCTCCACGAGAACGTCACGGCGCAGAGCAACAGCCAACATATCGCTCAAGCTGGCCCGCTTTATAAAATCATAGATCTGGGTAATCATTCCTGGACCGCGTTGTTCGATGTGACAGGACATTTCATTGGATACGCGAAGATACGTCTGCAACAGATGAGTAACGGCGAGCTGGTGACAGAGTCGGATGCGATCGACGTGACGGTGATCAGGGAAGATCGATTGATCGATCATATATTCGTTGGTAGTGTGGCCACGCTGGTGTCGATCATCTATATCAATTTTGGATGTGCTCTGAATTGGTCGTTGGTGAAACAGATGTTGAAGAGGCCGGTGGGGCCGGCCATCGGGTTCGTCTGCCAGTTCCTCGTCATGCCACTGGTGAGTTGTCATTACGAATAAATCATTTGTGATATTCTGATGAAGCCGCCCCTGTGGCTCAGTTAACTATCGCACTGTGTTAGGAACTGAAGTCAGGTCTGGCGTGGATTCGAGTCCCGCTTAAAGTATGGGTTTCGTAAATGTCCTTTCACTTCATAGTTCATAATCACGTGTTCATTCGTACCCTCATATAACCTAGCTGTTGGTGAGGTCGTAAAGCAGCATCAAAATAAAACAAATAAAATACATAATCCGAGAATAGCTTTTAAATGATGAGTGAATATACTATCATATGACATTATTATGTGTTATTATTATTATGGCTTCTTTCTAGTGACGTCACACATTGTTGTAATAAGTGGACAACAATGTTCCCCCAAGTTGTGTTCTCCAATCAGAACTGCGCTATTAGTCTGTCTGTCCTCAACTTCTCAAGACAGCATGTTTCATCGCGTGACCATGCCAACTAGAGATTTGTTTTCATTTGAATTGTGTTCAACGACGCACTATACTGATGACTGCGATCTATTGGCGTCAGTGAATGATATATGAGATGACGGGATGATGAGATGAAAGGTTATTTTATTAGGTGTTTCTGAGTATTGTGAAGGAGTCGGTCGTGGCCTGTTGAAATCTGTGGAACCATCGCAGTATTGGCATGGACGACAGAGGGAAACCACGGAAAATCTCTAACAGTAAAGTCGACTATGGCAGGAATCGAACCCCCGTCGCTTGAGTTCGATTCCCGCCATAGTCGACTATACTGTCGGAGATTTTTCGTGGTTTCCCTCTGTTCATGTCAATTAATACTGGGAGGGTTCCTTAACAACAGTCCACGACCGACTCCTCTCCACTATCCAAAAATATGGTGAAAAAAAATTGATTTTTTTTGTAATAAATAATGATTTTTATCAACACTTTCATATCATCACTCCACCATCTCATAGGTCATTCACCGACGCCAATAGGTCGTAGTCATCAGTAGAGTGTGTCATTAAACCCTACATAAATTTGAAGCAATCTCCAGTTGCCATGGGAACGTGATATAAAACATGCTGTCTCATCTCCGTATCAAGTACACCATTCTCTTATGCTGAGCTCAATCAATTATTCCACATTATTTGATTATATAAGATGTACGAATGAAAATCAAAGATTCTTATATATTAATTATTAATCACCACTAGGCCATTTCAATAAGATGTATTGCAATTATAACTATCTAATCTATTAAAGATGTTATTTTAATTATTACATTCATTTCATCACAAGGGTGATTAATTGCAATTGAAAATCGTGATTTTTCATTATTCATCATGAGATCAGATCCTAATATACACACGCACACACGCACGTAGCGTGGACAAAACCGCACAGGAAGAGGATGTTTGGGTTGATTGGCTACTCGTGAGTCCACCACTTCCACGCGTCGTTTGACCTTCAGCTGTCAACAGTAGGACGTGCAAGTGGCACTAGCGGGTCTGTGAAGGGGGCGCTGAAGAGGGAATACTGGGGGGCGCTGAAGAGGGAATACTGGGGGGCGCTGAAGAGGATGTTTGGGTTGATTGGTTACTCGTGAGTCCACCACTTCCACGCGTCGTTTGACCTTCAGCTGTCAACAGTAGGACGTGCAAGTGGCACTAGCGGGTCTGTGAAGGGGGCGCTGAAGAGGGAATACTGGGGGGCGCTGAAGAGGGAATACTGGGGGGCGCTGAAGAGGATGTTTGGGTTGATTGGTTACTCGTGAGTCCACCACTTCCACGCGTCGTTTGACCTTCAGCTGTCAACAGTAGGACGTGCAAGTGGCACTAGCGGGTCTGTGAAGGGGGCGCTGAAGAGGGAATACTGGGGGGCGCTGAAGAGGGAATACTGGGGGGCGCTGAAGAGGATGTTTGGGTTGATTGGCTACTCGTGAGTCCACCACTTCCACGCGTCGTTTGACCTTCAGCTGTCAACAGTAGGACGTGCAAGTGGCACTAGCGGGTCTGTGAAGGGGGCGCTGAAGAGGGAATACTGGGGGGCGCTGAAGAGGGAATACTGGGGGGCGCTGAAGAGGATGTTACTCGTGAGTCCACCACTTCCACGCGTCGTTTGACCTTCAGCTGTCAACAGTAGGACGTGCAAGTGGCACTAGCGGGTCTGTGAAGGGGGCGCTGAAGAGGGAATACTGGGGGGCGCTGAAGAGGGAATACTGGGGGGCGCTGAAGAGGATGTTTGGGTTGATTGGCTACTCGTGAGTCCACCACTTCCACGCGTCGTTTGACCTTCAGCTGTCAACAGTAGGACGTGCAAGTGGCACTAGCGGGTCTGTGAAGGGGGCGCTGAAGAGGGAATACTGGGGGGCGCTGAAGAGGGAATACTGGGGGGCGCTGAAGAGGATGTTTGGGTTGATTGGCTACTCGTGAGTCCACCACTTCCACGCGTCGTTTGACCTTCAGCTGTCAACAGTAGGACGTGCAAGTGGCACTAGCGGGTCTGTGAAGGGGGCGCTGAAGAGGGAATACTGGGGGGCGCTGAAGAGGATGTTTGGGTTGATTGGCTACTCGTGAGTCCACCACTTCCACGCGTCGTTTGACCTTCAGCTGTCAACAGTAGGACGTGCAAGTGGCACTAGCGGGTCTGTGAAGGGGGCGCTGAAGAGGGAATACTGGGGGGTGCTGAAGAGGATGTTTGGTTTGATTGGTTACTCGTGAGTCCACCACTTCCACGCGTCGTTTGACCTTCAGATGTCAACAGTAGGACGTGCAAGTGGCACTAGCGGGTCTGTGAAGGGGGCGCTGAAGAGGGAATACTGGGGGGCGCTGAAGAGGATGTTTGGGTTGATTGGTTACTCGTGAGTCCACCACTTCCACGCGTCGTTTGACCTTCAGCTGTCAACAGTAGGACGTGCAAGTGGCACTAGCGGGTCTGTGAAGGGGGCGCTGAAGAGGGAATACTGGGGGGCGCTGAAGAGGGAATACTGGGGGGCGCTGAAGAGGATGTTTGGGTTGATTGGCTACTCGTGAGTCCACCACTTCCACGCGTCGTTTGACCTTCAGCTGTCAACAGTAGGACGTGCAAGTGGCACTAGCGGGTCTGTGAAGGGGGCGCTGAAGAGGGAATACTGGGGGGCGCTGAAGAGGGAATACTGGGGGGCGCTGAAGAGGATGTTTGGGTTGATTGGCTACTCGTGAGTCCACCACTTCCACGCGTCGTTTGACCTTCAGCTGTCAACAGTAGGACGTGCAAGTGGCACTAGCGGGTCTGTGAAGGGGGCGCTGAAGAGGGAATACTGGGGGGCGCTGAAGAGGGAATACTGGGGGGCGCTGAAGAGGATGTTTGGGTTGATTGGTTACTCGTGAGTCCACCACTTCCACGCGTCGTTTGACCTTCAGCTGTCAACAGTAGGACGTGCAAGTGGCACTAGCGGGTCTGTGAAGGGGGCGCTGAAGAGGGAATATTGGGGGGCGCTGAAGAGGATGTTTGGGTTGATTGGTTACTCGTGAGTCCACCACTTCCACGCGTCGTTTGACCTTCAGCTGTCAACAGTAGGACGTGCAAGTGGCACTAGCGGGTCTGTGAAGGGGGCGCTGAAGAGGGAATACTGGGGGGCGCTGAAGAGGATGTTTGGGTTGATTGGTTACTCGTGAGTCCACCACTTCCACGCGTCGTTTGACCTTCAGCTGTCAACAGTAGGACGTGCAAGTGGCACTAGCGGGTCTGTGAAGGGGGCGCTGAAGAGGGAATACTGGGGGGCGCTGAAGAGGGAATACTGGGGGGCGCTGAAGAGGATGTTTGGGTTGATTGGTTACTCGTGAGTCCACCACTTCCACGCGTCGTTTGACCTTCAGCTGTCAACAGTAGGACGTGCAAGTGGCACTAGCGGGTCTGTGAAGGGGGCGCTGAAGAGGGAATATTGGGGGGCGCTGAAGAGGATGTTTGGGTTGATTGGTTACTCGTGAGTCCACCACTTCCACGCGTCGTTTGACCTTCAGATGTCAACAGTAGGACGTGCAAGTGACACTAGCGGGTCTGTGAAGGGGGCGCTGAAGAGGGAATACTGGGGGGCGCTGAAGAGGATGTTTGGGTTGATTGGTTACTCGTGAGACCACCACTTCCACGCGTCGTTTGACCTTCAGCTGTCAACAGTAGGACGTGCAAGTGGCACTAGCGGGTCTGTGAAGGGGGCGCTGAAGAGGGAATACTGGGGGGCGCTGAAGAGGATGTTACTCGTGAGTCCACCACTTCCACGCGTCGTTTGACCTTCAGCTGTCAACAGTAGGACGTGCAAGTGGCACTAGCGGGTCTGTGAAGGGGGCGCTGAAGAGGGAATACTGGGGGGCGCTGAAGAGGATGTTACTCGTGAGTCCACCACTTCCACGCGTCGTTTGACCTTCAGCTGTCAACAGTAGGACGTGCAAGTGACACTAGCGGGTCTGTGAAGGGGGCGCTGAAGAGGGAATACTGGGGGGCGCTGAAGAGGGAATACTGGGGGGCGCTGAAGAGGATGTTTGGGTTGATTGGTTACTCGTGAGTCCACCACTTCCACGCGTCGTTTGACCTTCAGCTGTCAACAGTAGGACGTGCAAGTGGCACTAGCGGGTCTGTGAAGGGGGCGCTGAAGAGGGAATACTGGGGGGCGCTGAAGAGGATGTTTGGGTTGATTGGCTACTCGTGAGTCCACCACTTCCACGCGTCGTTTGACCTTCAGCTGTCAACAGTAGGACGTGCAAGTGGCACTAGCGGGTCTGTGAAGGGGGCGCTGAAGAGGGAATACTGGGGGGCGCTGAAGAGGGAATACTGGGGGGCGCTGAAGAGGATGTTTGGGTTGATTGGCTACTCGTGAGTCCACCACTTCCACGCGTCGTTTGACCTTCAGCTGTCAACAGTAGGACGTGCAAGTTACACTAGCGGGTCTGTGAAGGGGGCGCTGAAGAGGGAATACTGGGGGGCGCTGAAGAGGATGTTACTCGTGAGTCCACCACTTCCACGCGTCGTTTGACCTTCAGCTGTCAACAGTAGGACGTGCAAGTGGCACTAGCGGGTCTGTGAAGGGGGCGCTGAAGAGGGAATACTGGGGGGCGCTGAAGAGGGAATACTGGGGGGCGCTGAAGAGGATGTTTGGGTTGATTGGCTACTCGTGAGTCCACCACTTCCACGCGTCGTTTGACCTTCAGCTGTCAACAGTAGGACGTGCAAGTTACACTAGCGGGTCTGTGAAGGGGGCGCTGAAGAGGGAATACTGGGGGGCGCTGAAGAGGGAATACTGGGGGGCGCTGAAGAGGATGTTTGGGTTGATTGGCTACTCGTGAGTCCACCACTTCCACGCGTCGTTTGACCTTCAGCTGTCAACAGTAGGACGTGCAAGTGGCACTAGCGGGTCTGTGAAGGGGGCGCTGAAGAGGGAATACTGGGGGGCGCTGAAGAGGATGTTACTCGTGAGTCCACCACTTCCACGCGTCGTTTGACCTTCAGCTGTCAACAGTAGGACGTGCAAGTGGCACTAGCGGGTCTGTGAAGGGGGCGCTGAAGAGGGAATACTGGGGGGCGCTGAAGAGGGAATACTGGGGGGCGCTGAAGAGGATGTTTGGTTTGATTGGTTACTCGTGAGTCCACCACTTCCACGCGTCGTTTGACCTTCAGCTGTCAACAGTAGGACGTGCAAGTGGCACTAGCGGGTCTGTGAAGGGGGCGCTGAAGAGGGAATACTGGGGGGCGCTGAAGAGGGAATACTGGGGGGCGCTGAAGAGGATGTTTGGGTTGATTGGCTACTCGTGAGTACACCACTTCCACGCGTCGTTTGACCTTCAGCTGTCAACAGTAGGACGTGCAAGTGGCACTAGCGGGTCTGTGAAGGGGGCGCTGAAGAGGGAATACTGGGGGGCGCTGAAGAGGGAATACTGGGGGGCGCTGAAGAGGGAATACTGGGGGGCGCTGAAGAGGATGTTTGGGTTGATTGGCTACTCGTGAGTACACCACTTCCACGCGTCGTTTGACCTTCAGCTGTCAACAGTAGGACGTGCAAGTGGCACTAGCGGGTCTGTGAAGGCGGCGCTGAAGAGGGAATACTGGAATAGCGATACTACTAAGAGTGAAGGAGGGCTTGATGGGTAGGAATACCGTAGACAAGCTACTTTCTCGGGGAATTGGTTAGAGCACAAATGAGCTTTTGTTTGGGTTTTTGGATTAGGTAATGATCGTTTCCTCGAATAGGCCTTCCTCTTTTTAAGTAAACACACCAAGCCAAGTTCACTCTTCAGGCGCCCCATGTTGATGCAGGCCGAACAGCGCTCATCGCGGCGTCGTGACGGGAACGCTGATGACGCGGTAATTTGCAATTTCACAAGAATACGCAGGAAATCACATAGGAAACGTAGAATTACCCAGCATTACAATGTTGACGAAACTTCCAGCACGTGTTCGCCTGTATTCGTGCTCGTGTTAGTATTGACTCCTTACCGCGCGTCGTTATCACTTTGCTCATATAACACCACCCCGAATTGAAGTGAAGTGCATGATGCCAAGAAATAGGTAACTTCACGTTCCTGACACAGGGAAACGTAGTATGAGTCAAGAAACGTGCCCTCCCGTCCATTTTCCACTCTAAAATGTAGTTTCCCATTAACTTGGTCTTGATGACATTTAGTGGGTATAATGATTGAGAGAACTTGAATTTTGAGCCTACATTTGATTGGGGAGCACGCCATCTTGAAAAGTTCTCACGTTATAAGTACATAGAACCTAACTTACAAAGATCTTGTTAGATTTCGTGATTTAGATCTTATGAATAAAATAAAAATACTCTATTTACTTTCAAATTCAAAGTATAATTTCAAATTATTTTTATATTGTATTTTTATTCTCATTTGAAGTTATAATTTATTATACTCCAATGAGGAAATCCGGGTCAAAGTCAGTCTGCCTTCTTTCGAGTCATACAAATGCAACATTCATTTAGAAAGGTGAATATTTTGATAATTTAATAATGAATAACGCGATCGACCGAGTTTCCATGAGACCATGCGTAAATTACACATTTTCTTGACTCATACTACGTTTCCCTGTGTCAGGAACGTGAAGTTACCTATTTCTTAGCATCATGCACTTCAATTCGGGGTGGTGTTATATGAGGAGACGTGGGGGGCAATGAGCCAAGTGTTTCCTGTTATTCTCCAGGCCGTATTGATGAATAATGAGTTGCACTTGGCATACGGTTTTGATTACACACCTTTCATATCAGGAAGTTTTTGTAGCTGCTAAAATATTTCAGGACTTGGCTTCAAGTTCTTATCCGTCAGGGTTTTTGGTGGGATACAATATTGTGACATAACTTCCGGGTAAAACACGAGACTCTTTATGAAAACAATTGAAAACACCCATCGATTTTTATTGCACTTGAAGTGTATTTTATTTTTATTGCACCCAATAAATACATTAATAGATTGGTTTACATCTTGATATTTACGTGGTTGAAGTTTTGTTGAAGCCAGCCGGCGATAGTTCAAGGCAGGGGGCTTATCTTGATGAAGGTTGGGGGGAATGGCGACAATCTGGGACAAATCGTTTGCAGCGCAGAGGGTGAGGTGATGATGTTGTTGCGTGGAATGTGGCCCCCGCTCTCGCTGATTGCAAGCAGCAGCGTGAACGGTGGTTATCGTGACGTTGTGGACTCCATATAGCAGCGATAATTACTATTTATTATGTAGATGCGGCGAGAAATAATATCTTGAACTTTATTAACTATTTCACTTGAGACAAAATCCTACTCTAATTATGTTCGGTTAATGGAATTGCCCGCAGGTTTCGATTAATCGATTATTATTCAAATTCTTCTTCATCTTCATCTTATTTGTGTATGTAATAAGATTCACTGTTCATTTCCGTCGTTCTCATAATTTATAATTCATTAACTTTATTTTGCCATATTTGGACTCACTTCATATATCACTGTTCATCACCGACAGTCGACCGTTCCTCTCGTCCATAATTACACAGGATAACGCATATTACTCAACCTCGCCGACCAGCTGTTCCACAATCAGGTTCAATTATCAGATTCCAACTAACTAACATGTTCTGCTCCCTTGGCTTATATTAGCCCCTTCAAGGCTATGACGTGATTTCTATCCAATCAGAGGACAGAGGGTAGATAAAATGACGTCAATTCTATTTTTAAATATTGTGTTATTTTAAATATATCCAAAGCAAAAACATTAGACTTTCAGAATCAGTTGTAAAAATACTTGTTGCTTATATTTAGCTATATGCTTATTAGCACTGGTTTCTGTTGCATTTAGTCACAATACACTCCACCCTGAATCGTCCTTCTACTCGAGTCTTGCCTCCTAGTAGGCTACAGTCACCCTGTCAAATGACCTTTTCGATGTACGCTATTTTCCGAGTAGGCCTACAAGAGCAACCCCAGTTGAAACCACTCGATTCGAATGGAATCTGAATTGCGTTTGTCTGTTGACGATATCTTAGACCCTTTCTATAATCTGAACGAGTATCTCCTAAGCAACTATCATTAATTGTGTCATTTGTTCTGCTTTGTGTTATATACTTATTTCCAAGTTTAATTCAAGTTTTAGTTTGTATTGTTCTGACGAATCTGATATTTATACTGTGTATGAATCTCACGGAGAATAATAAATAAATGAATAAATAAATGAAACGAGCTCAAGACAGGGCCTTTAAGTTCATCATATGGCTGCCTTATTCGCCCCCCCCCCCCCCCCCTTCCATGCACACATCATTGCGCGGTAGAAGCGCTGCCCCTGTGGGTTATAGGACCTGTTATTCGCGCGCTACAGACTTCTCAGTGACACAGAAACCCGAGTACATATTCAAGGTCATCTCCACCCTGAAACTAGATTTTAACCAATAAATACGATATTGATTTCAGTAATCTGAGAGAAAACTAGTATAGTTGTCGCCTCAGAATTTATAATCCATTTAAATTGTCCTCTAGGACCCGTGCTTTTTTCCGAGTCGTGACGTAGACATCACTCAATCTGTCCGTGTTTCTGGTCAGCCACGTTATTACTCATCGTCTCGGGACCAACAAATAATCATGATTTCTGAAATTGAGATGATTTCTAGTTTTCTCTATACTGAAGGAAATAAATATCGAAGTTATCCATTGAAATCTAGTTTCAGGGTTGGGATGTCCTTTAAATTAAAAACAATTCCTATATCGTCCGCCAAAATGGAAAATCCTGTCTCATAACCCATGGTCTAGAGCAGGGCTTCCCAACTAGATCTGTCGTAGAGCCATTTTTTCCTGAGAAAAATTGAGGTGGGCCACACGTTTGATTGTCCTATGATTTTATTCATTTCTCACTTGTTTTCTATATGGTACGCCAGTTTGCAAAGAACGTATAGGGTCTATTTTTCATACACACATATTCAAGCTATTTACCACTCAACATTTTTTCTAAATCAAAATTAAAGTATTTAAATTGCACTTCTCGTCTTTATGTCTTCATTTTCGTCTATATAACTGATGTGGAAGCTCATGAGGGTGTCAAATGGGTGCGCTTGTTGTCACAAACCAAACGGTATAGTACAGAATACGAATATTTTGTCGGGAATTATCAACTATGTCAGTTCAAACACCGCCCCTACCCTTCGGCTTGTGACAACAGTTCAATCCTTGTCAAATATATTCTCAATTTGACTAGGCCTACATAGAATGTTATCAAAAATTGCAGTGATTTTACGTTGGTTCATAGATCATACCGCGGGCCATTTGAAAGGTCCCGCCCGCCAGTTGGGAAGCCCTGGCCTAGAGTAAATCCTTCAAATAACATTTAAAAACCAAAACAATAGCTTTGTTCATTTGTGGTACTCGAGAGGTTAACAACTCCCAAAATCAGGTGTACACATGAAAAAAAATAATTGAAAAAATCAATCGAAATAAAAAAATCACCAAAAAATCACCGAAGTCAAAAAAATCGCTGAAAAATCACCGAAGTCAGAAAGATCACAGAAAAATCACCGTTGTCAAAAAAGTCACAAAAAATCACTCGAAGTCGGAAAAATCAAATGAAATCAGAAAAATCAGGTGGAATCAAAAAAATCACACAGAGAGAGAGAGAGCGAGACAGACCCTCGAAATCAAAAAAATCAAGTGGAATCAAAAAACTCACTCAAAGTCGGAAAAATCACACGAAGTCAGAAAAAAATCACTTGAAATCAAAAAATCACACGAAACCAGAAAAAATCATCAGTGATTTGGGAATCAGAAATCAGATGTACACCAAAATGTCAGGTTGTTGACCTCTCTGTCGTACTGTTTACTCTCTTGTGTTGTGTCAGAACGGATCAAGTAGTTTGATTGGCCGCTCGTCTGTCTTCGAGACGGCTGTTTGTTTGCATCAAGTCACGTGATCTAGAGTAACAAGTGTGAGCTTGCACACAGAGTCTGTCTTCGAGACGGCTGTTTGTTTGCATCAAGTCACGTGATCTAGAGTAACAAGTGTGAGCTTGCACACAGAGTCTGTCTTCGAGACGGCTGTTTGTTTGCATCAAGTCCCGTGATCTAGAGTAACAAGTGTGAGCTTGCACACAGAGTCTGTCTTCGAGACGGCTGTTTGTTTGCATCAAGTCACGTGATCTAGAGTAACAAGTGTGAGCTTGCACACAGAGTCTGTCTTCGAGACGGCTGTTTGTTTGCATCAAGTCACGTGATCTAGAGTAACAAGTGTGAGCTTGCACACAGAGTCTGTCTTCGAGACGGCTGTTTGTTTGCATCAAGTCCCGTGATCTAGAGTAACAAGTGTGAGCTTGCACACAGAGTCTGTCTTCGAGACGGCTGTTTGTTTGCATCAAGTCCCGTGATCTAGAGTAACAAGTGTGAGCTTGCACACAGAGTCTGTCTTCGAGACGGCTGTTTGTTTGCATCAAGTCACGTGATCTAGAGTAACAAGTGTGAGCTTGCACGCAGAGTCTGTCTTCGAGACGGCTGTTTGTTTGCATCAAGTCCCGTGATCTAGAGTAACAAGTGTGAGCTTGCACACAGAGTCTGTCTTCGAGACGGCTGTTTGTTTGCATCAAGTCCCGTGATCTAGAGTAACAAGTGTGAGCTTGCACACAGAGTCTGTCTTCGAGACGGCTGTTTGTTTGCATCAAGTCACGTGATCTAGAGTAACAAGTGTGAGCTTGCACCCAGAGTCTGTCTTCTAGACGGCTGTTTGTTTGCATCAAGTCCCGTGATCTAGAGTAACAAGTGTGAGCTTGCACGCAGAGTCTGTCTTCGAGACGGCTGTTTGTTTGCATCAAGTCCCGTGATCTAGAGTAACAAGTGTGAGCTTGCACACAGAGTCTGTCTTCGAGACGGCTGTTTGTTTGCATCAAGTCACGTGATCTAGAGTAACAAGTGTGAGCTTGCACACAGAGTCTGTCTTCGAGACGGCTGTTTGTTTGCATCAAGTCACGTGATCTAGAGTAACAAGTGTGAGCTTGCACACAGAGCCTGTCTTCGAGACGGCTGTTTGTTTGCATCAAGTCACGTGATCTAGAGTAACAAGTGTGAGCTTGCACACAGAGTCTGTCTTCGAGACGGCTGTTTGTTTGCATCAAGTCCCGTGATCTAGAGTAACAAGTGTGAGCTTGCACACAGAGCCTGTCTGTTTGTCCTCAACTTAGTCTTCAGTTCCGAGGGGTTGACAAATCTTGAAATCTGGTGTACCTACAATTGTCATGAAATCCCTTTGGAATTCCTTGAAATCCCTTGAAACCCCTTGAAATCTCTTGAAAATCCACCAAAATCTCTTGAAATCATTGAAATCCCTTGAAATCATTGAAATCCCTAGAAATCATTGAAATCCCTTGAAATAATTTAAATTCCTTGAAATCTCTTGAAATCTCTGAAATCTCTCTCTGAAATCTCTGAAATCTACCGAAATCCTTTGAAATCATTGAAATCCCTTGAAATTCACTCAAATCCTTTGGAATCATTGAAATCCATGAAATCTCTTGAAATCATTCTTTTTTCTCGAGACAATATTTTTCATTTTTGCATCTTCATATTATTTTCATCCTCGTAATTTGAATACAATGGAGTATTCGTGCGTCTTCGATCCTAGCCGTGCGTGAGTCATAATTCCATTTTCACTTGATTCCAGTTGAGTTTTGGTTTGGGGAAAGCGCTGTTTCCTGGGAATGCTCCGATGCAGCTGGGAATGTTCTTCACCGGAGTTAGTCCCGCAGGTAAGAGGTACAACTGCTACAGGCACAGGCTCCATAATGGCCAGTTCACACGAGGCACTGCAATGCCACCGTTGGAATGTTAGCCTTCCAATGCAGACGTGTGAATTAACCAAACATTGACATTGGCGGGCTGAAAACATGGAGGAATTGGTTCTAAAACCTGGCTTTGGAACCACAGCCTTTCAACAGTGACATTGCAATGCCTCGTGTGAACTGGCCAAAAGAGAGGCCAATATATGCGTTGTGAGATGAGAAATATAGACATATGTATATGAAATGTAATGGGAAGCTATACACACATCATGATTTTGAAAATATTATGTTAGGGTACCGTCTTCCTTTTTTCTCCATCGTTCATTTTAATCGTTCTACAATTAAATTGGTTCTCATCGTTGTTCTTCTTGATAGTTTGAAAAGCCTAATATTGTTGGAACAAACATACTTTATACGCTCTAATTATTCTCTATGAAACGACTTTTAGTTTAGTGTAAAATTAGAATAATGTGTATTATTCTTGAGCTTCAATTCCTTGAGAATTTAAATATATTTGAAGAAAACACTTTTTTCCAAATTCTCTCTGGGTTATTCTTATTTACGGAGGTTTTCAAAATTCAGCAATCAATTTTCTCAGAAGTGGTTCGAGCCTATTCTTATGGGGGTTTCAGAAACTTTGAGATGGTATTTCTCAAAACTGGTATAACCGGTTCAACTCCAAAAATAAACAATTCCAAGATGGCCAAGTCTACATGTGCAGAAAAAGTTTCATGCCGATCAGTCCAATCGTGCGACCTGTGCAGTCAAACCGTGTGACCTGTGCAGTCAAACCATGCAACCTGTACAGTGCTTACAAAAAAAAAATCAGACAAAGCTCCATAAGAGAAGGATGGAAGTCTTCGCACTCGCTCATCTAGAAATTGAATCTTTGCTTCGCTCATTTAATCATAAGAAAACTAAATAGTTGGCAACAAACATTATTTCAAATTTAGTTTTAGTCTGCATTAAACCGAAAATATTTCTAGCATATTGATAATATGGAAGCCTTGAATGTTTAAAAATACGTAAATCATTCAAAACCTGTTGACTCGATTAAAACACGTGCTTTTGAGAAGCTTCATTTTTATCGGGAACGACTTCACGGCCCATTATATCAAGCATCCTGCCTCATGACGTAGTGTGCGATGTGCTGTGCAGAACTGAGCCATGTATGATATTTCTTGAACAATTTCTAAGCAATAAGTTTTCACTTAGAGGTTAAAAAGAAATGGATCCACTGAGTTTTAGCTGCTGGTTGTCATATGAAAAAATAAAAATATTTCATGCATGTAGCTTATTTGTATGTACGGTAATTCAACTGTAATTGGTCACAGTGAGCCAAAATAAGCCAATCAGAAATAACCAAACTGCAGCAATGACCTATCATGGAAAACAAAGTTCCAAGATAGAAGATATTTAAAGTATTTGATTGGGTTGTGTATTGTGCATTTTATAGTGTAGTGCTTGAACCAAAAGTAAAAGTCCATTTCCTGTTTGCCTGATACCTAATGAATCCTGTGCGATATCACAAGGCTGACTGGTTTAAACAGATGGAAAAAGATACTTTTGCTTTTGATTCAGAACATCACGTTGAGAAGTCAAAAGATGGTGCAAACAAATACTCACTTCTCAATGTTGTTTAAATGCTTATGTTAACGTTGCTCATGTTGGAATTGTTGAAAAGTTTCAGATGTAATTTGCCAGAATATACTGGTTCTCTGTCTTGGACTGTTCACTGACACGTTCGACTGTTCACTGACACATTCGACTGTTCACTGACACGTTCGACTGTTCACTGACACGCTCGACTGTTCACTGACAACGTTCGACTGTTCACTGACACGTTCGACTGTTCACTGACACGTTCGACTGTTCACTGACACGTTCGACTGTTCACTGACACGTTCGACTGTTCACTGACACGCTCGACTGTTCACTGACACGTTCGACTGTTCACTGACACGTTCGACTGTTCACTGACATGCTCGACTGTTCACTGACACGTTTGAATGTTCACTGACACGTTTGACTGTTCACTGACACGTTCAACTGTTCACTGACACGTTCGACTGTTCACTGACACGTTCGACTGTTCACTGACACGCTCGACTGTTCACTGACACGTTCGACTGTTCACTGACACGTTCAACTCTTCACTGACACGTTCGACTCTTTCAGGGGGTGCCTCCAACATCTGGACCGTCGCGCTCGGTGGTAACCTCAACCTTAGCATCACCATGACCACAATCAGCACGTTCGCTGCTTTCGGTGAGTCCTTCATTCATTTTACCGTCGTACCGAGATACTTTACGCAACGCTAACAAGGCGTAAATATTCGTTGTCTCGGCAGTAGCTTCACATTGCTTTGCAAACCGGGAAGTTTCCCACATATTTGATATAAATTGGTGATAATATAAAATGCCTGACTTGAAATCTATTTGTGAATGTCCAATATGGCCGCTGAGATTGGAATGAGCATATGTCGCCATCGGCTGCAAGAGTAACGAATCTTGGTAAGGTAATAAATAATAATATATATCTGTGCTCATTTAGTCCGGAGCTTACACGTTACTCGAATATTATTCAAATTATAGGTTTATTATATCTTCTATCTTCAGCAATATATATATTCAACAGTGTATCAAACCAACTATGAAGGGCTCCTTCATGATCACATGTCTGAGTCTACGATCAAGCATAATAATTCAGACACGTAGGAAGGGACCCCCTCTAATGTAATTGACCTCTTCACTCTATATGCCTTGACACCCTTAATTCACATACTTTCCTCGAAATACGACTAACTTGGGTTAACATGTTTCTAAGATGATCAAGCAACAATGAAAGGGCTTGGAAATTTCCACTTCCGGCTGCTTACACAAATATTGTGACTTTCAACCATTGTTCTCAGTTCCGTTCAAAAACCGACTTTGAGAAAAATACTTGCTACGGTACCGGGAAACAATATGACTGTGTCAAATTCTTGATTTAACAATATATATATATTTGGTATATTTGTTTCAGCAATGATGCCGTTGTGGATTTTCACGCTGGGAAGCCAGATCTTCAAGGAGGGCAACATCAAGATCCCGTACTCTCGCATCGCCGGGTTCGCTGTCGGCCTCGTCATACCGCTGGGCATCGGCTTCCTCATCCAGCGCTACCTGCCGCGCGTCTCCAAGTTCATGGTCAAGATACTGAAGCCGTTCTCAGCGTTCCTCATTCTTTTCATCATCGTCTTCGCCGTCATCACGAATCTCTACTTGTTCGAACTGTTCTCTTGGGAGGTACGTTTGTATATTATACAGTAGAACCTCTTTAGTAACTTTCTCTTTAGTACATTTTTCACTTTGGTCAGTTTTATTTGTTGATCCCATCCATATACTCTCTCACATGTTGAATTTTTTCGTTTGTAAGTTTTTCACTTTGGTAATTTTTGTTTGTCCTGCCCCTTGGAAAATGCATCAAGAAGGTTTCACTGTATAGCTATTTCAGTGAGATGGGTGGTCAAGTGGCTAGCACATTGAACTGTCATTCAGGAGACCGGGGTATTCTGACAGTGGTTTGCTGTGTCGTTCATATTGATCTAAGATGGTTCCCACTTTCTTGATAACAGGTCACGACCGTCTTCTTCCCACTATTCAAAATACCTTATGAAATAACCTTCCGTCTCATCTTCCATCATCTCATTCATCATTCACTGACGTCAATAGATCGCGGTCATCAGTACAGTGGATTGTTGAAATCCGATATTAATAGATAGGCTATAGGCTCTACCTGTGTTCATGAAAGCAGGTCTTCTACAAACTAAATAATTGTTAAAATGTTTTTAGAGCAAAATGTAGAGTCAATTTTACCAGACTCGAAAAACGTTTTTTATTTGCGCTCCTCAGATCAAACAGAAGAACATTTTTCGATGATTTTGGTGTGCACATATGTTCTTATCTAACTCGATACTGTGTAGAGTTTCGATGCGCAATGGGGTAAACCCTTGAAGGTTAAATCACTTACTGTAGTTACTGGTATAAGAAAAGTAATTTCGAAATTTTGAAAAATATGGTACGCCAAGAGGAAAAATTTTGAAAAATAATTTCCTCAGAAGAATTCAAATTTCCACGGATGTGAGTGTAGGCCCACATGAATTATACACATAATTCTCAAGTTTGACATAAATCAAAGTTGTACAGTATTAGGAGGATTTTTTTTCACATCAATTGATAATTTAAGCTGAATTATCAAGAAAATGTATCAAGGAGATCAACAAGTAAAACTAATAAGATCATAAAACGATTGAAATAATCAATAGGTGAATCGGGAAGGCAGTGAGTTGAATAGTCGAAATCAAGGTGTGTGTATAGACCTCCTATCCTATAGCTTTCAATTACATTTCGTATAGAATCTTGCTCATCTCTCAACGCATGTGCAGCGTTTTCCAAGCCAACGTTTGTTAGTGATTCAACGTTGATTTCCAGATCATCGTAGCGGGCCTTGGCCTGCCGTGGTTAGGCTTCATGTTCGGCATGATCGCGTCGTGGATCTTCAAGCAGCCGCCCAATGACATCCTAGCCATCGCCGTGGAGACCGGGATCCAGAACACGGGCATCGCCATCTTCCTGCTGAGTGCTTTGAAACAGCCTGAGGGAGACCTCACTACAGGTGAGTTACAATCAATGTTTAGGCCTACTCTACAAGATCATAAAGAGACTTCTTCTTTAATCGTTTTCAGTTGTCCCTCTCAGTGGCGTTTCTTGAGATGAGAAGTAGGGGGGGCCTCATAATCAACCGCGCAGGGAGAAAATTTTGAGTTTCACATTTTTATTGATTATTTGGAATGACTTTTAAGACAGTTCAAGTAATGTTTTATTTAATTAGTAAATACATCACATAGTAATAACATAGTCACTCACTTATGTGTATGGGGTGCGTGCCTTACAAGTAGGCCTGTTGAAATGCATTTTGTTTAAAATGAAAAAGGATTTAACTGAATGAATCAATGAAACTTTGATTTGCTTCATTTCGAGACAATTCGATGCATTATCTCATTGTTTTAAAATTCGAATTAAGACTGATAAATATCGATATTCGCGTCTGCTTGTTACATCATGTATCTAGCCACTGACCTAACCTACACTAATCACTAACTAACTACACTAACTTACACTAATCTAGCCACTAACCTAGGATTAGGGCCTGCAGCTATAATCCTAGCACTAACCATGCCGTCAGTAGCATGAAGTAGGCTCTAAGCTGCGTGGGTTCATTGAAATCATATTTCTGTCAAGTAGTGATTCTCGAACCTGCCCCACCAGCAAGCATACAGCTCGCATCAATTAGCTCCGCCCACAATATTGTCCATCGCCATAGCGAATACGGGCTCGATAGAAGGGCTCAATCGTAATGTCACCTGAGACATGAAGTAAGAATCAAGCTAAAATGTCAATTTGCGCCATGCCGCCCACGCTGCGACACCTGGCATATTCTGTATGAACTACGTGTACGTAAAACAATATTGCGATGAATTGGCGGGAACAGTTTAAATACATTGTCGCTCTTTTCAATTCAAAAGAGATTGATGTAAACTGGGTTAATTGGTGGGGCTCCCACCTACCCTTATGGAGGAAACGCCGCTGGTCCCTCTACCCACCTACTTGATGATACATTTTATAGAATACTGGTAGCTTTTTCTTTGATCCTGCATCTTCTAGTATTCATCAATCTTTCATATCTTTCATTTTTCATCCATTTTTAATTTTCAATGTTTTTTTCATATTCATTTCACTATTAACTTGTTCAATAACTTGTTCATTGTCTCATCTTATCCTACTGGTATTCCAAAACTTTTCCATTCAGTAATTATTCAATCAGTTGATTTATTAATTAATTAATATTTTATATTATTATTCTGTGTCCACCTGGCAATTGTGTTGGCAGCAGAATTTGTAGTTCTGGATTGAAAGTTGTGTGAAAGTGTAGTAGCTGGCCCCAGTAGGCCCCTGCTGTTTGAATGACGGGCACCCTTGTGTCAAAGAAGAGCATGAAAATGCAATGACAGCTGTCTGGATTGAAAGTTGTGTGAAAGTGTAGTAGCTGGCCCCAGTAGGCCCCTGCTGTTTGAATGACGGGCACCCTTGTGTCAAAGAAGAGCATGAAAATGCAATGACAGCTGTCTGGATTGAAAGTTGTGTGAAAGTGTAGTAGCTGGCCCCAGTAGGCCCCTGCTGTTTGAATGACGGGCGCCCTTGTGTCAAAGAAGAGCATGAAAATGCAATGACAGCTGTCTGGATTGAAAGTTGTGTGAAAGTGTAGTAGCTGGCCCCAGTAGGCCCCTGCTGTTTGAATGACGGGCACCCTTGTGTCAAAGAAGAGCATGAAAATGCAATGACAGCTGTCTGGATTGAAAGTTGTGTGAAAGTGTAGTAGCTGGCCCCAGTAGGCCCCTGCTGTTTGAATGACGGGCGCCCTTGTGTCAAAGAAGAGCATGAAAATGCAATGACAGCTGTCTGGAATGTGTTGTGTGAAAGTGTAGTAGCTGGCCCCAGTAGGCCCCTGCTGTTGGAATGACGGGCACCCTTGTGTCAAAGAAGAGCATGAAAATGCAATGACAGCTGTCTGGAATGTGTTGTGTGAAAGTGTAGTAGCTGGCCCCAGTAGGCCCCTGCTGTTTGAATGACGGGCACCCTTGTGTCAAAGAAGAGCATGAAAATGCAATGACAGCTGTCTGGAATGTGTTGTGTGAAAGCGTAGTAGCTGGCCCCAGTAGGCCCCTGCTGTTTGAATGACGGGCGCCCTTGTGTCAAAGAAGAGCATGAAAATGCAATGACAGCTGTCTGGAATGTGTTGTGTGAAAGCGTAGTAGCTGGCCCCAGTAGGCCCCTGCTGTTTGAATGACGGGCGCCCTTGTGTCAAAGAAGAGCATGAAAATGCAATGACAGCTGTCTGGAATGTGTTGTGTGAAAGCGTAGTAGCTGGCCCCAGTAGGCCCCTGCTGTTTGAATGACGGGCGCCCTTGTGTCAAAGAAGAGCATGAAAATGCAATGACAGCTGTCTGGAATGTGTTGTGTGAAAGTGTAGTAGCTGGCCCCAGTAGGCCCCTGCTGTTTGAATGACGGGCACCCTTGTGTCAAAGAAGAGCATGAAAATGCAATGACAGCTGTCTGGAATGTGTTGTGTGAAAGTGTAGTAGCTGGCCCCAGTAGGCCCCTGCTGTTTGAATGACGGGCACCCTTGTGTCAAAGAAGAGCATGAAAATGCAATGACAGCTGTCTGGAATGTGTTGTGTGAAAGTGTAGTAGCTGGCCCCAGTAGGCCCCTGCTGTTTGAATGACGGGCGCCCTTGTGTCAAAGAAGAGCATGAAAATGCAATGACAGCTGTCTGGATTGAAAGTTGTGTGAAAGTGTAGTAGCTGGCCCCAGTAGGCCCCTGCTGTTTGAATGACGGGCGCCCTTGTGTCAAAGAAGAGCATGAAAATGCAATGACAGCTGTCTGGAATGTGTTGTGTGAAAGTGTAGTAGCTGGCCCCAGTAGGCCCCTGCTGTTTGAATGACGGGCGCCCTTGTGTCAAAGAAGAGCATGAAAATGCAATGACAGCTGTCTGGATTGAAAGTTGTGTGAAAGTGTAGTAGCTGGCCCCAGTAGGCCCCTGCTGTTTGAATGACGGGCGCCCTTGTGTCAAAGAAGAGCATGAAAATGCAATGACAGCTGTCTGGAATGTGTTGTGTGAAAGTGTAGTAGCTGGCCCCAGTAGGCCCCTGCTGTTTGAATGACGGGCACCCTTGTGTCAAAGAAGAGCATGAAAATGCAATGACAGCTGTCTGGAATGTGTTGTGTGAAAGTGTAGTAGCTGGCCCCAGTAGGCCCCTGCTGTTTGAATGACGGGCGCCCTTGTGTCAAAGAAGAGCATGAAAATGCAATGACAGCTGTCTGGAATGTGTTGTGTGAAAGTGTAGTAGCTGGCCCCAGTAGGCCCCTGCTGTTTGAATGACGGGCGCCCTTGTGTCAAAGAAGAGCATGAAAATGCAATGACAGCTGTCTGGAATGTGTTGTGTGAAAGTGTAGTAGCTGGCCCCAGTAGGCCCCTGCTGTTGGAATGACGGGCACCCTTGTGTCAAAGAAGAGCATGAAAATGCAAGGACAGCTGTCTGGAATGTGTTGTGTGAAAGTGTAGTAGCTGGCCCCATGCAGTAGGCCCCTGCTGTTTGAATGACGGGCGCCCTTGTGTCAAAGAAGAGCATGAAAATGCAATGACAGCTGTCTGGAATGTGTTGTGTGGAAGTGTAGTAGCTGGCCCCAGTAGGCCCCTGCTGTTTGAATGACGGGCGCCCTTGTGTCAAAGAAGAGCATGAAAATGCAATGACAGCTGTCTGGATTGAAAGTTGTGTGAAAGTGTAGTAGCTGGCCCCAGTAGGCCCCTGCTGTTTGAATGACGGGCGCCCTTGTGTCAAAGAAGAGCATGAAAATGCAATGACAGCTGTCTGGAATGTGTTGTGTGAAAGTGTAGTAGCTGGCCCCATGCAGTAGGCCCCTGCTGTTTGAATGACGGGCGCCCTTGTGTCAAAGAAGAGCATGAAAATGCAAGGACAGCTGTCTGGAATGTGTTGTGTGAAAGTGTAGTAGCTGGCCCCATGCAGTAGGCCCCTGCTGTTTGAATGACGGGCGCCCTTGTGTCAAAGAAGAGCATGAAAATGCAATGACAGCTGTCTGGATTGAAAGTTGTGTGAAAGTGTAGTAGCTGGCCCCAGTAGGCCCCTGCTGTTTGAATGACGGGCGCCCTTGTGTCAAAGAAGAGCATGAAAATGCAATGACAGCTGTCTGGAATGTGTTGTGTGAAAGTGTAGTAGCTGGCCCCATGCAGTAGGCCCCTGCTGTTTGAATGACGGGCGCCCTTGTGTCAAAGAAGAGCATGAAAATGCAAGGACAGCTGTCTGGAATGTGTTGTGTGAAAGTGTAGTAGCTGGCCCCAGTAGGCCCCTGCTGTTTGAATGACGGGCGCCCTTGTGTCAAAGAAGAGCATGAAAATGCAAGGACAGCTGTCTGGAATGTGTTGTGTGAAAGTGTAGTAGCTGGCCCCATGCAGTAGGCCCCTGCTGTTTGAATGACGGGCGCCCTTGTGTCAAAGAAGAGCATGAAAATGCAATGACAGCTGTCTGGAATGTGTTGTGTGAAAGTGTAGTAGCTGGCCCCAGTAGGCCCCTGCTGTTTGAATGACGGGCGCCCTTGTGTCAAAGAAGAGCATGAAAATGCAATGACAGCTGTCTGGAATGTGTTGTGTGAAAGTGTAGTAGCTGGCCCCATGCAGTAGGCCCCTGCTGTTTGAATGACGGGCGCCCTTGTGTCAAAGAAGAGCATGAAAATGCAATGACAGCTGTCTGGAATGTGTTGTGTGAAAGTGTAGTAGCTGGCCCCATGCAGTAGGCCCCTGCTGTTTGAATGACGGGCGCCCTTGTGTCAAAGAAGAGCATGAAAATGCAATGACAGCTGTCTGGAATGTGTTGTGTGAAAGTGTAGTAGCTGGCCCCATGCAGTAGGCCCCTGCTGTTTGAATGACGGGCGCCCTTGTGTCAAAGAAGAGCATGAAAATGCAATGACAGCTGTCTGGAATGTGTTGTGTGAAAGTGTAGTAGCTGGCCCCATGCAGTAGGCCCCTGCTGTTTGAATGACGGGCGCCCTTGTGTCAAAGAAGAGCATGAAAATGCAATGACAGCTGTCTGGAATGTGTTGTGTGAAAGTGTAGTAGCTGGCCCCAGTAGGCCCCTGCTGTTTGAATGACGGGCGCCCTTGTGTCAAAGAAGAGCATGAAAATGCAATGACAGCTGTCTGGAATGTGTTGTGTGAAAGTGTAGTAGCTGGCCCCAGTAGGCCCCTGCTGTTTGAATGACGGGCGCCCTTGTGTCAAAGAAGAGCATGAAAATGCAATGACAGCTGTCTGGAATGTGTTGTGTGAAAGTGTAGTAGCTGGCCCCAGTAGGCCCCTGCTGTTTGAATGACGGGCGCCCTTGTGTCAAAGAAGAGCATGAAAATGCAATGACAGCTGTCTGGAATGTGTTGTGTGAAAGTGTAGTAGCTGGCCCCAGTAGGCCCCTGCTGTTTGAATGACGGGCGCCCTTGTGTCAAAGAAGAGCATGAAAATGCAATGACAGCTGTCTGGAATGTGTTGCGTGAAAGTGTAGTAGCTGGCCCCAGTAGGCCCCTGCTGTTTGAATGACGGGCGCCCTTGTGTCAAAGAAGAGCATGAAAATGCAATGACAGCTGTCTGGAATGTGTTGTGTGAAAGTGTAGTAGCTGGCCCCAGTAGGCCCCTGCTGTTTGAATGACGGGCGCCCTTGTGTCAAAGAAGAGCATGAAAATGCAATGACAGCTGTCTGGAATGTGTTGTGTGAAAGTGTAGTAGCTGGCCCCATGCAGTAGGCCCCTGCTGTTTGAATGACGGGCGCCCTTGTGTCAAAGAAGAGCATGAAAATGCAATGACAGCTGTCTGGAATGTGTTGTGTGAAAGTGTAGTAGCTGGCCCCAGTAGGCCCCTGCTGTTTGAATGACGGGCGCCCTTGTGTCAAAGAAGAGCATGAAAATGCAATGACAGCTGTCTGGATTGAAAGTTGTGTGAAAGTGTAGTAGCTGGCCCCATGCAGTAGGCCCCTGCTGTTTGAATGACGGGCGCCCTTGTGTCAAAGAAGAGCATGAAAATGCAATGACAGCTGTCTGGAATGTGTTGTGTGAAAGTGTAGTAGCTGGCCCCATGCAGTAGGCCCCTGCTGTTTGAATGACGGGCGCCCTTGTGTCAAAGAAGAGCATGAAAATGCAATGACAGCTGTCTGGAATGTGTTGTGTGAAAGTGTAGTAGCTGGCCCCAGTAGGCCCCTGCTGTTTGAATGACGGGCACCCTTGTGTCAAAGAAGAGCATGAAAATGCAATGACAGCTGTCTGGATTGAAAGTTGTGTGAAAGTGTAGTAGCTGGCCCCAGTAGGCCCCTGCTGTTTGAATGACGGGCACCCTTGTGTCAAAGAAGAGCATGAAAATGCAAGGACAGCTGTCTGGAATGTGTTGTGTGAAAGTGTAGTAGCTGGCCCCAGTAGGCCCCTGCTGTTTGAATGACGGGCGCCCTTGTGTCAAAGAAGAGCATGAAAATGCAATGACAGGTGTCTGGAATGTGTTGTGTGAAAGTGTAGTAGCTGGCCCCAGTAGGCCCCTGCTGTTTGAATGACGGGCGCCCTTGTGTCAAAGAAGAGCATGAAAATGCAATGACAGCTGTCTGGAATGTGTTGCGTGAAAGTGTAGTAGCTGGCCACAGTAGGCCCCTGCTGTTTGAATGACGGGCGCCCTTGTGTCAAAGAAGAGCATGAAAATGCAATGACAGCTGTCTGGAATGTGTTGTGTGAAAGTGTAGTAGCTGGCCCCAGTAGGCCCCTGCTGTTTGAATGACGGGCGCCCTTGTGTCAAAGAAGAGCATGAAAATGCAATGACAGCTGTCTGGAATGTGTTGTGCGAAAGTGTAGTAGCTGGCCCCAGTAGGCCCCTGCTGTTTGAATGACGGGCGCCCTTGTGTCAAAGAAGAGCATGAAAATGCAAGGACAGCTGTCTGGAATGTGTTGTGTGAAAGTGTAGTAGCTGGCCCCAGTAGGCCCCTGCTGTTTGAATGACGGGCGCCCTTGTGTCAAAGAAGAGCATGAAAATGCAATGACAGCTGTCTGGAATGTGTTGTGTGAAAGTGTAGTAGCTGGCCCCAGTAGGCCCCTGCTGTTTGAATGACGGGCGCCCTTGTGTCAAAGAAGAGCATGAAAATGCAATGACAGCTGTCTGGAATGTGTTGTGTGAAAGTGTAGTAGCTGGCCCCAGTAGGCCCCTGCTGTTTGAATGACGGGCGCCCTTGTGTCAAAGAAGAGCATGAAAATGCAATGACAGCTGTCTGGAATGTGTTGTGTGAAAGTGTAGTAGCTGGCCCCAGTAGGCCCCTGCTGTTTGAATGACGGGCGCCCTTGTGTCAAAGAAGAGCATGAAAATGCAATGACAGCTGTCTGGAATGTGTTGTGTGAAAGTGTAGTAGCTGGCCCCAGTAGGCCCCTGCTGTTTGAATGACGGGCGCCCTTGTGTCAAAGAAGAGCATGAAAATGCAATGACAGCTGTCTGGAATGTGTTGTGTGAAAGTGTAGTAGCTGGCCCCAGTAGGCCCCTGCTGTTTGAATGACGGGCACCCTTGTGTCAAAGAAGAGCATGAAAATGCAATGACAGCTGTCTGGAATGTGTTGTGTGAAAGTGTAGTAGCTGGCCCCAGTAGGCCCCTGCTGTTTGAATGACGGGCGCCCTTGTGTCAAAGAAGAGCATGAAAATGCAATGACAGGTGTCTGGAATGTGTTGTGTGAAAGTGTAGTAGCTGGCCCCAGTAGGCCCCTGCTGTTTGAATGACGGGCACCCTTGTGTCAAAGAAGAGCATGAAAATGCAATGACAGCTGTCTGGAATGTGTTGTGTGAAAGTGTAGTAGCTGGCCCCAGTAGGCCCCTGCTGTTTGAATGACGGGCACCCTTGTGTCAAAGAAGAGCATGAAAATGCAATGACAGCTGTCTGGAATGTGTTGTGTGAAAGTGTAGTAGCTGGCCCCATGAAGTAGGCCCCTGCTGTTTGAATGACGGGCACCCTTGTGTCAAAGAAGAGCATGAAAATGCAATGACAGGTGTCTGGAATGTATTGTGTGAAAGTGTAGTAGCTGGCCCCAGTAGGCCCCTGCTGTTTGAATGACGGGCGCCCTTGTGTCAAAGAAGAGCATGAAAATGCAATGACAGCTGTCTGGAATGTGTTGTGTGAAAGTGTAGTAGCTGGCCCCAGTAGGCCCCTGCTGTTTGAATGACGGGCACCCTTGTGTCAAAGAAGAGCATGAAAATGCAATGACAGCTGTCTGGAATGTGTTGTGTGAAAGTGTAGTAGCTGGCCCCAGTAGGCCCCTGCTGTTTGAATGACGGGCGCCCTTGTGTCAAAGAAGAGCATGAAAATGCAATGACAGCTGTCTGGAATGTGTTGTGTGTAAGTGTAGTAGCTGGCCCCAGTAGGCCCCTGCTGTTTGAATGACGGGCGCCCTTGTGTCAAAGAAGAGCATGAAAATGCAATGCCAGCTGTCTGGAATGTGTTGTGTGAAAGTGTAGTAGCTGGCCCCAGTAGGCCCCTGCTGTTTGAATGACGGGCACCCTTGTGTCAAAGAAGAGCATGAAAATGCAATGACAGCTGTCTGGAATGTGTTGTGTGAAAGTGTAGTAGCTGGCCCCAGTAGGCCCCTGCTGTTTGAATGACGGGCGCCCTTGTGTCAAAGAAGAGCATGAAAATGCAATGACAGCTGTCTGGAATGTGTTGTGTGAAAGTGTAGTAGCTGGCCCCAGTAGGCCCCTGCTGTTTGAATGACGGGCGCCCTTGTGTCAAAGAAGAGCATGAAAATGCAATGACAGCTGTCTGGAATGTGTTGTGTGAAAGTGTAGTAGCTGGCCCCAGTAGGCCCCTGCTGTTGGAATGACGGGCGCCCTTGTGTCAAAGAAGAGCATGAAAATGCAATGACAGCTGTCTGGAATGTGTTGTGTGAAAGTGTAGTAGCTGGCCCCAGTAGGCCCCTGCTGTTTGAATGACGGGCGCCCTTGTGTCAAAGAAGAGCATGAAAATGCAAGGACAGCTGTCTGGAATGTGTTGTGTGAAAGTGTAGTAGCTGGCCCCAGTAGGCCCCTGCTGTTTGAATGACGGGCGCCCTTGTGTCAAAGAAGAGCATGAAAATGCAATGACAGCTGTCTGGAATGTGTTGTGTGAAAGTGTAGTAGCTGGCCCCAGTAGGCCCCTGCTGTTTGAATGACGGGCGCCCTTGTGTCAAAGAAGAGCATGAAAATGCAATGACAGCTGTCTGGAATGTGTTGTGTGAAAGTGAAGTAGCTGGCCCCAGTAGGCCCCTGCTGTTTGAATGACGGGCGCCCTTGTGTCAAAGAAGAGCATGAAAATGCAAGGACAGCTGTCTGGAATGTGTTGTGTTAAAGTGAAGTAGCTGGCCCCAGTAGGCCCCTGCTGTTTGAATGACGGGCGCCCTTGTGTCAAAGAAGAGCATGAAAATGCAAGGACAGGTGTCTGGAATGTGTTGTGTGAAAGTGTAGTAGCTGGCATCAGTAGGCCCCTGCTGTTTGAATGACGGGCACCCTTGTGTCAAAGAAGAGCATGAAAATGCAATGACAGCTGTCTGGAATGTGTTGTGTGAAAGTGTAGTAGCTGGCCCCATGCAGTAGGCCCCTGCTGTTTGAATGACGGGCGCCCTTGTGTCAAAGAAGAGCATGAAAATGCAATGACAGCTGTCTGGAATGTGTTGTGTGAAAGTGTAGTAGCTGGCCCCAGTAGGCCCCTGCTGTTTGAATGACGGGCACCCTTGTGTCAAAGAAGAGCATGAAAATGCAATGACAGCTGTCTGGAATGTGTTGTGTGAAAGTGTAGTAGCTGGCCCCATGCAGTAGGTCCCTGCTGTTTGAATGACGGGCACCCTTGTGTCAAAGAAGAGCATGAAAATGCAATGACAGCTGTCTGGAATGTGTTGTGTGAAAGTGTAGTAGCTGGCCCCATGCAGTAGGCCCCTGCTGTTTGAATGACGGGCACCCTTGTGTCAAAGAAGAGCATGAAAATGCAATGACAGCTGTCTGGAATGTGTTGTGTGAAAGTGTAGTAGCTGGCCACAGTAGGCCCCTGCTGTTTGAATGACGGGCGCCCTTGTGTCAAAGAAGAGCATGAAAATGCAATGACAGCTGTCTGGAATGTGTTGTGTGAAAGTGTAGTAGCTGGCCCCAGTAGGCCCCTGCTGTTTGAATGACGGGCGCCCTTGTGTCAAAGAAGAGCATGAAAATGCAATGACAGCTGTCTGGAATGTGTTGTGTGAAAGTGTAGTAGCTGGCCCCAGTAGGCCCCTGCTGTTTGAATGACGGGCGCCCTCGTGTCAAAGAAGAGCATGAAAATGCAATGACAGGTGTCTGGAATGTGTTGTGTGAAAGTCTAGTAGCTGGCCCCAGTAGGCCCCTGCTGTTTGAATGACGGGCGCCCTTGTGTCAAAGAAGAGCATGAAAATGCAAGGACAGCTGTCTGGAATGTGTTGTGTGAAAGTGTAGTAGCTGGCCCCAGTAGGCCCCTGCTGTTTGAATGACGGGCACCCTTGTGTCAAAGAAGAGCATGAAAATGCAATGACAGCTGTCTGGAATGTGTTGTGTGAAAGTGTAGTAGCTGGCCCCAGTAGGCCCCTGCTGTTTGAATGACGGGCGCCCTTGTGTCAAAGAAGAGCATGAGAATGCAATGACAGCTGTCTGGAATGTGTTGTGTGAAAGTGTAGTAGCTGGCCCCAGTAGGCCCCTGCTGTTTGAATGACGGGCGCCCTTGTGTCAAAGAAGAGCATGAAAATGCAATGACAGCTGTCTGGAATGTGTTGTGTGAAAGTGTAGTAGCTGGCCCCAGTAGGCCCCTGCTGTTTGAATGACGGGCACCCTTGTGTCAAAGAAGAGCATGAAAATGCAATGACAGCTGTCTGGAATGTGTTGTGTGAAAGTGTAGTAGCTGGCCCCAGTAGGCCCCTGCTGTTTGAATGACGGGCGCCCTTGTGTCAAAGAAGAGCATGAAAATGCAATGACAGCTGTCTGGAATGTGTTGTGTGAAAGTGTAGTAGCTGGCCCCAGTAGGCCCCTGCTGTTTGAATGACGGGCGCCCTTGTGTCAAAGAAGAGCATGAAAATGCAATGACAGCTGTCTGGAATGTGTTGTGTGAAAGTGTAGTAGCTGGCCCCAGTAGGCCCCTGCTGTTTGAATGACGGGCGCCCTTGTGTCAAAGAAGAGCATGAAAATGCAATGACAGCTGTCTGGAATGTGTTGTGTGAAAGTGTAGTAGCTGGCCCCAGTAGGCCCCTGCTGTTTGAATGACGGGCGCCCTTGTGTCAAAGAAGAGCATGAAAATGCAATGACAGCTGTCTGGAATGTGTTGTGTGAAAGTGTAGTAGCTGGCCCCAGTAGGCCCCTGCTGTTTGAATGACGGGCGCCCTTGTGTCAAAGAAGAGCATGAAAATGCAATGACAGCTGTCTGGAATGTGTTGTGTGAAAGTGTAGTAGCTGGCCCCAGTAGGCCCCTGCTGTTTGAATGACGGGCGCCCTTGTGTCAAAGAAGAGCATGAAAATGCAATGACAGCTGTCTGGAATGTGTTGCGTGAAAGTGTAGTAGCTGGCCCCATGCAGTAGGCCCCTGCTGTTTGAATGACGGGCGCCCTTGTGTCAAAGAAGAGCATGAAAATGCAATGACAGCTGTCTGGAATGTGTTGTGTGAAAGTGTAGTAGCTGGCCCCAGTAGGCCCCTGCTGTTTGAATGACGGGCGCCCTTGTGTCAAAGAAGAGCATGAAAATGCAATGACAGCTGTCTGGAATGTGTTGTGTGAAAGTGTAGTAGCTGGCCCCAGTAGGCCCCTGCTGTTTGAATGACGGGCGCCCTTGTGTCAAAGAAGAGCATGAAAATGCAATGACAGCTGTCTGGAATGTGTTGTGTGAAAGTGTAGTAGCTGGCCACAGTAGGCCCCTGCTGTTTGAATGACGGGCGCCCTTGTGTCAAAGAAGAGCATGAAAATGCAATGACAGCTGTCTGGAATGTGTTGTGTGAAAGTGTAGTAGCTGGCCCCAGTAGGCCCCTGCTGTTTGAATGACGGGCGCCCTTGTGTCAAAGAAGAGCATGAAAATGCAATGACAGCTGTCTGGAATGTGTTGTGTGAAAGTGTAGTAGCTGGCCCCAGTAGGCCCCTGCTGTTTGAATGACGGGCGCCCTTGTGTCAAAGAAGAGCATGAAAATGCAATGACAGCTGTCTGGAATGTGTTGTGTGAAAGTGTAGTAGCTGGCCCCAGTAGGCCCCTGCTGTTTGAATGACGGGCACCCTTGTGTCAAAGAAGAGCATGAAAATGCAATGACAGCTGTCTGGAATGTGTTGTGTGAAAGCGTAGTAGCTGGCCCCAGTAGGCCCCTGCTGTTTGAATGACGGGCGCCCTTGTGTCAAAGAAGAGCATGAAAATGCAATGACAGCTGTCTGGAATGTGTTGTGTGAAAGTGTAGTAGCTGGCCCCAGTAGGCCCCTGCTGTTTGAATGACGGGCGCCCTTGTGTCAAAGAAGAGCATGAAAATGCAAGGACAGCTGTCTGGAATGTGTTGTGTGAAAGTGTAGTAGCTGGCCCCAGTAGGCCCCTGCTGTTTGAATGACGGGCGCCCTTGTGTCAAAGAAGAGCATGAAAATGCAATGACAGCTGTCTGGAATGTGTTGTGTGAAAGTGTAGTAGCTGGCCCCAGTAGGCCCCTGCTGTTTGAATGACGGGCGCCCTTGTGTCAAAGAAGAGCATGAAAATGCAATGACAGCTGTCTGGAATGTGTTGTGTGAAAGTGTAGTAGCTGGCCCCAGTAGGCCCCTGCTGTTTGAATGACGGGCGCCCTTGTGTCAAAGAAGAGCATGAAAATGCAAGGACAGCTGTCTGGAATGTGTTGTGTGAAAGTGTAGTAGCTGGCCCCAGTAGGCCCCTGCTGTTTGAATGACGGGCACCCTTGTGTCAAAGAAGAGCATGAAAATGCAATGACAGGTGTCTGGAATGTGTTGTTAGAAAGTGTAGTAGCTGGCCCCATGCAGTAGGCCCCTGCTGTTTGAATGACGGGCGCCCTTGTGTCAAAGAAGAGCATGAAAATGCAATGACAGGTGTCTGGATTGAAAGTTGTGTGAAAGTGTAGTAGCTGGCCCCATGCAGTAGGCCCCTGCTGTTTGAATGACGGGCGCCCTTGTGTCAAAGAAGAGCATGAAAATGCAATGACAGCTGTCTGGAATGTGTTGTGTGAAAGTGTAGTAGCTGGCCCCAGTAGGCCCCTGCTGTTTGAATGACGGGCGCCCTTGTGTCAAAGAAGAGCATGAAAATGCAATGACAGCTGTCTGGAATGTGTTGTGTGAAAGTGTAGTAGCTGGCCCCAGTAGGCCCCTGCTGTTTGAATGACGGGCGCCCTTGTGTCAAAGAAGAGCATGAAAATGCAATGACAGCTGTCTGGAATGTGTTGTGTGAAAGTGTAGTAGCTGGCCCCAGTAGGCCCCTGCTGTTTGAATGACGGGCGCCCTTGTGTCAAAGAAGAGCATGAAAATGCAAGGACAGCTGTCTGGATTGAAAGTTGTGTGAAAGTGTAGTAGCTGGCCCCAGTAGGCCCCTGCTGTTTGAATGACGGGCGCCCTTGTGTCAAAGAAGAGCATGAAAATGCAAGGACAGCTGTCTGGAATGTGTTGTGTGAAAGTGTAGTAGCTGGCCCCAGTAGGCCCCTGCTGTTTGAATGACGGGCGCCCTTGTGTCAAAGAAGAGCATGAAAATGCAAGGACAGCTGTCTGGAATGTGTTGTGTGAAAGTGTAGTAGCTGGCCCCAGTAGGCCCCTGCTGTTTGAATGACGGGCACCCTTGAGTCAAAGAAGAGCATGAAAATGCAATGACAGCTGTCTGGAATGTGTTGTGTGAAAGTGTAGTAGCTGGCCCCAGTAGGCCCCTGCTGTTTGAATGACGGGCGCCCTTGTGTCAAAGAAGAGCATGAGAATGCAATGACAGCTGTCTGGAATGTGTTGTGTGAAAGTGTAGTAGCTGGCCCCAGTAGGCCCCTGCTGTTTGAATGACGGGCGCCCTTGTGTCAAAGAAGAGCATGAAAATGCAATGACAGCTGTCTGGAATGTGTTGTGTGAAAGTGTAGTAGCTGGCCCCAGTAGGCCCCTGCTGTTTGAATGACGGGCACCCTTGTGTCAAAGAAGAGCATGAAAATGCAATGACAGCTGTCTGGAATGTGTTGTGTGAAAGTGTAGTAGCTGGCCCCAGTAGGCCCCTGCTGTTTGAATGACGGGCGCCCTTGTGTCAAAGAAGAGCATGAAAATGCAATGACAGCTGTCTGGAATGTGTTGTGTGAAAGTGTAGTAGCTGGCCCCAGTAGGCCCCTGCTGTTTGAATGACGGGCGCCCTTGTGTCAAAGAAGAGCATGAAAATGCAATGACAGCTGTCTGGAATGTGTTGTGTGAAAGTGTAGTAGCTGGCCCCAGTAGGCCCCTGCTGTTTGAATGACGGGCGCCCTTGTGTCAAAGAAGAGCATGAAAATGCAATGACAGCTGTCTGGAATGTGTTGTGTGAAAGTGTAGTAGCTGGCCCCAGTAGGCCCCTGCTGTTTGAATGACGGGCGCCCTTGTGTCAAAGAAGAGCATGAAAATGCAATGACAGCTGTCTGGAATGTGTTGTGTGAAAGTGTAGTAGCTGGCCCCAGTAGGCCCCTGCTGTTTGAATGACGGGCGCCCTTGTGTCAAAGAAGAGCATGAAAATGCAATGACAGCTGTCTGGAATGTGTTGTGTGAAAGTGTAGTAGCTGGCCCCAGTAGGCCCCTGCTGTTTGAATGACGGGCGCCCTTGTGTCAAAGAAGAGCATGAAAATGCAATGACAGCTGTCTGGAATGTGTTGCGTGAAAGTGTAGTAGCTGGCCCCATGCAGTAGGCCCCTGCTGTTTGAATGACGGGCGCCCTTGTGTCAAAGAAGAGCATGAAAATGCAATGACAGCTGTCTGGAATGTGTTGTGTGAAAGTGTAGTAGCTGGCCCCAGTAGGCCCCTGCTGTTTGAATGACGGGCGCCCTTGTGTCAAAGAAGAGCATGAAAATGCAATGACAGCTGTCTGGAATGTGTTGTGTGAAAGTGTAGTAGCTGGCCCCAGTAGGCCCCTGCTGTTTGAATGACGGGCGCCCTTGTGTCAAAGAAGAGCATGAAAATGCAATGACAGCTGTCTGGAATGTGTTGTGTGAAAGTGTAGTAGCTGGCCACAGTAGGCCCCTGCTGTTTGAATGACGGGCGCCCTTGTGTCAAAGAAGAGCATGAAAATGCAATGACAGCTGTCTGGAATGTGTTGTGTGAAAGTGTAGTAGCTGGCCCCAGTAGGCCCCTGCTGTTTGAATGACGGGCGCCCTTGTGTCAAAGAAGAGCATGAAAATGCAATGACAGGTGTCTGGAATGTGTTGTGTGAAAGTGTAGTAGCTGGCCCCAGTAGGCCCCTGCTGTTTGAATGACGGGCACCCTTGTGTCAAAGAAGAGCATGAAAATGCAATGACAGCTGTCTGGAATGTGTTGTGTGAAAGTGTAGTAGCTGGCCCCAGTAGGCCCCTGCTGTTTGAATGACGGGCACCCTTGTGTCAAAGAAGAGCATGAAAATGCAATGACAGCTGTCTGGAATGTGTTGTGTGAAAGTGTAGTAGCTGGCCCCAGTAGGCCCCTGCTGTTTGAATGACGGGCGCCCTTGTGTCAAAGAAGAGCATGAAAATGCAATGACAGCTGTCTGGAATGTGTTGTGTGAAAGTGTAGTAGCTGGCCCCAGTAGGCCCCTGCTGTTTGAATGACGGGCGCCCTTGTGTCAAAGAAGAGCATGAAAATGCAATGACAGCTGTCTGGAATGTGTTGTGTGAAAGTGTAGTAGCTGGCCCCAGTAGGCCCCTGCTGTTTGAATGACGGGCGCCCTTGTGTCAAAGAAGAGCATGAAAATGCAAGGACAGCTGTCTGGAATGTGTTGAATGAAAGTGTAGTAGCTGGCCCCAGTAGGCCCCTGCTGTTTGAATGACGGGCACCCTTGTGTCAAAGAAGAGCATGAAAATGCAATGACAGGTGTCTGGAATGTGTTGTGTGAAAGTGTAGTAGCTGGCCCCATGCAGTAGGCCCCTGCTGTTTGAATGACGGGCGCCCTTGTGTCAAAGAAGAGCATGAAAATGCAATGACAGGTGTCTGGATTGAAAGTTGTGTGAAAGTGTAGTAGCTGGCCCCATGCAGTAGGCCTCTGCTGTTTGAATGACGGGCGCCCTTGTGTCAAAGAAGAGCATGAAAATGCAATGACAGCTGTCTGGAATGTGTTGTGTGAAAGTGTAGTAGCTGGCCCCAGTAGGCCCCTGCTGTTTGAATGACGGGCGCCCTTGTGTCAAAGAAGAGCATGAAAATGCAATGACAGCTGTCTGGAATGTGTTGTGTGAAAGTGTAGTAGCTGGCCCCAGTAGGCCCCTGCTGTTTGAATGACGGGCGCCCTTGTGTCAAAGAAGAGCATGAAAATGCAATGACAGCTGTCTGGAATGTGTTGTGTGAAAGTGTAGTAGCTGGCCCCAGTAGGCCCCTGCTGTTTGAATGACGGGCGCCCTTGTGTCAAAGAAGAGCATGAAAATGCAAGGACAGCTGTCTGGATTGAAAGTTGTGTGAAAGTGTAGTAGCTGGCCCCAGTAGGCCCCTGCTGTTTGAATGACGGGCGCCCTTGTGTCAAAGAAGAGCATGAAAATGCAAGGACAGCTGTCTGGAATGTGTTGTGTGAAAGTGTAGTAGCTGGCCCCAGTAGGCCCCTGCTGTTTGAATGACGGGCGCCCTTGTGTCAAAGAAGAGCATGAAAATGCAAGGACAGCTGTCTGGAATGTGTTGTGTGAAAGTGTAGTAGCTGGCCCCAGTAGGCCCCTGCTGTTTGAATGACGGGCACCCTTGTGTCAAAGAAGAGCATGAAAATGCAATGACAGCTGTCTGGAATGTGTTGTGTGAAAGTGTAGTAGCTGGCCCCAGTAGGCCCCTGCTGTTTGAATGACGGGCGCCCTTGTGTCAAAGAAGAGCATGAGAATGCAATGACAGCTGTCTGGAATGTGTTGTGTGAAAGTGTAGTAGCTGGCCCCAGTAGGCCCCTGCTGTTTGAATGACGGGCGCCCTTGTGTCAAAGAAGAGCATGAAAATGCAATGACAGCTGTCTGGAATGTGTTGTGTGAAAGTGTAGTAGCTGGCCCCAGTAGGCCCCTGCTGTTTGAATGACGGGCACCCTTGTGTCAAAGAAGAGCATGAAAATGCAATGACAGCTGTCTGGAATGTGTTGTGTGAAAGTGTAGTAGCTGGCCCCAGTAGGCCCCTGCTGTTTGAATGACGGGCGCCCTTGTGTCAAAGAAGAGCATGAAAATGCAATGACAGCTGTCTGGAATGTGTTGTGTGAAAGTGTAGTAGCTGGCCCCAGTAGGCCCCTGCTGTTTGAATGACGGGCGCCCTTGTGTCAAAGAAGAGCATGAAAATGCAATGACAGCTGTCTGGAATGTGTTGTGTGAAAGTGTAGTAGCTGGCCCCAGTAGGCCCCTGCTGTTTGAATGACGGGCGCCCTTGTGTCAAAGAAGAGCATGAAAATGCAATGACAGCTGTCTGGAATGTGTTGTGTGAAAGTGTAGTAGCTGGCCCCAGTAGGCCCCTGCTGTTTGAATGACGGGCGCCCTTGTGTCAAAGAAGAGCATGAAAATGCAATGACAGCTGTCTGGAATGTGTTGTGTGAAAGTGTAGTAGCTGGCCCCAGTAGGCCCCTGCTGTTTGAATGACGGGCGCCCTTGTGTCAAAGAAGAGCATGAAAATGCAATGACAGCTGTCTGGAATGTGTTGTGTGAAAGTGTAGTAGCTGGCCCCAGTAGGCCCCTGCTGTTTGAATGACGGGCGCCCTTGTGTCAAAGAAGAGCATGAGAATGCAATGACAGCTGTCTGGAATGTGTTGTGTGAAAGTGTAGTAGCTGGCCCCAGTAGGCCCCTGCTGTTTGAATGACGGGCGCCCTTGTGTCAAAGAAGAGCATGAAAATGCAATGACAGCTGTCTGGAATGTGTTGTGTGAAAGTGTAGTAGCTGGCCCCAGTAGGCCCCTGCTGTTTGAATGACGGGCGCCCTTGTGTCAAAGAAGAGCATGAAAATGCAATGACAGCTGTCTGGAATGTGTTGTGTGAAAGTGTAGTAGCTGGCCCCAGTAGGCCCCTGCTGTTTGAATGACGGGCGCCCTTGTGTCAAAGAAGAGCATGAAAATGCAATGACAGCTGTCTGGAATGTGTTGTGTGAAAGTGTAGTAGCTGGCCCCAGTAGGCCCCTGCTGTTGGAATGACGGGCACCCTTGTGTCAAAGAAGAGCATGAAAATGCAATGACAGCTGTCTGGAATGTGTTGTGTGAAAGTGTAGTAGCTGGCCCCAGTAGGCCCCTGCTGTTTGAATGACGGGCACCCTTGTGTCAAAGAAGAGCATGAAAATGCAATGACAGCTGTCTGGAATGTGTTGTGTGAAAGTGTAGTAGCTGGCCCCATGCAGTAGGCCCCTGCTGTTTGAATGACGGGCGCCCTTGTGTCAAAGAAGAGCATGAAAATGCAATGACAGCTGTCTGGAATGTGTTGTGTGAAAGTGTAGTAGCTGGCCCCAGTAGGCCCCTGCTGTTTGAATGACGGGCGCCCTTGTGTCAAAGAAGAGCATGAAAATGCAATGACAGCTGTCTGGAATGTGTTGTGTGAAAGTGTAGTAGCTGGCCCCATGCAGTAGGCCCCTGCTGTTTGAATGACGGGCGCCCTTGTGTCAAAGAAGAGCATGAAAATGCAATGACAGCTGTCTGGAATGTGTTGTGTGAAAGTGTAGTAGCTGGCCCCAGTAGGCCCCTGCTGTTTGAATGACGGGCGCCCTTGTGTCAAAGAAGAGCATGAAAATGCAATGACAGCTGTCTGGAATGTGTTGTGTGAAAGTGTAGTAGCTGGCCCCATGCAGTAGGCCCCTGCTGTTTGAATGACGGGCGCCCTTGTGTCAAAGAAGAGCATGAAAATGCAATGACAGCTGTCTGGAATGTGTTGTGTGAAAGTGTAGTAGCTGGCCCCAGTAGGCCCCTGCTGTTTGAATGACGGGCACCCTTGTGTCAAAGAAGAGCATGAAAATGCAATGACAGCTGTCTGGAATGTGTTGTGTGAAAGTGTAGTAGCTGGCCCCATGCAGTAGGCCCCTGCTGTTTGAATGACGGGCGCCCTTGTGTCAAAGAAGAGCATGAAAATGCAAGGACAGCTGTCTGGAATGTGTTGTGTGAAAGTGTAGTAGCTGGCCCCAGTAGGCCCCTGCTGTTTGAATGACGGGCGCCCTTGTGTCAAAGAAGAGCATGAAAATGCAATGACAGCTGTCTGGAATGTGTTGTGTGAAAGTGTAGTAGCTGGCCCCATGCAGTAGGCCCCTGCTGTTTGAATGACGGGCGCCCTTGTGTCAAAGAAGAGCATGAAAATGCAATGACAGCTGTCTGGAATGTGTTGTGTGAAAGTGTAGTAGCTGGCCCCAGTAGGCCCCTGCTGTTTGAATGACGGGCGCCCTTGTGTCAAAGAAGAGCATGAAAATGCAATGACAGCTGTCTGGAATGTGTTGTGTGAAAGTGTAGTAGCTGGCCCCAGTAGGCCCCTGCTGTTTGAATGACGGGCGCCCTTGTGTCAAAGAAGAGCATGAAAATGCAAGGACAGCTGTCTGGATTGAAAGTTGTGTGAAAGTGTAGTAGCTGGCCCCAGTAGGCCCCTGCTGTTTGAATGACGGGCGCCCTTGTGTCAAAGAAGAGCATGAAAATGCAATGACAGGTGTCTGGATTGAAAGTTGTGTGAAAGTGTAGTAGCTGGCCCCAGTAGGCCCCTGCTGTTTGAATGACGGGCGCCCTTGTGTCAAAGAAGAGCATGAAAATGCAATGACAGCTGTCTGGAATGTGTTGTGTGAAAGTGTAGTAGCTGGCCCCAGTAGGCCCCTGCTGTTTGAATGACGGGCACCCTTGTGTCAAAGAAGAGCATGAAAATGCAAGGACAGGTGTCTGGAATGTGTTGTGTGAAAGTGTAGTAGCTGGCCCCAGTAGGCCCCTGCTGTTTGAATGACGGGCGCCCTTGTGTCAAAGAAGAGCATGAAAATGCAATGACAGCTGTCTGGAATGTGTTGTGTGAAAGTGTAGTAGCTGGCCCCAGTAGGCCCCTGCTGTTTGAATGACGGGCGCCCTTGTGTCAAAGAAGAGCATGAAAATGCAATGACAGCTGTCTGGAATGTGTTGTGTGAAAGTGTAGTAGCTGGCCCCAGTAGGCCCCTGCTGTTTGAATGACGGGCGCCCTTGTGTCAAAGAAGAGCATGAAAATGCAATGACAGCTGTCTGGAATGTGTTGTGTGAAAGTGTAGTAGCTGGCCCCAGTAGGCCCCTGCTGTTTGAATGACGGGCACCCTTGTGTCAAAGAAGAGCATGAAAATGCAATGACAGCTGTCTGGAATGTGTTGTGTGAAAGTGTAGTAGCTGGCCCCAGTAGGCCCCTGCTGTTTGAATGACGGGCGCCCTTGTGTCAAAGAAGAGCATGAAAATGCAATGACAGCTGTCTGGAATGTGTTGTGTGAAAGTGTAGTAGCTGGCCCCAGTAGGCCCCTGCTGTTTGAATGACGGGCGCCCTTGTGTCAAAGAAGAGCATGAAAATGCAATGACAGCTGTCTGGATTGAAAGTTGTGTGAAAGTGTAGTAGCTGGCCCCATGCAGTAGGCCCCTGCTGTTTGAATGACGGGCGCCCTTGTGTCAAAGAAGAGCATGAAAATGCAATGACAGCTGTCTGGAATGTGTTGTGTGAAAGTGTAGTAGCTGGCCCCAGTAGGCCCCTGCTGTTTGAATGACGGGCGCCCTTGTGTCAAAGAAGAGCATGAAAATGCAATGACAGCTGTCTGGAATGTGTTGTGTGAAAGTGTAGTAGCTGGCCCCAGTAGGCCCCTGCTGTTTGAATGACGGGCGCCCTTGTGTCAAAGAAGAGCATGAAAATGCAAGGACAGCTGTCTGGAATGTGTTGTGTGAAAGTGTAGTAGCTGGCCACAGTAGGCCCCTGCTGTTTGAATGACGGGCACCCTTGTGTCAAAGAAGAGCATGAAAATGCAATGACAGCTGTCTGGAATATGTTGTGTGTGCCTGACAATAGATTCGCATGATTTAGCAAATATAAGTGATAAGTCTGATAACATTTGAACCATATGAGATGTGGAGATTATAATACCAGACAAACACAGATTGTTCAAATACAACTTCAATTAAAAGTGAATTACCGGTATTAACATTAGATTCTAGTACAGCTGAAATGTGTCTTTTTTCAGCGTTTTCTGAAAATTATGTGATATAAGGTGTATAGTTTTTACTCATATCGTTTTGGAGGTATATTAAAAATATCTGTATTTTCCCCATATTACATTTTTCATATCTAGGTTGAGGGGTTGAGATTGATGAAGTTGTCAAGGTTTTTATAGTTCTTTGTTTTAGTTAGGCCTATCACATGATTATTGGGGGATCGATCCCCCTGACCCCTCGGCTCCACCGCACCTGTATCTCACACCATTCAGGAGTTATCACCAAAAAACTGATCCATTGCTAAATCAACTCCCATGCATCATTCTAATTAGGCCTACATCAACCAATCACATAATAATCTAATCTACTGGGGGTGCATTCCTGTACAATTGGTTTTATCGAGATAATCCTAGTCCAAGTTAATACCGTGTTAATACCGGTTTTAGAGGGGTTTAACTTTGTATTCCTGTACGAGTTTTATAGTAGGTTTATGTTAGTACGTCGGTAAAACAGTTTTTTGACAAATGTTGTTACAAATCAGCTAAAATGTACCTAAATATTATCCAATTTCAACGAAACTTGAACTAAATCAAATCTCAGCCTAAAGCACAATTTTCAATGAAATTAAATGAAAAACAAAAAGGTGACCTAAGTGGGATCGAACCCCGTCCGTCTTCCTCTGAATGCAGCCGCGCTAACGTTGCAACCAATCTGCCGGTGTAAATTTCTGCTCTCAGAACAACATAAGTATACAAGCTTCGAAAAGAATTCTGGCAAATGAATTATTAATACCGGTAATAAAACTGATGTTAAAATTATTTCAAAACATTCACATTCCGTTGCCTTCAGCTCTTATTCTAGAAATTGCATTCCCGTAACGATATTCACTATATTAGATATTTAAATTAATATTTGAAATCTTGAAGTGGATCTTGAAACACGCTAAACCCGCTCTTTGGCAGGTTTAAGTTAATCCTGCTTTTCTGGTATTATTTCCGGGTCTATCTTTTTAGGAATACCAAGTTAGTACCAATATCACTTAAAACCGGATTAAATCGTACAGGAATGCGCCCCCTGGACCTGTAAGCAGGGACGTCATTGGGGGGCCAGGGGGAGGCGGGCACCCTCCCAATCGACATTTGCTCCCCCCCCCCCCCCCCCCTCAACAATTCATCCTCATTTGAAAATATATAATGTTGACCTACGAATAAACACACAATTAAATATGATGACTCATTAATATGAATTGTATCAGTATTATACAGATACAGTATAATTGTATCTACTTTACACTTCCTTTCTTCTTTTCTATGATGATTCAATTATTAGATTCCGAAACTGTTCGTGAATCGCAAAAATCACTTGAAAAATGATCATATTTCAAAGAAAGATCACTGCTGAGAATTTTGGTGGGAGAAATCGCAAAAATAACTTTGAAAATGTCCATAATGATACTATTATGACTTAGCTTTTATGGGGATGTATACTAAGTTGTGGGATCGGGTTCGGGACCAGACTGGTCTTCTCAAAGAACTAAATGACATAGTTAAAAAGAGAATACTATTTAATGTATGTAACTGAGTTACATACCCCGGAACCTTAGAATTAGAGCCCCCCCATTGGGTGAAGCCCTCAATAAAAATAAACCCACCCAATTATAGGTCAACAACAATTATTAGGTACAACAGTTGAGGTTGCCAGAGTGGGGTCGAGATGAAGATGCTCGTCGGAAGTCCGAGGTCGTCTTCCCTCTCAGTCAGTCTTCAGGGTCCGTCGTGATGGCCTGTCCCCCTCGAATCTCTTAGATCAACTCCCAGATCAGAATGTAATTAGCAGTCACTACCCACCCGGTCATCGGTAGTACCCAGTTCTGCGCATGCGTACTCCCGCCGGGTTCTAGGTAGACTACCCGCTTAGCGTAGATGTTATGAGGCTAGCGGGTTCCAGGGTTGACGGGAATAGGCACTGTGGTGGCCCATGATGGATACTGACGTATAGGTGAGGAATATGCGCATACACGTACAGAGGCAAGAAGGATAGAGGGTAAAAGGTCTAGGGGTCTCAGGTGAGTGGCCATGGAGATACGTATCTTCGTGACAATACTATTAAAAATAACTTTGGTATCCATAGTGCTTCAATCATTGGACTCCAAAACTGCTAGTTAATATCAAAAATCACTTGAAAAATGACATGAGCCCATTTCCAAAAATTCCCTGCATATATATGGGTAATTGCTGGAAGGAATCGCAAAAGTATAACTTGGAAAATGTCCATGATTTAACTATAACACTCCAAAACCACTTGTTAATCACAAAAATCACTTGAAAAATGTCCATATTTTCAAGAATTCCCCTTTTTCCCGTGCGGCAGGGTCCAGATTCACAAAAGGTCATAACTTTGATCCGGCTCAAAGTTACGACAATTTCTAGAGATAATACTATATTTTGATCTGTTATTTTTTATTTCTGTATCTAAATTTTTCATTAAATTTAAATCCATTATTATCATCAGTCTATTGTTGCGCTAAATGACCTCGCTGTCGATGCGCCTCAAAACCCTAATATTCATTCAATTGAAATTTAACCAATCAATTAAATTTATTTATATCTCTAAAAATTGTCGTAACTTTGAGCCGGATCAAAGTTATGACCTTTTGTGAATTTGGCCCCAGATGTCGAGCTGGGCAGTCATTTAATTTATGTAACCTGTGCCAATACACAAATCCTAACGACGACCCTGCCTGTACGTAATCTCATGTGATACTGATCTTGAACCTTGACCTGTGTGCGTTCCAGTGGTCCCCGTGTCGGTCGCCATCATGACGCCGTTCCCGCTGATGATCCTGTACATCTACCGCAAGTGCCGCGGGAGTCCGGCTGGCGCTCACCGGTTGAAGGACTCGCACGGGGACGCCGAGGACGGGGAAGGAGAGAATATTACCAGTCTTGCCAACGCGGTGGGAGAACCTTTCGCTAATGGAAGTGTGCGAAAGTATTAGACTTTTTTATTGTGATGACGTAGTGTATAGTCTTACTGAAAATGTATTATTGAATATCTCATTCTGGTTCGTGGGAACATTACGTTTATAGTTTTATAATAGTATTTATAAATTATTAATAAAATGTTGAATAGTTTTATAACAAATTTTGAATGATACTTGAATAATCCATCCACTTGTTTCCTCATTTCCAAAGTTTGTTATTTTGTAAAATGTGTACAATTAAAGTAGACAGAAAGTCAATATTTTCCAAGACTTTTTGAAATAATACTGCTATAAATAAGTCACCACTTTTGTACACTTATTTTCAAGTTTTTAGATGAGCGTAGCAAAGTCTCCATCCCACTCTTATAGGGCTTTGTCTGTTTTTTTTTTTTTTTTTTTTTTGTAAGCACTCCACAGGTCGCAGGGGTTGACTGATCGACATGAAATTTTTTTTGTACACGCAAACTCATCCAACTTGGAACTGTATAGTTTTTGGAATGAATCGGTCTGACCAATTTTGAGAAAAATCATCTCAAAGTTTCTAAAAACCCCACAAGATTTGGCTGGGCGGAAAATGTTGAAAAATAAAATCTCTCCAAATGGGATGAAATTTTCTCCAAATGTGTATACATAGATTTTACACACTAGTCAAACGCGAAATATGCGTTTTAAGATGAGCGAGATATCTCAATAAGGTATAAAAGTCCTTGAAATAGTTTTACCCTTGCTACTTTATCGACTTTGGTATTCTACACACCTTGATATCTGAATAAGCTATAAAAGTCGTTAAAGAAGTTCTACTCTTGCCACTTCATTGACTCTGGTATTCTACACACCTTGACGCATATAAAAAATACTTCATTGTTGGTCAACTCTTGAATCTAGAAAGCAGTGAATCTCGACAACTTAATTCTGTCATAATTTTTATGATATATTTTATGAATATTATCAGTCATTTTATTTTTTTTCTCTAAAACGACTGATCAGAATTGCTTAAAAAATCGTAATAATGTGTAAAATTTATGTATCCACATTTAGAGAAAATTTCATCCCATTTGGAGAGATTTTATTTTTCAACATTTTCCGCCCAGCCAAATCTTAACGAGCGGGTCGGTCGAGTAAATTAAGAGTTGAAGCCGACCAATCCCGGACGAGAGTAGCATTTCTCCATCCAGAGTTCAAGCCACGCCCCTTACGTGCGTTATAAGCCATTAAAAATGGTAAATATTATGTTCAAGGGTTATATATTTGATTATCCAATTAATGCACATTATAATTGAAAATAATGAAAATAAAAGAGAAAACCCAATCATCATAAAATATTTATGGTTGAAGGCTGAATCCATTAGTTTAGTTTGATGATTGTCTATTAATTTTTTAATGTTTGAAAAAACCAAGTCAGTTTCGTGAAAATGGAATACATGGAATAATGGAAACATGGAATAATTAATGATAGGACCTACATCATGGACTGAATGAAACAATATTATAATGTACGATAAATAAGAAACCAGCTTTTAATAGTCTTCAGGATTATGATAATAGTTTGGGGCACAATTTAATAGTAAAGGCTTTCCATTTCAAATAGAATTTTATATAAACTTCAAAAAAATGCACGAAATAAGTCTGTTTGTTGCTCATATTGAGCGTCAATTTTATTAGTCTGTATCAAGATGCATTGAGGGTTGCGTTGGTTCGCCGTGTTGAGATGGTGTCTCGACTTAAACCAGAAATACGTCCCATTTCCTTATCTCTTTCCTTAGAACTACACTAACCAACTACGCTATAGGCTTATGAAAAAGGATATTAACTGGTAATGCAATTAAATGAAATGTGAATAATTATTATTTGTTTGTGACATGTGGATTTCTCACACGCATTCGATTACATATATACAAATCGTCCAGATGTAAGTTACTTTAAATATAGCTTGCTTTATTATGAATTATTATTATGAATTACTTCACAATTTGAATAAGGCACAATTCAACCTCTCTATTTCCGTTTTACTTCATATAAGAAACTGTTTCAGACAACTGAGCAAACGTAAACGTCATTTTGTGTGTATTTGTAAACAAAGTTAGTTCCTTTCATTACTACACACTACGCATAATTGGTTGTGCTAACAATTTGGATGTAAAATTGGTACATATTTTCAACGTGGGAGGGATAGGAAGAAAATTTACCATATCGAGGCCGGCAAACCAATGCAACCCTCAATGCATCTTGGTCTGTATAATGGGACGTTTCAATAAGTATGGTCATTGTCCGTATGAATGTGTACGATGCTGGGAGATTTATCATTCAACAACCCATCCTTTATATTCTCCGTCTGTCGGGAAGTTGGCTTTGACAACGAAATTCTTTCTTTCCCAGCTCTCTTCCTCTTAGTTGACACAAACCGTTGTTGAGGTGTCACATTCTTGTTAGCTGGCTCATTTGTGTTATTTAGGCCTACATCGGCATGAACGTTGGTTTTAGTAGATCCATCTTTTATTATATCCATAATTTTAGAAAAGTGTCCGTCAATCTTTGCTAATTTTTCTTCACTCAAGGTAGAGCATGATAGTGAACCAAAAATCAACTTAGATAATGCTAGGCGCTTCTTCATCGCGTCATTTGTGTCACATACTGCGGCGTTATGTGCTTTCACTGCATCTAAGAGATCAGTTACTTCAGAATTGTCATGTGGAATACTGTTATCGTAATCCATGACAGTGGATGGTAGTGCGGTCTTCTTCACACAGGCATGGATGTGTTTGCATATATTGAACTTAATGAGATTATCGATACATTCGCAGGAGAACATATGGACACAAATATTGCAGTCTTGGCAACGCAGCATACAATCAGTGCAAGAAATAGATTCATTTCTCAAAACAATATAAACAACATCTTCATTTCGAGAAGACGTAACTCCCCAAGCTCCTTCACCAAGAACTGAGATGAGAGAACTATCTATCGTTTGACTCCTTGTATGTGACTGGCCTATGAGTCGAATGCGTGACGTTGGAGTCTTTTTTGTGATTTTAATGAGTCTATCAAAAATGTTGTCTCGACTCATTTTAATAAGGGCATTTATGCACTTGTCAATCCTTTTCACTTTCTTACCCTCTAAGTATATGTGTTTCAATACTTTATGCATCGACTCCAAGTGCATATTTGTATTGAGCCCCAAGCCAATGCGATACGCATATGCCCATACTTCGGGTCTTGTCGCGTAATGTTTGGAGAAGTACTCACCAAATTCACGAGTCTCTTGATCTGTGATAAGTGACTGAATGAAAGCTTCTTGAAGTTTGAGCATCTTGTCCATATCGGTCTCTTGAAGAATTACTCGTAAGCCCTTGTACACAATGCTTTTCTTCTCTTTGCTGCCATTTAATTTTGATAACTGGCTTCTCCAGTTTTTGTCGACGTGCCAAGTACATAGCAGGCGATGTTCGGCCTCGCCCATCACGTGCCGCCAAGCGTTGTAATAAGCAGACGCGTCATCTGACATAAATACTGCAGCACTAATCTGGCCGACACTTTCGCGCACCTTGGAAAAGAAGACTTCGAAAGCAGTGCCGTCGCTTCTATTGCTCAGGCAGTATGCTAGGGGGCACCCAGCTCCAAACTCATCTATAGTGAGTAATGTATTCAACTCAAAGTCGTACCCGTTTGTGCCGTGTGTGCCATCCACACATATCTTTCCATTCTGACCAAACTTTTTGAACATTTCCTTTTGAAATTTGGTCATTATCACCAGCATGAAATCTTCTTTTTCCAACAAGTTGGTGGAATCATCGCTTCCTTGCATTTTACAATACAAGACGGGCGAATCTTCGTGTAGGGCAATCATCGAACCAATCCAAATTTGTACACTAATCAAGTCATTTTCATGACGGCGATCTTTGAAATTTATATTAAAATCTCTGTTTATATTCTTGATGTCCTGATGGTCCAGTAAATTTAGTCTTCCTTGAACGCTCCCTCCTTCTACGACGGAGTCTCTCACATCGTCCAGAATCCTCTGCATCGTGACACCAGTTTTAAGTAATCCTGAAAAATGTCTTACATTAACATTGCACAGGCCAGGACAAAGACTAGTTATTATCTACACACTATGTCCACTACAGCTGGTATACCAGTGTACCTACCGGTATCAAATATGACGGGTATTTCTGTTGCAATTTCTACTCAAGATCTACTCAAGAATCATACGGCCTACTTGGTAAATAAAGCAGGAAGATTAACTGAAATTTTCCCAATGTTTATAGGCCTTATTTTAAAAATTATGCTCTTTGAGTCTGCTGACCGAATGATGGAACGACTCTAATTCCTCAATGTGACAATATGTTTTGCGTTTTCCTTGTCTAGTTTAATACAGAATAATCTTTACCAGCTATTTTCGTTCTAGTTTCGTTTGTTTGTTTTCGTTTTCATCTTTCTGAAGCGTTACGTGTGCGTTGGAAAAGGCGTGGCCACAGTGGGTCTTGTAGTGCACAACGTGTGTTGTCTTGTCCTCGCGTATAACGACTTCGAGACCTGATGGACAAATCGCACCAACTTTTTTTGAGCCCTGACTTTTAAGGCGTTTTTGTCCTTTTGATCTGGAGTTAAATACTCCGGAACGGCTACAATGGAAATAGCCCTTCTTATTTGATCCACTCTTTTTCCACCCAGTAGAACGTATGTAAGAACAGGTTTCACTTTCTTCCAATTTCTTTTTCCACTCGTCAAAATCTGTCAATAAACATGAAAAGATGATTAGAATTTAGAATTTTTTTAATTAGATGGGCCTACAGAATAGGTTATAATTGCTGATTCAATGATTAAAAGTGATGTGCCTATTAATATACAGTACAGTATAGCCAGTACAGTAAAGTACAGTACAGTTCAACATTTATTCTTTCTACTAGCCAATGTAAGTAAGACAGTCGATAAATGTGAGCGGCGTGTTGAGGCCTGAACGTGTTTATGAAGACTCGTCCTGGTATGGTATGCCACGTCAAAGAGTACATAACTATTTTTACGGAAGACTACTTTGATCTACGGTCTCGTCACTCTCGTGAAACATCCAGAAACATTCCGTAATGTTTCTGACTGGTTAACATGACATACCAGACGTGACAGAAATAACCGTGCAACCGTATTTCTATGTGTGAACTTACCATTTTCAGACGCAAATATTTTCTCCTCTGTTTCAATTCTTGTGTTGTGCTCTTCGTTAATATGCTTTCTTAAAGCATTGTAGTTTGCTGTTGTGCTGTAACATTCCACAATTGGACAGCGAAAGTTTCCTCCTGTTTCTAATGTGACTGTTTTGTGCTTAAGTATCATGTGTTGGTTTGTAACATACTTGTTCACAAAAACCTTTCCACAAATACTGCACAACGACGGTAGCAATGGTTTAGACAACGACATGGCAATGTAAAACTTGCAATAAAAGACCAAACTTTCACTCAACAATTTGACGTTTACTGAAACGCGGGAACGATTCGAATCAAAACGACGTCTGTGATTGGTCGTACGGCTCGTCCGGGAGCTCGTCCGGGATTGGTCGGCTTCAACTCTTAATTTCTCGACCGACCCGCTCGTAAATCTTATGGGGTTTTTAGAAACTTTGAGATGATGATTCTCAAAATCGGTCGGACCGATTCATCCCAAAAACTATACAGTTCTAAGTTGGATGAGTTTGCGTGTACAAAAAAAGTTTCATGTTGATCAGTCAACCCTTGCGACCTGTGGAGTGCTTACAAACAAAAAAAAAAAAAAAAAAAAAACACAGACAAAGCCCTATAAGAGTGGGATGGAGACTTCGCTACGCTCATCAATTATCACGATTCTGTATGCAATTCCAATGAGCCATTTTGGAGAAAAAAAAAAAATAACTGATAATATTCATCAAATAAATTATAACAATTGTGACAGAATTGAGTTGTCAAGATTCACTGCTTTCTAGATTCAAGAGTTGACCAACAAAGAAGTATTTTTTAAATGCGTCAAGGTGTGTAGAATACCAGAGTCAATGAAGTGGCATGAGTAGAACTACTTTAACGACTTTTATAGCTTATTCAGATATCAAGGTGTGTAGAATACCAGAGTCGATAAAGTAGCAAGGGTAGAACTACTTCAAGGACTTTCATACCTTATTCAGATATCTCGCTCATCTTACAACGCATATTTCGTGTTTTACTAGTATAATAATGGACGATTTCTAATCCATTTCCTCAGAGGTGCGAACCCTTCATTTCTATCAACTGCTAGAAATGATGCTGAATAATCAATTTCATTTTCTTATTTTCGAGCATCAAGCCTACATAATTTTCAACAATAGGCCAATGTGGTTGTTTGAAAACTTGTGGTAGGGACCTAGTGGTATCTTATAAATTTCAAGTCCAATATTCAGCTTGATTGTTGAACACGTACGTAGAACTTGTATTTGAGTGGGGAACCATAATTGTGAATACAGAAGCAATATATATATATAGGGTTTCAGGCTTCTAAGACCCAGCTTTCAAGCCCTTTCATTATATTCTGTCATTTTTTATCACCTTTGAAGCATAAGTTCTTCCTGTTCAATTTCAGTTTCAAATTCTCATGACTAGGTGATTTCCCTCTATCCCCCCTCCTCCCCCTCCTCCAAACATATTGTTAAAACATGTGTAGGCTTATAGTGTTGCAATTTTTTTTCAAATCACAGCACCATTTTAAAGTGGATGACAAAATATTTATTTATATAAAATAAATAGTACCCCTATGTCACCAAAATAAACATATATCAACATTCATATATGTACACTTAGCAGCACAAAAAAATGGGATTCATCTGCAGAGTCCCTAAATCAATACTATTCGAACAGGTAGTAGTGGCCTTTAGACCTGTTTCAGGAGCTCTGCGATTGGCTGATAAGGGTTGCATATGATAACAAGATATTCAGAGAGAACCACCCCACCACGTGCTTCTCCATGTGGTGTCTTGTTTTCAGTCGGTATTTTCACCTTGAAATATATCACGTGATGACCAAAGGTTGACCTGTCGTCTGACGATGTTAGGTAGCGTATAGACTGGGTTGTATCCTAATCTATTCATGCAGTTTGTCTATATGCTATATAGGAATTGTAATAAGACCAAGTGGAACTCATTCCAAAAATGTAAAATAAGCGCATGAGACATGATTCTGCGGAATGATGTGACATATCCAAATAAGAATGAAGACGGATCAAAGATTCGTTAACACTTTTAAAAAGTGTTGTAGTGAAACTATTTCGAGTTATTTATTGGATGATTTTCACAGGTATAGGCCTTACATCACAGCTAGAAGTATACGGCCCTACTGCTGGAAAAACATGTTTTCAGCTGTGTGCATACCGTGGAAATTATATTCCATGACTTGAATAGTTTCAACTCAAACCAACTTGAGTGTAATAGTATTCTGGATTTTTAGACGAGCTTTCAAAAATAGTCGTTAGAATAACACAGCGGAAAAAAAATTATTTTCCTCAAAAAATTAAATTTTGCTTGTATTTAAGTTGAAATACATTTTGATACACAGCATTTCTGGAAAGTTTCAGCTTGATCGGGTCGGCCATTTTGAAAAAAAACATCAAATGTGCTGAATTGGTACCACTCGAAGCTGTTTTTACCCATTTATAACTTGAATGTCACTCAATTGGCGAATGTAGGCGAAAGTTTGGCAATCATGTGATTATAAATATATATATATATATTTATATATATATATATATATATATATATATATATATATATATATATATATATATATATATATATATATATATATATATATATATATATACATATGTATATAAATATATATATATACATATGTATATAAATATACGAAGTCGTTATTCGCGCGCTCAGCGCGCCCCCAAACGTCTATTCCTTATTCGCGCGGCTACAGAGCGCGCTCCCAAGCGTATATTCCTTATTCGCGCGGCAACAGAGTGCGCGCCCTAGGGTATATTCCTTATTCGCGCGGCAACAGAGCGCTCACCCAAGCGTCTATTCCTTATCCGCGCGGCAACAGAGCGCTCACCCAAGCGTCTATTCCTTATTCGCGCGGCGGAGACAGAGCGCGCCCGCAAGTGGCTGTTTCTTATTCGCGCGGCATTGGAGCGCGCGCCCAAGTGGCTGTTTCTTATTCGCGCGGCGGAGACAGAGCGCGCGCTCAAGTGGCTGTTTCTTATTCGCGCGGCAACAGAGCGCTCACCCAAGCGTCTATTCCTTATTCGCGCGGCGGATACAGAGCGCGCCCGCAAGTGGCTGTTTCTTATTCGCGCGGCATTGGAGCGCGCGCCCAAGTGGCTGTTTCTTATTCGCGCGGCGGAGACAGAGCGCGCGCCCAAGTGGCTGTTTCTTATTCGCGCGGCATTGGAGCGCGCGCCCAAGCGTTTATTCCTTATTCGCGCGGCGGATACAGAGCGTTCAGAAGATATCATCAAATAAACGTTAAAAAGCCGTCGCGACGCTCTCGACACTGATAAAATTGTGATAAAGAGTGATGAAAGATGACCAAATTGTTCGCCCATTCATTATCTACAATTATTATCGACAAAACGTTTCTGTGGAGTTGGCCGTTCGAAAGTTAAAGGGGTGGTTAGAGTTCAAAGTGCATGAAAGCGTCGCGACGCCACCGACGCCACCTGGCAAAATGCCAGGAAGAGGGTAAATACTCGTATGGTATATCCTAATAGAATCCCGTTTACTGCTATACTCTTTCACGAAAATCCTATGGGAGATAAAAACAGGCAGCTTGCTCCCCTACTAAGAGGTGTATTAAAATTAAAATTATGAATATTAATTAATATAGACTGTAGATAATTAGGTATAATTTTGTTATGACTGTAATGACTGATGTAATGTATGAATTATAGCTAATGCTAAATAAAGATAAATACTACTACTACTACTACTTAATCAGCTAAATCGTGTATAAGAGAATGAGGTTATGTCATTAGCGCGCGAATAACATTCACGCTACTGGTGGCGCGCGATTAAGCACTAGGCCACTGGGGACGCGCCAGTAGCGCACGAATAACTTCTGTCTCCTTGGGGGCGCGCAGGGTCAGTTCGCGAATAACATTCAAGTCACTGGGGACGCGCTCTGTTGGCGCGCGATTAAGAATTAACCCACTGGGGGCGCGCCAGTAGCGCACGAATAACTCCTGTCTCCTTGGGGGCGCGCAGGGTCAGTTCGCGAATAACATTCAAGTCACTGGGGACGCGCTCTGTTGGCGCGCGATTAAGAATTAACCCACTGGGGGCGCGCCAGTAGCGCACGAATAACTCCTGTCTCCTTGGGGGCGCGCAGGGTCAGTTCGCGAATAACATTCAAGTCACTGGGGACGCGCTCTGTTGGCGCGCGATTAAGAATTAACCCACTGGGGGCGCGCCGGGCGCACGAATAGCTTCTGTGTCCTTGGGGGCGCGCGCCGCGCGCGAATAACGGTAGCCATAAATATATATATATATATATATATATATATATATATATATATATATATATATATATATATATATATATGAATATATATATATATATATATATATATATATATATATATATATATATATATATATATATATATATATATATATATATATGTTGGATATGTCTTTAAGGTTGTTAGTCCGCATATTGTGACTTGTAATAATAAGGTACTCACTATTACAAACTCGACGTTTCGGTAGAATCGCATCTACCTTCATCAGGACGACACGTCTGGTTACTTCGAGAAGCAAGCAGCGAGCTCTTGCAAGAAGCAAGAGGGACTCGCTGCTTGCTTCTCGAAGTAACCAGACGTGTCGTCCTGATGAAGGTAGATGCGATTCTACCGAAACGTCGAGTTTGTAATAGTGAGTACCTTATTATTACAAGTCACAATATGCGGACTAACAACCCTAAAGACATATCCAACATCAATTACATCCGCCAAAACCTACGTGAAAACATCATATATATATATATATATATATATATATATATATATATATATATATATATATATATATATATATATATATATATATATATATATATATATATATATATATATATATATATATATATATATATATGAATATATATATATATATATATATATATATATATATATATATATATATATATATATATATATATATATATATATATATATATATATATGAAGAAGAAATGAGCTTTATTGGTCCCTGACTAAATTATAAAACAGGATAGCAATCAGTATAAAAAATACATAGAAAAATATAGAGAAATAGATTGAAAATATTATATATTGATACATGAAAAGGGAACTGATTGAATAGAAATATATATATATATATATAAATATATTTATATTTATAGTAATATCATGTGGGTTATCAATTTGAGGACAATAAACATATTATCATTATTATTGATATTATCATTATCATCATCATTATATATATAATATATATATATATATATATATATATATATATATATATATATATATATATATATATATATATGTATATATATATATATATATATATATATATATATATATATATATATATATATATATATATATATATATATATATACATATGTGTGTGTGTGATTTCAAATTTCATTCCACATGATGCATATTTGTGAATAAAGACATCTTTCGTGTGTTTTTGAAACATTTGTTCCATGAAGTTGTTTTTCGAATGAAACATGATACACTTTGCAATGGTTAACTATTAGTGTTGACGTCACAACTTGTATAGGCTGATTCGTAGACTCTAATGAGTGCGTATTTTTTCGTTTGTTCGTTGTTCAGGATTACTTTATACAAGTTTGAAAACGATCTCCTACCCAATCTTACGAGCCATGATGGCGCGGAATAGCAGAAAATGGAATAACGGTGAATAAATCGTGAATAACTTGGTCTTCTCAAAAGTGAACGATAAAGTATATTTGCTGTTATTATTCCAAGGAACAACAGCAAATGATTTGTTTTGCTTCATTCCAGTGGAATAACAGCAAATAAGAGTGTTAGCTGTTTTTCTAGTCAGATGTTTCGCATATAAACCCATTTGCTGTTATTCCATGGAATAACAGCTAATATAATTTTCCAATATATTTTACATTTTTCTTTCACCGTTTAACACGTTCACGTATTGGCCATTCATTGCTCACACATGCATACCTCTTCACACAAGAGAAGATAGCTCCCAGGTGTGATAACTGTGGAAAAATTTTGACTATCAAGCACATTTTAATTGAATGTGATAAATATACGACCATCAGGCAACAGTTGTCGATGAACGACTCTCTCTCGAAAATCCTGGAAAACGATAGTAGACAAATTGATAGGACTTTTAAAGTTCTTGGCCGAGCCAAGTAACTGGAAACATTTTAACATCGTGTTCTTTGTTATTTATCATGTGCCGTCCTGCATTTTGTGTTGTTTATTATGGCCTCCTACATTATACATATATTTGCTCCGTGATAAAAGCAATGAGTTTATCAGATATGTTCAACATAGAACATATTTTATTAGCTTCATTAATATTGGGTTATAACGACGCACTTCACTGATGGCTACAATCTATTGGCGTCGGTGGATGATGAATGAGATGATGGGATGATGAGATAAAAGGGTATTTCATTAGGTGTTTTAGATGGTGGGAAGGAGTCGGTCGTGGCCTGTTGTTTAGGAACCATCCCAGTATCAACCTAAACGACAGAGGAAAACCACGAAAAACCCCTGTCAGGATGGTCGACCATGGCGAGAATCGAACCCCGGTCTCCCGAATGACGGTTCAGTGTGTTACCACTCGGCCACGCGTCTCGGTCATGTTACTAAAGCATGCACACGTTTTCACATGCCAAATTTTGTTTTGACGTAATAATCTAATTCGAAATTACGGAAAAAATGAGTTGACTCTTGTATAATGTCGGGTAACTGTCAACGGAGAACTATAATTCAAAATGTATATGGAATTACTTCTCGTTCCTGCAGACGAAATATCGAGTGAGTAAGCCAATAACCAGTTGGTTCTACGATGAATCAGGTTTCAACTTGAGAATATTATAAACAAAATCCAGTATCGCACATGTAAAAAGCACGTGTATGGGGTGGATCCAGAATATGCAAACAAAAATTCAATCAACCAATCAACTCATAGCTGAAACTGGTTCAGAACCCAGTACTACACAAGAAATAAACGTTGACGCAAAGAGATAGAACGGAAATCCCAGTTTTTGTGCTGTCAAGTGTACAGTACATCGTGACGCTACTTTTTGAGGACAAGATATTTTTCAGAACAAAAGTTCCGATCAGAAACACAAGTACATATTTCAAAAGCCATGAAACAGCAGCGCGAGTATCTTTGCAAATTACTCGACTGAAGATTTTGTCATTTATTCAGTTGGTAGACGACCTTCTTTCGTAACCTTCATCAACCTTTATCAACCTTCATCATTCTGCAACCTTCATCAACCTTCATCATTCATCAACCTTCAACAACCTTCAACAACCATCATCATTCATCAACCTTCATCTTTCATCAACTTTCATCTTTCATCAACCTTCATCAACCATCATCATTCATCAGCCTTCATCTTTCAACAACCTTCATCATTCATCAACCTTCAACAACCTTCATCAACCATAATCATTCATCAACCTTCATCTTTCATCAACCTTCATCTTTCATCAACCTTCATCAACCATCATCATTCATCAACCTTCATCTTTCAACTACCTTCATCAACCTTCATCATTCATCAACCTTCAACAACCTTCATCTTTCATCAACCTTCAACAACGTTCATCTTTCATCAATCTTCATCAACCTTCAACAACCATCATCATTCATCAACCTTCAACAACCTTCATCTTTTATCAACCTTCATCAACCATTACCATTCATCAACCTTCATGAACCTTCATCATTCATCAACCACCAACAACCTTCATCTTTCATCAACCTTCAACAACCTTCATTAACCACCATCATTCATCAACCATCATCATTCATCAACCTTCAACAACCATCATCTTTCATCAACCTTCAACAACCTTCATCTTTCATCAACCTTCAACAACCATCATCTTTCATCAACCTTCAACAACCTTCATCTTTCATCAACCTTCATCAACCATCATCATTCATCAACCTTCAACAACCATCATCATTCATCAACCATCTTCATTCATAAACCTTCATCAACCTTCATCAACCTTCATCATTCATCAACCTTCAACAACCATCATCATTCAACAACCTTCATCTTTCATCAACCTTCAACAACCATCATCTTTCATCAACACCATCATCTTTCATCAACCTTCAACAACCATCATCTTTCATCAACCTTCAACAACCTTCATCTTTCATCACCTTCATCAACCATCATCATTCATCAACCTTCATCAACCATCATCATTCATCAACCTTCAACAACCTTCATCTTTCATCAACCTTCAACAACCTTCATCTTTCATCAACCTTCATCTTTCATCAACCTTCAACAACCTTCATCAACCTTCATCTTTCATCAACCTTCAACAACCATCATCATTCATCAACCTTCATGAACCTTCATCAACCTTCAACAACCTTCATCTTTCATCAACCTTTATGAACCTTCAACAACCTTCATCTTTCATCAACACTTATGAACCTTCATCAACCTTCATCAACCTTCAACAACCTTCATCTTTCATCAACCTTCATGAACCTTCATGAACCTTCAACAACCTTCATCTGTCATCAACACTCATGAACCTTCATCAACCTTCATCAACCATCATCATTCATCAACCTTCATGAACATTCATCAACCTTCAACAACCTTCATCTTTCATCAACCTTCAACAACCTTCATCAACCTTCATCAACCTTCATCATTCATCAACCTGTCAAGCGTATGTCGACATACCAACATAACAAACGCAATTCGCAAATATCCCAGTCACATTTGTTTGACTTGTCAGGACGACAAAGATCGTCTTTCAGCAGCGTTATATGATACGTACTGTACATCCTCATCCAAGCCGCAGTGGGATTGCATTCACCTGCCTTACTGGCTGCACACTTCAGTTCAAACGACCTTCGAGCAGAAATGTTGAAAGGGCAGTGGCGTGCAGACTATATTGAATCGGCGCCACTGGTGCCAGGGAAAAACTGAATGATAGGCCTACTACCTCCTACACCGTTACAACAGATGAAAGAAGATATTTATCACAGAAATAGAATCAAACAAATACCTAGAGAAAGTAATCAACCTAGAGTAGCAAATAGATAGAAGGCTAAAACAGGGCAAACGTAAAAGGGATGAAGTAGAGGAAAGCAGCGACCGAAACGGGAACATTTGCGGAAATATTAGAGACGATTCAGGGTTAAGACAGGGACAAAGTAGGGACACACAAGAGTTGTTCTGCTGGACCCCGATCACTTGCGTTTTGTCCGGCTAAAGTAGAGACAATTTAGAGAAGAACTTCAGGGTAATGGAGGGAGAGGGGGGATGGGGGGAGCTGCGTAAGTTGATTGAAAGGAATGGGTCAGGGTGTGGAGGTTGGCGGGGTCATGATAAAGCGGTAGTCATAAAGGGGGCTATAGATTAGATGTCGGTAAATTCTCCTTCTTGAATACGACAGGTATAGGGACTGGAGTGGGCTTAGTAGAAGTCTTTTTGAGGGGGATGAAATAAGGTTGAAGTTATTCCGTCAGAGGGTGGATAGGTGGTTGGATGGATAGGGGTAGTTAGGAAACTTGCCACCGCGCATTTATGTGCAATTGCAAGAGTTTGAATAATAATAATAACTTTGTTGTCCAACTTTAGTATAAGGGCTCTCGCCTCTCGGGGATACGAATATGCCAGGTCACGAATCTGTTGAATGTAGTTACTAGTTTATGAAAAGTATTATTGATATTTTTTCTTTCAAGTGAAGTTTTGAACAGAAAAACTACCAGGCCACAGGGGTTCATATTTATGCCTTGTAACCCCTAAGCAGTGGCAAGACATTTTGCACCCCCCAGGCCCGAAAATTAATGACGCTTCTCTCCCCCCTCCCCTCCTCCTCGCCCATCAATTCACCTTTAAAAAATCGAGTGAATTTTCAATCAAATACATGATTTCAATCAAATGTGTTTTGAGCGTTATTTAGTACAAATGTGGAAAGTATATTCTTCAATCTATAATTTCTTATTCATGAATAATATAAAGAGCCTATTGGAGAGTAATAATTACGTAATTGACCACTATATAGTGATAGGCGTGGCTAATCGGTAGGCCACCTAGATCTATACTTCATGTGGGCATTTAGAAATACTCTGATCATAAACTTCTCTATGCTCTGATAGGTAATGTCAAATTACCCTCATAACAAACAGCCCATTTGATTGGATGTTTTGTTTTGTGACGTTTGTGGGCGGGTCAATCACTGGTCGTCGAATAGTTTACTAATTATACTGAATATAGTGCGCAGGGGCGGATTGGGGAAAAAAGCAGCCCGGGCAAATGCACAAAAGCGGCCCACATTGCATCGGCCTCTTTGTTGATATTGCGCCCCCCCCCCCCCCCCCCCCTCGACCAAAAATTAGAAACGTTTTATCATGGACTTTTAATAGTAATTGCTCTTAAAAGTCCTTGGTTTTATAGTGAATTTACTTTCTGAACATTATTTTCATAATAAAGTGTAATCTCACCGAATCGCCTTCATCTAAGATGCGATCGATATAAGTTATGTCTGGTTTGTAGCCTACGTATACACAGTTATAAAAGTAACTTCTTTCTTAACAAACTACTTTTCGCAGCGATCCTGTCAATAATGTTGTCGTTGTCCAAATGTGTTAATATTGATTTTTCGCTGGCCATTAACATAAAAGCTTCAAGATGTTCTTGTGTAAGGGTGCTGCAAAGTCGTTTTTTTTTTACAAATTTGAGAGTTGAGAAGCTTCTTTCACATGCTACTTGTATCGAAGACAGTGAGAATAACAGTTTATATCCCAGGAAAATGGTCTTATAAGCTTCACTAAATAAATTATACCACCTAAGAAGTTGGAAAACGCACTGGGCACAATTTTTACACGATCTGCACGAGCGATTTGCAGCTGCACTCTCGTTGTTGCGATTGCTGTCAATAATCCCGTCTTCATCGTTTTCGTCGTCAAATTCATCGTCATTATTAGCAGAACTCACTGCAGAAGCATATGTTTCTGGCACTGTTGATTTTAAATTTTTCCAGTTTATCGCCAAGTTTTAAAGCTTGTTTTAAATATTGGTGGGTGTAGCTGTTTTGTCGAATTCAACTAAGAGACCACTTGGTTTTTCTAACGAGTTTTTAGGACAATTATTGATCATGTCTTCCAAATTTTTAGGGTCTAGACAGGCAAAGTCAGCGTACAAAGCACCATTTGTTTGGAACCTTGACTGCATACTCTCAACCGCTTCATATAATATAACGTTGTGGACTTCAAGTTCATACCTTTTCTTTGTCTCAAGGATAGGATCGTTGGGTGTGCGTTCGTTACAATCAGCTCGCCGCCGTCGAACTCGAATATTGGGTAAAACGTTGTCGACAACCACTGTTTCGTACTCCGATTCCGAATCGTCGCTAACATCACCAAGTTTTCCATTTGCCCATGACACAAAATTATTTGCGGCTACTTGTTATTTCTGCCATATGACTCTGCATAGCAACGTTATTCGCCGAACCATCCCGAACGAATCAGGCCGGTGGCCCGCGACCCACTTGTCTACTCGGAACAACGATTCTGTGTAATTTTGTTATTAATTTTTTTGTCAACGTGGCCTTAGTACTTTGTAAAATTGCAATTTTGCCACTTTTTCCCAAGTAAATCATTCTGTTAAAGAGGCCACCGCACAAGGCGGCCTACCAACAGACAACAGGCGGCCGCCTGATGAATAACACGAATAATGCGGCCCAAATTCAAAGAATAATTCATCTAACCTCCTCTATTTGAATTAAACATACTGGCCACTATAAGCAGCCTTTGTGCCTTCAGCTGTATTAAAAATAATCATAATTTCTTCAATGACGGCGAAAAAAACAATAACTTCAATTATTATATATTATGCCTGCCATCCAGTTGTACTAGAGTTTTCGTAATTTTTAGGTATTATAATTATTTTTAGGTTTTCAATAAATTATAAGCGGCCCAAATTACGTCCAGACCGACCGGCCCACCGGGCATTTGCCCGGTTGCCCTTCTGTACTGTACAGTAACATGAGACGAGTGGCCAAGTGGTTATTTATATTACACACTGAACCGTCACTCAGGAGACCGGAGTTCGATTCTCACCATGGTCGACCATCCTGACAAGGGCTTTTCGTGCATGGTTTCCCTATGTCGTTCAGGTCAATACTGAGATACTTCCTCAACAACAGGCTACGACCGACTCCTTCCCACTATCCAAAAACACATAATGAAATAACTTTCCAAATCATCATTCCAAATATCATCTTCTATATCATTCACCGACGCTAATAGATCGTAGTTATCAGAACAGCGCGTCGTTAAGCCCAATATAAGTTTCAAAATCAAAAAGTATAAATTTCACTTTTCTGTAATATTGATGATTAGGATAATGAAGATACGACAGTTAGGTTACATATATAAAAACTGATAGTAGACACAGTTGGTGAGCTACAGAGGGGGGGGGGAGGAAAATGAGTAAGGTGGTCATTTACCCCCTTCCTCCCTCAGTTCCCATGCGCCTCAAACTACATTAATCTATTTGTGTCTTGTTGTGTTTCCTAATAGCTCCGGAACAATATAAACTTACGAGCAGTAATAAATGATCAGGTTATTGAGAGCTGAGTTCGCCGGACGCATGCGCGGACTATTTTAGCTTGGGTTATTGGAAGAGGAAGGAAGCAAGGCACTTCGAGCTTCGCACTTACAAGGAGAACCACTTATTCCGATCAAACGTCGTCGGGAACATTGGAAAAAGGTACAAATATAAACTAGGCCTAAAATTTATACCGTAAGCTTATAATTGTTTTTTTTTCATTGTTTTGTTAAGGTATTTTTTGTGATGGAAGGGCCGTGTTGAGGCATTTTGTACCCCTATAAGGTATTCTCAACTGACGTCACCCATTGTTACAAGAGACAGACAACAATGTGCACCAGTTGGAATTGACTAATCAGAATATTTGGTAGTCCACCAGTTCGCTGTATTAATGGAAAATTTCAATATATTCCATATATTATTATTATTATTATTATTATTATTATTGCTATGGTAACTATTGTTTGTCGCTTGTTACGTGCGAACACCCTATAGGCCCGACAATTATTGGTACCCCCCCCCCTCCCCTCCCCCCCCCCACTACAATGTACTTTAAAAGCAATTGATCACTAGTGATAGGCGTGGCTTATCGGCAGGCCACCTGCACATGTGGGCATTTAGAGATACTCTGATAGGTAATGTCAAATTTCCCACATAACAAAGCCCATTTGATTGGATGTTTTGTTTTGTGACGTTTGTGGGCGGGTCAATCACTAGTCGTCAAAACGCCATCAAATATAAGTTTTTAATACATATGTTTCAGCTTTGTTTTCCAAGACACTTCATTCATGTGTTGATACCTCTCAATACGAATGTAAAATATTAAATAATGTTAATATTAAATACACTTCTTTCTAAATAAATAGAACTTCACATATCATAATTTTTTTCTTTAATTTTAATGGGCTGGTGAAAATGTGGCTTCCCTTCAATATTTGGCGCCCTTATAGTCCTGAGTCTCGTGGGCCTATGCCTTATACGGCCCTGGTTATATGGGCACATTAAGACTTAGGTTTGTGTTGAATGCGGAAGAGACCGTAATTTTGGTGTTCAAACCCATTGTACGATTTTCACTCTGGAACGAAGAAGGTGTTTCATATACGCTAACCATCACCTAACATAACATTTAGTATTGTTGATAACTTCACTTCATAAATACAATCAAACACTTTCTTCCGAGAAGTATCGGTCGACGATGTGCTGACTTGGCAGTATGTTTTGTTTTTCATTTATAGTTTTTAGATAGTTTCTGTTCATCGTCGGGTGATGGTTATTGTTTGCTCAACGACCCCACCAACAGCTAGGTTATACGCAGTGGTCGAATTGGGGGGGATGCGGGGGGGATGCCATCCCCCAAAGAGAAAGTCACTTACACCATCCCCCCTAAAATAATGTTTTTTTACTATTCTATTTTTATATTTTTCTTACGTGTTTTCGAACCGATACTATTCCAGTTATTGGTTTTCATTTTTTTATCATCGTTTTGCTTTACGATCCCACCAACAGTCGAGTTATTTGGGGGTACGAATGAGTTTAGGTGATATTGGAACTACGAAGCTGCGTGCAATGCCGCTACTCGGTCACGAAAACCATGCCTTGTGCGGGACTCGAACACGGAGCACCCACCCGGCGAGGACTTCGGTTTCCAAACCTGGGTCCAGTTGACTTCTCGCACTGCTTGATTCAACTTGTTGATCATCTTTCAATGGCTCCGAGCCACGACGTGGGCCTAGTGATATAAAGAAGGTGACCCAACTCCCATACTGCATGATAACATGGAATCAAGGCATTTGTGTGCGTTCAGAGCCAAAGGTCCCGATTGCCTGTCGCGATTTAGCAGATTCCTTTGACAACTGGACGTAGATAAGAGTGGCTACGGCACCGGTGGCATTGCTGAACTTACAAAATCTATCATTTTCGTAAAAAAACAAATGCAACTGCTAACATAATAATTCTACTAGGCCGTGTAAAGCATTGTCGAGCATTGTTGTTTCAAATAGTTCGATATAAAAGCGACAGTTGCGCTACAGGCAATCGGGACCCTGGACTCGGGAACTGATCCCAGAAATATTTCACTTTCAAGACGCGAGTTGGACCACCTTCTTTATATTATGATAAAATAGGTTGGTATCACTACATCGCGATAGAGCTCTTTAATTGATGTTAAGAAAACTTATATTTTTTCATTTTTAAAATAGCCAATCCGATTCATGGAATACTTCGGAATAATATGTATTATTCATGTGCTTAAATTCCGTATAAATTTGAATTTATTCAGAGAAAATACTTTTTCAATCTCTTCCGCTTTTGGTTATTCTTATGTAAGATTTTTTAAATTTCGGAATGATTCTTCTCAAAAGTCAAAAGTGCTTCGATCGATTGCGCCTCAAAACCATACAGCAGTATCGAGTTGTATGACGCCACAAATGTATGCCGAGTCTTATCACTTTTCCCGCCCGACCTGTCTGAGCGCGAACAGAACAAAAAATAATTTAAAAAATGACACCTTCGTTTTTCTCAAGTATAGACCCTATACGGTAAAAGTAAAACTGAGTCTTCGCTTCGCAACCTAACATAACTAGTCAACATAACTAGTCAACATAGCTAGTCAACATAACTAGTCAACATAACTAGTCAACATAACTAGTCAACATAACTAGTCAACATAACTATAGTCGGATTACTAGGCAAACGCAGCACATGCATTAAAAGATGAGCGAGATATCTGTATGAAAAATATATTCGAAAACTCGAAACGTACTCGAGAACTCTACACACCGTGTTTGAAACTGTCAAGTCTACAAAGTCGTGAGTCATATCGCGCGCAAGATACTGGAATAAAGAATAACCACTTTTTCGAGCTACTTGATGCAAATCCATAGATCAAATAACTATTATACTATCTCTCTCTCACTCTCTCTCTCTCTCTCTCTCACTCTCTCTCTCTTTCTCTCTCTCTCTCTCTCTCTCTCTCTCTCTTCTCTCTCTCTCTCTCTCTCTCTCTTCTCTCTCTCTCTCTCTCTCTCTCTCTCTCTCTCTCTCTCTCTCTCTCTCTCTCTCTCTCTCTCTCTCTCTCTCTCTCTCTCTCTCTCTCTCTCTCTCTCTCTCTCTCTCTCTCTCTCTCTCTCTCTCTCTCTCTCTCTCTCTCTCTCTCTCTCTCTCTCTCTCTCTCTCTCTCTCTCTCTCGTTCTTCAAAACGACCAATTCGATCTTTGTAAAAGTTTGTAATAATGTGTATCATAAATTTAATAATTGTATTTTAAAATTTGAAGCTTTTTGAAGAGATTTTGTGTTCCGCATGGGGTATGATAGACGTTTTCGAAAATTTCGTGATGTGGTTCAACTTCAACCGATTTGACCCAAAACTTTCACAGTTCAAGTTGTCAACTTTTTATCCACAATAAGTTTGTTCAGTTCCCAATAAAATGTACAATAAGATCTCCACAATTTGTATTTACTAATGGATTGCAGAGTGTATACAGACGTATTTAGAACACCTGCAACTTGAGATTTAGATTATAAATTGCAAGATTTATGATCTAGAAATTGTTCAATATTTACGAGAGATCATTCGTCACATCACTGCGCTGTACATTACACGACCACTCGAGTCAGCAGTCGACTTGAGTTTCTTGGTGGCTCGAACCATCCGAGCGCTGATTGTAGGCGATGGCGGAGACGGTCGGTCGAAACGGTCAGCGCCCAATGTACAGCGTGTAAAACCGCGCCACAGAAATAACAAACTGTACATCACATATTTCTTCAGGCGGCGAAGTTGTCGGCTATAGACAGAGCTTTCTTTGTGATACCGTAGTTATATATTTGAATTCAAGCGTACAGTCATAGTCAAGAAGTAAAGTTCGGTAATCTGTAATTTTATACATTTCCTGTCAAATCTTTGGAATTTTAATGAATCCTTACACTTGAAGATATAATTGTTTCTCACATTTTAAGATAAACATCTTACTACGACGAGCGGCCAACAACAAAAATAATTTGTTTCTAGATTCAAAATTTATAATTTATCACATTTTCCCTTCTTTCATTTTTTTTTCAATTCCGTGATTTTACTTGAGAGTGTTGGGATGGAATTAATTAATTTCATGAGCAGTTGTCTCATACGTATTCTAAATACTGTGGAGTGCTCAGAACGCCTCGAGCCCGCAGGGCAGAGGAGACAAGCAAGACTTTCAGTGGCGGCCCGAAGTGGCCCAAGCACGCGGGGCTAGATAAGTGAGACACCACCACCCACCCACTGCAGGGGTGATACGAGGTGATATTTATTTATGTATTTATTCATTTATTTATTCATTTATTTATTTTTTCATTCAGATGACTGTTTACAATAAAGTACCAGTATATGAATAGTCAATATTATAATAAAATGTAAAATACACTCAATAATGCAGTAAAAAAAAACTTTCAGTGATTCATGAGGGGGGGGGGGGGGGCGATTTCAGTTCGTAAAGAAAATGCCATATGAGAACAGTATCGCGAAGCCGGCGACCCGCGGGGGGTAAGAGGGGAAGGCCCCCTTCTGGCCCCGCAGGGAATTTTTTTAAATCGCACCCATTGTCAATACTGTTGTTAGTTTCAGATAAGGTTTAGATGCCGAAATCGGGGACGTCCAAACTCGACCGATTCCAAACTCGACCGATTCCAAACTCGACCGAAATCACACTCGATTTCGTCCAAACTCGACCGAATCCAAACTCGTCTGAATCCAAACTCGACCGATGTCTCAACTCGACCGAATCCAAACTCGACCAAATCCAAACTCGACCGATTCCTAACTCGACCGAATCCTAACTCGACTGATTTTATAAGCCGTTAGCCGAGCTCTCAGTACGACAGTCTTAACTCGTCTGATTCCTAACTCGTCCGATTCCAAACTCGACCGAATCCAAACTCGACCGAATCCAAACTCGACCGATTCCTAACTCGACCGATTCCTAACTCGACTGATTTTACAAGCCGTTAGCTGAGCCCACAGTACGGCAGTCTAAACTCGTCTGATTCCTAACTCGTCCGATTCCAAACTCGACCGAATCCTAACTCGACCGAATCCAAACTCGACCTATTCCTAATAAAAGCCCTATGGTAACCGTCTGAACTCGACCGAATCCTAAGTCGACCGAATCCAAACTCGACCGATTCCTAACTCGACCGAATCCTAACTCGACTGATTTTACAAGACGTTAGCCGAGCCGTCCAAACTCGACCGATTCCAAACTCGTCCGATTCCAAGGTCGACCGAAATAGAGTTACCACCCACTTCAATATACTGTCCAACCAACGCATTGCAAACCCCCACCAAAGAGACGGGTAGTTGTATCTTCGCTGGCCATAACAAATAGACCTACCCAATTGACTAACTGTATACAAGCGGAACTCAACTTGCATATTTCTTTCTCGCTACGTTACCCCTCCCCCCACCCCCCTCCCATCAAAATAGCCACTTCGTTGTGGTGACACGTCCGAGGCTCTTGAAAGGGATGCACTCACTACCTGTGCCGAAAGGAACAATGGAAATTGAATGACCATTATCGAAATGAACTAAAATTGAAGCTGAAGGATTTAGATGATTATAATTAGAGGATACGCATTGAAAATGAGAATTTAAGCAATTTACTTTTTTATTCTGAAAAATTCACTCATATGCGGCCGATATACGGCGATTTGTTGTGTGAGTCAGTTTTATCCATCTACTGGGCATCCTACCTGTCCAAATTCATATAAACCCTTGACTAATCTCTCACTTATGATCTGACTGCAATTGAAAAAACATCAAACAATCATTATTCACGTGTCGGTGGTGTTCTGGATGAATATAGTTCAATTGTGCGATGTATGTTTCTTTTTTGATTTTCAATTTTCGACCAATTTTCGATGAAATCATTGTTATTACAGTACGATGATGAGGTGTGCATCAGCTAGAGCCGATTATATCAACTGATAGCAAGTGAATGCAGCGATAATGAGTGAACTAATTGGTTATCATCCCTTCTAAATTCTAGTCATTTTCTCACCATAAATAATGATGCTCCGATTGATAATTAATAATCAGTTGGTTCAAGCGGCTCTTACTCAGTAAGAACAATGAATCAAAATTAAGTTGTACAGATCAGATAACACTTGGTATCCAATAGCTATAGAAGAACATGAAGGTTATCGGTTGATATAATACACTCAATTTTTCATCAGTATTTGTAAGAATTGAAATATATTATGATTTATTATACATAATACATTTAGATATAGACTAGAACACAACTACGCGATAAACTTTTTATCAGTCATTTTCAAAATCTATTGTTTTACATGGGTTTATTATTTCCCAATCGTGTTCTAATTATAACGTGGAGTAGATTGTAGAAGATGAATACATTTACATGATATCAGCTATCGAAATAATATTTTATTGTTTCTTAATTGGTCTGTAAAGGTAGGCAATCACCACGAGCGAACATGTGTTCAGTCCACGCGCGCTGCGATGCTACCTGCGCGTGCATTCCTATTAGTCACTCACGATATTATGTACGTTCATGTAGGCTTATGCTAGAACACACCAGACACACCCAATTGTTTGTGGCGTCTTAAAGTCAACAATATTCATCAAAATTACGATTATCGTGCGTTATTGTTTTAATGTGAATAAATAAATATAATTATTTCATCCATAATATCGTTATGTGTCGATAAATAACATACTAACATAACATATAAACACAATGACATTATAACACATATAATATAATATATTTACATATACATACATATGTATTTCGTATACTGGAAATGATCGGGCTTGTATTCTTTTGTTTACGGTCAAACAAAAAAGCAAACAATCGACTTGAAGCTAATTTGGAAAATATAGTTCCTCATTGTTTTTGAACAAATTAGGTTTGGCACTTTTCTCTTGAGGTTTCAACATGCGATTTAAAAAATAGAATCTCTCCAACAGCAGCATTGGGTAAAATTTTCAATTCCATAATTGGAGTCATTCTTTCCGTAATACGGAAAAATAGGGACTGAATTTTACGCGACCTACTTTATGGTTGGACATTTGGGCGATGACATAGTATATTAGTAGGTCTATATATTTGCATGTTATACGACTGAAATTGCTTTTTTGAAAAATGTTCGAAAGTTTACAATCAACGACTTTAATTCAGAAATTACAATCATTACGTTCAATAGGAATCACGCTATACGTGGTCTTGTAGGATGAGTAAGAAAAGGGTACAAAATGCTTTTTAATGATGAATGATTTCTCACTTGAGCCCATAGGCTACTTATTATTCACTTACATTCGAAATGGTGGCGGGGATTGGTAAACTGTACTAAAAATAAACTGTACTAAAAATCAACTGACCTACAAATAGGCTGTACTAAAAATAGGCTCTACTAAAAACCAACTGATCTAAACTTTTATTTCTTGTACAGCCTGTACAGAAGGTGAAGTGAGAGATGTGGCTCCTCCCCTTCATGAATTGTTACCTCCCAGCCTCGAGGAATCAGTTTAGGTCAGTTGATTTTCAGTACAGTTGATTTTTAGTACAGTTGTTTTTCAGTACAGCCTATTTTTAGTACAGTTGATTCTTAGTACAGTTGGTTTGGAAGTTTTCAGTGCACCAGAAACCAACTGACCTAAACTTCTATACTTCTCGACACAAAGTTGAACTGGAGGATTTGGCTCCACCCCTTCATAAATTATGTTCAGGTCAGTCGATTTTCTGTACAGCCTAATTTTAGTACAGTGGATTTTTAGTACAGTTTTTTCAAGCTCACTAGGTCAGTTTTTAGGTCAGTTGGTTTTTAGTACATTTTGTCGCTTTTTATTCAAGGTCGGTTAGTTTTTAGATATGGAGCCTATTTTTAGTACAGTGGAATTTTAGTACAGTTTTTCAAGCACACTTGGTCGTCCTTCAGAAAACTGTACTAAACATATCCAATGTACTAAAAATAGGCTCGATCTAAAAACTAACCGACCTCAAATAAACTGTACTGAAAACGAACAGACCCGAAAACTAAAGACTATCTTTAGTACAGTTTGTCAGTGTTTGGTTTTTAGTACAGATTCTCGTTTTTTTTGTTGTTTTTTTATTCTACCGTTTAGCAGCGTATGGTCAGTCTTGCGGTAGTTTGACCAAGTCCCGAGTAACGAGAGATCCCCTCTACCATTGTGCGATGGCTTGAGGGGGGGTTGGGGGGAGGGGGGAGCTGTCAGTCAATTTCGGAAATAGTCCCTACCTACTACAACTCAGGGTCACGTGGTGACGGGTTCTAACAACCTACTCTGTTATGAAACGAAGATTCTTTCACCCATTTATGCATCCCTAATAAACTAAAACGTAATTGCAGAGGTAAAAATAATGTAGAATCACATAACATCATTATATGAAAATTGAACCATCACCATTTTAACCAAATCATTCCCTTTCCTTTTTTTATCTTTAATTTTAGTCCCAAAATTGAACAAATTATTAAAATGAAATCCTAATGAAATGCATAAAGTCTCTAAATGTTGTCGATGAGTAAACGGGATTTTTTTCAGTCGACGGCAAAAAATATGCTCACCAATTTGAAAATGAAGGTAATCTAATATGAGGGTAGACTGTGGAGAAAACTTTGCCTGTTCACTGATGTGCAAATATTGACTGGGAAAAGTTTCACACGTATGTTATGTCCAATTATTCTATTCGTAACTCTAGTATCCACATTAGTATCAATTATCAAAACATAATTGTTTGTTTATATGATACGTTAATATTTTACTAAGGTTATAGGTCCAGGGCCATTTTATTCTCAAAGACATTGAGAAAAACTCAATTCAGAACAACAAAAAAAGTCAGTGATGATTTGAGAGGTATAAGAATTGATCATCGCTATGAATAATTATATACTTAATATCAGTAATTGATTATTCATTTCATAATATCACACAAATGAATTAGTGTTTCCAATTAAGTTGTTCAATTCTACATTTTGAAAATATTTACAATCCCTTTCTGTTACCAATACATCACATTGAGATTAGGGCCCTACTCAAGGGGCCCTACTGTCATGTTTTGATGGTGGTAGAGAAACAGGAACCATAGGCCATTTGGATTTCAAGTCAGACTCAATTTTTCTATGAATGGTTGACTGTGGAAAAAACTATATCAAATACACTATTATGTTCATCAGTCTTATTTTTTACCGTTTGTTTTTATTATGAATGATTTGTTATTCGATATGATTAGTGATAGTAGTCAGATGAGCGTGGCGGAGACTTCTATTCTACATACAAATACAAAATTCAAATTGGAAAGTGATTTTTATTCTCAGTTCTATTTTAATTCATCATGATAATATAATGAAAATACATACATGGAATACCAAGGAAATATATCGTGAGCTGCCATAGAAAAATGAATGAGAAGCCCGCATAGAAAGAATTATTGTGTGAGGAAAACCGGAAAAAACCAAACAGCCTTGAACAAAATTGTTTAGTTGAATGAAAAGAAAAAAAAATTGAAAGAAAAGTTCAGTTGGATTTCAATTTAAAGTTCTAATATTTCTTTGTGATTGATTTATTTCTACCATTTCTCTCATATTTCAATATCGATTAATATCGCTCATTATCGATCTAGTGTGGCTTCGTGATTCGATTGGAGGGTTGCTAAGTCAGGAATCAACACTTTTTTCGAAACACATGTTGTCACATTAAGCCATCGAAATGGCAGCAGCGAAAATGGTTACTTCAGCAATATTTGTGAATGGGAGACTGAAATGTGAATGGATAGAGACACTCATGAAAATTCACGTACACGAATGATTTCCATAATTATATAATCCTAGACATAACCTAATGAAAATATAGAAATTCAGTGAAAAAAATTGTTGCAAACTAAAATAAATTATTCACAACTTATGCAAATAGTTCAGATGGGAAGAATACATTTCGAACTTAGATTGTCCTACGACAATCATCTAAATCATTTAAAAACGACAGAAGTCGAAATATGGAATTAGGAATATGAATTATTTAGAAAACGTGAAAAATTATTTCAAAATTATTGACAATATTCATTTTTCAACTTCGTATTAACTTCGACGTTGTGAAAGATAATCAATGATGCGTCCAAGTTGAGTATTCACATGTATCAGAATTTTATGTAGACCCAAGGAATCACATATTAGAATTCAAGTTTCATTATATCATGCATGAATAATTTAATACTGGATATTGCCAAACTCCAATGTACTAAATTATTGTTCTAGTCATTAATTGTGGATGATTATTCACTCGATATAATTTCTTTCAGAATCATATTCTGAAACAAACTGTATGTGAACTGGTCCCGTTTTCAAATGAATAGTTATGAATAGTTACTTATTCAAGTTTCCGTGCTTAAACCAAACTAATAATCCATACTTCTGTTTATTACAAACGTCTAGATTTTTCAAAATGATCAATACCGGTATGTGCTATCATTATTGAAAAACACAAAAAGTGTTTTGTTCGTATACTGGTTGTTGTGTATCTGTTTTGCTATACATCACCCATCCATATATTTCAATCATAAGACCCTGATTCATAACGTTCATCGAGTAAACTTGTTATATTCATTCAACAATCCTATCAAATGCAATGAATTCATCACAATGGATGGTATCATAGCATCATAACCTCCCTTTGCTCATCTAGTCAGCTAAGTATTACCAAATAGGAAATAGGAAACTTATTCAAGTGAATAAATAGATATAATTGAAATATTTAAAAAAAATGCACGAATAATCACAAATAATTACTTTTTCACATAATTTCGAATCATTCCTGAACATTCCCGTACAAATGGAGTTTTAGACAAATATATACAACCTCCTGACAATGACAGAACATGATTATGGAAATCGAACGAAAAGATTTCTTTTTCCCACAATATTCATTGAAATGACGCATGAATTAAAATTACTAAAAAGAATATCAGACGTCATAAATAATTTGTTCTGAAGTAGGCCTACATGGTCTGTAAGTGAATAGTAAATCAAATATATCAGTTATCAGTGAGTGTTGTTTCTAGTTTATCTATATGCCTACTATGTTTATCTATTCATTTTGGGCAGAGGCTCGATATAACAAATTGTACTCGAAAGAGATGAGTTCTCCACAGTCATATATATCATCCATCCCATTCCATTATTTATCATTTATCACTACATATCCACTATTATTGCAAAGAAATAATCTATCCTCAACTCTTGTCCATTATTTTCTATGATGATAATAATGACAATATCATTACTGATACAATAAATAATAACATTGACCATAATATAATGAAAACAGAATTGATAATAATACAGGCCCTAATAATTATATATGATCATGATAATATATTACCAATTCTGTAATGAACACAAGTACCAGGTACGGAGAAAAAGAGAGAAGGAGGAAGATTTCAAGAAGAAGATCAAGATGATAAGAACATTCAAGATTTTCTCCCAACTGTGAATGTTTGAATTGTTTTCGAGCCCTGGCGATATTATCTCAGGATTTATTCTTTGTTCAATGAGTCAACTTATTTGTAATTATTCTTTGGGGTGATCGCCCTTGTGGTGCCCAGTTCAAACGATCCTATTTTTCATTCGTTGCCTTAATTGGGGAACAATGATTTTGTGTCAAGCTTCGATGTTATCAGAAAAAAAATCATACGAATACGTTATGAAGAATTGAACTATAACAAAATGAAAGTGAAATTAATAATGATCTATTCAAAATGTGTTGATGATTGGGATCATTTTAGAGAATAATATGTATATTATCAATTGCAATAAATATGAACTCTTCCAACCGTTCATATTTTGTCAGAAGCTAAAATAACTTGTATAAAACATACTGCATGAATTCCAACAACCGTGGCAAGCCTGTTCGCGGGTATTACAAACGAACCTAAACAGACTCACGCTATTGGCTGGCAACTGAACGGTCATCAGGAGATCCAACCAGAGCTGTCGAAAAGGTTCGCAGAATACGAATTTGAAATAAGCCAGAAATAATAACCGCTCGTGTAAAGTAGTTGTGTGAATATATATTTTGAATATTGATATTATATTGAAGTCGAAGTGTTAACTGAATGGAATGGCCTGAACATGATCCATAGACCTTCTGATATTTTCATATCTCATTGGCTCATTAAAGCTCATCCACTGCGATGAGCACACACACACACATCACACACTTCCTTATACTAGGAAAACGCACAGAATGTGCGAAATTTTAAAATGAGCGAGACATTCCTATGGAATGTACTCGACAGTCGTATTTCCTTTTTTTTTTTTAATAACATCGAAACTTGAAACAAAATCATTGTTCCCCAATTAAGGCTATGGATGAAAAATAGGATCGTTTGGATAATTACACACTTTTATTTTGAAATTTATCAAGCCTCTCTTATATAAATCAATCATTCATATAATTTCAATCTTATACCCCATAAGTTATAGTTTTCGTTATCCCATGAAACCTGACAATTGGCATACAAGTCAGACAAAAATTCCGAATAATTTTAAACTTTTTCTGAACCTTGGTATCACAACAGAATAGGTTGGGATTGTGTTTGAGCAGACTCGGTTGAACAGGTTCATCGTGAATATTTCTGAAAATTAATCCCAAAAGTACAGTGCGGTAATTGGTGGAATGTTTGATGTTTTCAATTTCAACCCATTGAAATGAAATTCTCACAGATTTTTTGATATCATTCTGGTTCATGTTTTGACCAGATTTGAAATGATTTGAATCAGTAGTTTTTGAGAAAATGAATTATTAGGGTGAAAAATGTCAGATATTCAATTGAAAATTGTGAATGGAAATCAAGAGGTTTAATTAATAACGAAGGTTTTAAGTTTGAAGAATGAAATGATATGAATGAATATGGAAGGCTCGATGAATGCTAATATCAAGTTGCGTATATACTACTTAAATTGAGTGCACTCCATATACATATCTTGCTCATTTTAGAACGCATGTGCATGTGTTGCGTTTTCATTAATAGTAATAATTATCCACACAAAAACAGGGAGAAAGAAATGTGGTTATAAGTTGAAAAATATTTCTCTATTCGATGTCCAATTACAAAAATGAGTATGATACGTTCGATTTCACTATTATTTTACAATAAAACAATTCATAAACTCACTACATTGACAACAAATAGTGTATTCAGAAAAAAAATCAAGAGAAACTAGGCAAGTGTTGCACTGACAGAATATATATTTTCATCTTCTTCGCCAATTAAATGTATGCACGAAATAGTTATACCCTCTCATTTCCGATGGATGAAAGTGAACATATTTTCTCATCAGTTCTAACAGGAAAAATTAGAACAATTTTTTTTTAAATAAATAATTTCATTTATCCAATCCCAGGTATTTGATGGCCATGATGTTGAAAGTGATACTGAAAGTTATTGTTTGTCAACCTTAGACAAGCTGGCTAGAAACTACCTGGAGGGTCGAGACCAAAGTCTTTGTAATCTTCCTTCGCTCTAGCTCTACTCGGGACTTGGTCAAACTGCCGCAAGACTGACTATACACTACTAGCCGGTAGAATAAAAAAAAAAAAAAAAAAAACGACAATCTGTACTAAAAACCAAACACTGACAAACTGTACTAAAAATAGTCTTCAGTTTTCGGGTCTGTTCGTTTTCAGTACAGTTTATTTGAGGTCGGTTAGTTTTTAGATCGAGCCTATTTTTAGTACAGTGGATGTTTAGTACAGTTTTCTGAAGCACGACCAAGTGTGCTTGAAAAACTGTACTAAAATTCCACTGTACTAAAAAAAGGCTCCATATCTAAAAACTAACCGACCTTGAATAAAAACCGACAAACTGTACTAAAAGCCAACTGACCTAAAAACTGATCTAGTGAGCTTGAAAAAACTGTACTAAAAATCCACTGTACTAAAATTAGGATGTACAGAAAATCGACTGACCTGAACATAATTTATGAAGGGGTGGAGCCAAATCCTCCAGTTCAGCTTTGTGTCGAGAAGTATAGAAGTTTAGGTCAGTTGGTTTCTGGTGCACTGAAACCTTCCAAACCAACTGTACTAAAAATCAACTGTACTAAAAATAGGCTGTACTGAAAAACAACTGTACTAAAAATCAACTGTACTAAAAATCAACTGACCTAAACTGATTCCTCGAGACTGGGAGGTAACAATTCATGAAGGAGAGGAGCCACATCTCTCACTTCACCTTCTTTTAGTAGAGCCTATTTTTAGTACAGCCTATTTTTAGGTCAGTTGATTTTTAGTACAGTTTATTTTTAGTACAGTTTGTATCATCTCATCGAGGTGACTCGATATAATAGACAATTTGATGAAGCATTTCTAGACCAAATCGCGAGATACCAAATGAGTTTATAAATACATTGGAATATTGATATCGAATAATCAAAGTTATTCTTTTTTCTGTTGTTACACAGATGTGTCTTTCCTGTGAAAATCGAGGAATAAAACACGTAAAAAATGTTTTTTCCACATATTGACAATATATGCAAGTTTTTAATTAACCATTGATGTCGGCAAACTCTTCGCCAGTCGTTTCATATAATTACAAGATGACTTTACCGTTCAATTGAGATATTTATCACTCACCGCTTGCTCCCCACAGCCTATTTCACAAAAATATATTCATCCAAATTTAATTCAAAATTCATTCAAATTCTAGTAAAATCATCTCAATTATGTATTTTCATTATATAACGAATTTATTGTTCATGATGTTCTGAAAAAAAAGACAATTCATCGATAATGGCAGACTATTTTAATCAAATTGATTATTTCCCAAAAATGTATCGCAAAAAAAAGGGGCCGCCTCAATTTGAGCAAACTTTACATGTAGCAGTTACGTATAATTATCTGAATGAGATTTCGTTGAGTTCACATTTTTAACTCCTGAGCTCTGTTCACTAGATCTGGTTAATGAAATTTAGCATTAATTTAAATTTGATCACAAAATCATAGCAATTTTTGTCCGATTATTCTCATTTATTTTGTTGTCATGTGAAACATTTTTGTCGTGATTTCACAATAAAATGTAGGAATGTGGTTCACTTACAACGGCCAATAAAAAATAAATAAGATTTTAGAGAAAATTCGATCGAAAACAAAATGTCGACTCCGATTTGAGCAAACTTTTTTGAATTCAGTTGGAAAGTTTGAGGCAATCAAAATTCAACGATAGAATTCAGGCGATTGCCTACCTTTACAGACCAATTAAGAAACAATAAAATATTATTTCGATAGCTGATATCATGTAAATGTATTTATCTTCTACAATCTACTCCACGTTATAATTAGAACACGATTGGGAAATAATAAACCCATGTAAAAAAATAGATTTTGAAAATGACTGATAAAAAGTTTATCGCGTAGTTGTGTTCTAGTCTATATCTATATGTATTATGTATAATAAATTATAATATATTTCAATTCTTACAAATACTGATGAAAAATTGAGTGTATTATATCAACCGATAACCTTCATGTTCTTCTATAGCTATTGGATACCAAGTGTTATCTGATCTGTACAACTCAATTTTGATTCTTTGTTCTTACTGAGTAAGAGCCGCTTGAACCAACTGATTATTAATTATCAATCGGAGCATCATTATTTATGGTGAGAAAATAACTAGAATTTAGAAGGGATGATAACCAATTAGTTCACTCATTATCGCTGCATTCACTTGCTATCAGTTGATATAATCGGCTCTAGCTGATGCACACCTCATCATCGTACTGTAATAACAATGATTTCATCGAAAATTGGTCGAAAATTGAAAATCAAAAAAGAAATATACATCGCACAATTGAACTATATTCATCCAGAACACCACCGACACGTGAATAATGATTGTTTGATGTTTTTTCAATTGCAGTCAGATCATAAGTGAGAGATTAGTCAAGGGTTTATATGAATTTGGACAGGTAGGATGCCCAGTAGATGGATAAAACTGACTCACACAACAAATCGCCGTATATCGGCCGCATATGAGTGAATTTTTCAGAATAAAAAAGTAAATTGCTTAAATTCTCATTTTCAATGCGTATTCATCTAAATTTTTCAACTTCAATTCTAGTTCATTTCGATAATGGTCATTCAATTTCCATTGTTCCTTTCGGCACAGGTAGTGAGTGCATCCCTTTCAAGAGCCTAGGACGTGTCACCACAACGAAGTGGAGATTTTGGTGGGAGGGGGGTGGGGGGAGGGGTAACGTAGCGAGAAAGAAATATGCAAGTTGAGTTCCGCTTGTATACAGGTAGTCAATTGGGTAGGTCTATTTGTTATGGCCAGCGAAGATACAACTACCCGTCTCTTTGGTGGGGGTTTGCAATGCGTTGGTTGGACAGTATATTGAAGTGGGTGGTAACTCTATTTCGGTCGACCTTGGAATCGGACGAGTTTGGAATCGGTCGAGTTTGGACGGCTCGGCTAACGTCTTGTAAAATCAGTCGAGTTAGGATTCGGTCGAGTTAGGTTTCGGTCGAGTTTGGATTCGGTCGACTTAGGATTCGGTCGAGTTCAGACGGTTACCATAGGGCTTTTATCAGGAATAGGTCGAGTTTGGATTCGGTCGAGTTAGGATTCGGTCGAGTTAGGATTCGGTCGAGTTTGGAATCGGACGAGTTAGGAATCAGACGAGTTGAGACTGCCGTACTGTGGGCTCGGCTAACGGCTTGTAAAATCAGTCGAGTTAGGAATCGGTCGAGTTAGGATTCGGTCGAGTTTGGACGCTCCCGCCTTGTTTCATTGAAGGCTTTAATAAGAGCTATACCTTTCTCAACTATGGCACTATATTACATGAAATTGAGTGTACTACGCCCTCTCCTCCCCTAATATGGAGTGGGAGGAGTTGACTGCAAATATACGCCAACAAAATGTATATGGCCAGCCTCTAGATAGCTGTCTTAACTCGACCGAATCCTAACTCGACCGAATCCTAACTCGACTGATTTGACATGGCGTTAGCCAAAGCCATGGTACGGTAGTCTTAAGTCGACCGATTCCAAACTCGACTGATTCCAAACTCGACCGATTCCAAACTCGACCGATTCCAAACTCGACCTATTCTAAATAGAATCCCTGTGGTAGATGTCCAAACTGGACCGAATCCAAACTCGACTGAATCCAAACTCGACCAAATCCTAACTCAACCGAATCCTAACTCGACTGATTTTAGAAACCGTCAGCCGAGCCATGGGCTCGGCAGTCTTAACTCGTCTGATTCCTAACTCGTCCGATTCCAAACTCGACCGAATCCAAACTCGACCGAATCCAAACTCGACCGATTCCTAACTCGACCGATTCCTAACTCGACTGATTTTACAAGCAGTTAGCCGTGCCCACAGTACGGCAGTCTCAACTCGTCTGATTCCTAACTCATCCGATTCCAAACTCGACCGAATCCAAACTCGACCGAATCCAAACTCGACCGAATCCAAACTCGTCCGTTTTACCATTTTACCTGCTTCGGTCGAGTTTGGAATCGGTCGAGTTCGGACGTAGCCGCCGAAATCATTTTACTTATGGGATTAAACATAGTGGCATAACCAATATTTGCAGCTGCAGGGTCGACGTTTCGTGTCATTTTAGCGCCCCTGTTGAATATTAGAAATATTTATAACATAAGTAAACAATAAACATATTATTCACATTCTTTATGATTACATTTTTATTAAATCCTCATTAATCATTATAGACGCACTGTTCCTGAGTAGTCGACACTCGTTCAGAACAATGTGCTGAATATTGTTCAATAATGAATTATATTTCACGATGGATTCCAAAGATTTCAAAGACGATCAAGTGAGGCCCACTTAAAAAAGATTGATCAGGATCAAGTTATTTTTAAATATAAACTGAATTTCACATAATTTGTGAATAATTTCGTAATTTATAAAGCCGAACCAAGAAATAAGTCAAGAGTAAGTTGGTATAATGTCGGCGCTCAAAGTAGGTAACATATAATATATACATATTGCAGCGACAACGGATTATGATTATAGACGAGATGAAGGAAATAGTCTATAAATGATAAAAAGACTAATAATATGTTCAACTATAGGAGTTTATTCAAGAGTAAATATGATCGTACATACGAGACGGACAACAGCTAGGTCACAGGGAACTCCATCCCTTCCTAGGTCCTACCTCATCGAACATTTGGACATCAATGATCTCTCAATCCTTCACATCGTTATAAATAAGTGCACGCAAAACCACCCTTGCGCATGCGCGCCCTGCCCGGATGGTATTGGCCAGAACTCGAAGGCCAAGTCTCCACCCCTTGAGCGCCGGGGTTCGAGCCCAGAGCAACGCATGCCGTTGCAATTACTTCCCCGTTTAAGAGCCCGTATCCTAGCTGAGAATATTTCTCTTCGACATGCGCGACCCAAGTTTGGTGTGCGATTTTGGAACTCGGTAGTGGACAGCTATCTCTCTCAGTTTCCTATGGCTATCTCTCTCTCTTGTAACTTGAAGTGTTCATCAAAAAAGACGTGCACTTTGGAAACAACATTTGACCGTTCCGATTTACCGCCTTCTCTATAAGTTAACAAATACACTCGGGGGTCCTAGACCGTCATTCTGCGTGTTGTCACTAGGTTGTCACAAAAGCCATCTGAATAGCAGGTAGTATTTTGAAGAGATATTTGGTAAACGTTTTAGCTATGGCTCTCACAATAAACTCATTCAGATTCCATCACAGATAATCGAGCTGTGATTCCATACAATATGCTGTTATTTCTGAAATCGAGGAAAGTAATATTCACAATTTTTTTCCTCATAACATTGATACTGGATACAAAATTATTGTTCCCCAATGAGAAAAAATATACCACAAGCTATGTATTTCATTGATACTTATATTGGTTAGTCACAATTGCTACTTGTATTCGAAAGTAGGGGTATACGGAGATTATGTTGACCACAAGGAAGTAAATGCAAATTTACAAATAATCATGCTGATAATAACTAAGTATAATTCGTAGGAAAATATCATAACAAATGATGAGTGATCAATTATTAGACGAGCTTTAGCGAGGATTCAATTTCACATACTGAAAAAAATTGGTGTTCGTTTTTATATATTTTTTTTTATGTTCATTTGTCGGTTCTCCACAGGTCAAAAGGCTACAGCTATCAATTTCAAACTTTTTTTCATCATGGTTCCTTATCTAACTCAGATCTGTATAGTTTTGTGGCATTATCGGATATCAACTTTTTTTTATGAATTTCAGAAATTTCAAAAATACCCTTAAAAATTTAAAAAAATTTAAATTTTAAAATTTTTGTTTTCCAAAAAATTGAAATTTTGTGTGGAGTTGAATAACATCTTGATACACATTTCTGGGAATTCTCAGCTTGATCGGGTCAGCCATTTTGAAGAAAAAACACGAAATGTGCTAAATTGGTACCACTCGAAGCCGTTTTTACCCATTTATAACTGAAATGTTACCCAATTGGCGAATTTAGGCAAAAGTTTGGCAATGAAGTCGACATACTATTACTTTCCGCTCGTCTAACAACGCGTATATAGCGTTTTCCTAGTCATAAACAAATGATAAGATGAGTGCAAAATGAGTAGTGAGACTAGTGGATCGGTGGCTGAACCGGCATTCAGGAGACCGGGGTTCGATTCTGGACAGAGACCTCCAAGAAGAGTTTTTTCGTGGTGTCCCTCTGTCGTTTAGGTTCATACTGGGATGATTCCTTTGCAACAGACCACGACCGACTCCTTTTTACTATACAAAAACACATAATAAAGTAACCTTCCATCTAATCTTCTCATCAGTCATCACCTTATTCATCATTCACCGACGCCAATAGGTCTTAGTCATCATTCATTACTGTGCTTAGTTGAACCCAACATAAAAACATAAATGAATGCGTCAAAAGTACAATGTTATGTCGATTTTAGATTTTGTGTAAGCTTATTTTCAGTTATTATGCCCATACTAGGATCGCTTTCAGAATTATTTCATGCATATATTTAATATTCCTTTGATTAAATTATCACAATATGTAGTATTTACATAATAGTTGAATGGTCAATCGGGGACTAATTCTGAAATGATAAACAAATTCACACATTTTTACAGTGATTTATTATTGGTTTAGTTTTTTTAAATGGAATGGCAAAGTGATGAAGACAACTGCCAATACAGCATGTATTTGTATACGATCTTTGTACATATTTCAAGAATAATTGTTTTCGCTTCGTATAGGCACATGTGTGTTCTTTTTTCACAAAATCTGACAACAATGAACTGTGAGCGGAAAATTGTACAACCCAATATTCTGAGTGAATAGAGAGGAAATATATTTATTTTCAAAACAAGTGAACCTTGACTGATCCAGGCCCAGCTAAGGCACTGCTTCATACATTCCAGTCAAGCGGGGCTTAGGTTCGAGCCTCGCATATGACATGGGTTTTTGTGAACATCATCCGTCTCTCTTCTGCGAGCTCACTCGTACCCCCTAATAACCTAGCTGTTGGTGAGGTCGAAATCTAAGGTAGCCGGCAAAAAGACCGCGAACAATTTTATCTCGCGGCAATAATATCGAGTAGGGTGAAATGACCGCACATACATAAGGTCGCGGAGAAGAAAATATCGCGAGCCAAGTGAGCGCGGGTAAAAATACCGTGGAAGTAATAAGATCGTGAACAAATGATCGCGGGCAAAAAGATCGCGGGATCAAACAAAACTGGGCATTTTTCAAACTATTCGAATATGCGTGTGATCAAATTTGAAAGATGATCCATATATATATTTATATATATATATATATATATATATATATATATATATATATATATATATATATATATATATATATATATATATATATGTATATATATATATATATATATATATATATATATATATATACATATATATATATATATATATATATATATATATATATATATATATATATATATATTTATGTGTATATATATATATATATATATATATATATATATATATATATATATATATATATATGTATATATATATATATATATATATATATATATATATATATATAAATATATATATATATACACATATATGAATATATATATATATATATATATATATATTTATATATATATATATATATATATATATATATATATATATATATATATATATTCACATCATCAGAACCCTAACAATGTGGAAAGTAATCAATTTTGTTTCAAATATGATGATTTTAAAATTCGTTTCAATATTAAATCTTACCGTAGTTTTTTCCTATATTCGTTTCTGTCTACAATAAATGATCATAGCATATTTGAAACTGATTAGGAATTATATTAATTATATTGTGACCATTTCTTGGAATGATTCAGCGATCAAATTTCAAATTTCAATTGTGAAATCACTCAATCAATGTGGAAACATGAAATGTGATAAATCGTGTTTGTTATATTTTGTGTCGTTATTCACGTTATGTTTCTCATGTTATGTTTCACTGTAGAATATAATGATGGGCTACTAACAATGTGTTAAAAACAACTCGAGAAGTCGAATTTCAACACTCCATAATTCATCAAACGATAATAAATGTAATTGTAATAGTTTTAATTCTGATTTTGAGTATTGACCCAAAAAATGAGTTTCTACTTGGGTATTAAGTCAACTGGAATTATTTTCACTGAATCGGTGAGAAATGCACCTAGGACTAAAATAAAAAATGTATTCTTGTTGTAATGAGAATGTGAAGACACTTACAACTAAATACAATTGATTGGTGTGATATATCGGTATATTGGTTTTCAGCTAATCACTTTTATTCCGTTCCAAGAAAGGTTCATTTGGAGTGACAGCACTCATGGCTCGGGTCCACTTCCTACCTAGGTTGACAAGTGGAAAGGGGATGATTTTCAAAGAGTTCCAGTGTCACCGCTAGATGGAGGAGTTTTCCAACTTATAATTTGGACAAAATCTAGTCACTGTAAGTTACATGACACATTTTGATCAAGGAAAACGGGAAGACTGTTGAATTATAGGCAAATCAAGATTTTGAATATTGATGAGAAAGGTTGAACTTAAAGATGTGCGTTTGTAATTTTTTTCCAGCTATATTCGGTAACCGGGAATTAGGCAATGAAAACCATCAAATTGGCACTTTTTGATTCAAAAATTGCTCCATATTAAAATTATTCTTCAATATTCAACTAGGCATATCCAATTGTGAGAGTATCGTTTATCAATTGCTTTTTATCGCAAATCCGTAGTGTTTGTAGTTCTTGAGATATATGTGATGGAAGTGCACCCTGTACTCAACATGAAATCTGTCCAAGATGCGGGCTCTTAATCTAGGAGGGAATATAACCTCCGTACAAAAATAACACTCTGATACCAACAAACTCATGAGACACTAATATTAGGATACTATGATAAAATATAATTAAACCTAAAAGTTATACACTGCAATAAAGATATAAATGTCACTCATTCTCATAAACTCAAGTGAACCAACCCCTGGCCCACTTTGTCCTCATTTATTTAATTGCCATAATAAAATATAACAAGCCGGCGAGTCCTTCACAATAGGTACCTGCCAAACCAACCAAACGTTATGGCAGATTTACCCTGAATTCTTTATTCTAAACCCTTTATATTGGGTATGTATAGGCTTAACGCTAATTCTTCAACTATATCTATGCGACCCAACCCTTGGTCCACTTCTTATCTATAAGTGACAATAAACATAAGAAAAACATAATAAAATATAATGTAAATCGGTATATACCGACCAATATTTCTAACAATACCCTAAATTCTATATACATTTGAGTGACCATAACCCTCGGTCAACCTTTTTGAAAAGAAACGTGACAATACAACAAGGGTAAGAGTATCATAAAATCTAATAGAATAACCAGAGATGAATGTATTTACAAATTATCAGTACTTCGCAAGTGATGATGTATCTCACTCATCAATGTAAATGTCAATTGTGTAGTCTAAAAAGTCATAAACCCAACCCCGCTCCCTTATGGTCCTAATGGGATCTATTGGCATCTAGTTTATGACTGACCCTCGCCGACTACGTAGATTGTATGAGTGCCTTTGTTCCGATGTATTTTCCGTCCTCTTCTCTTTTGACCCAACTTTCTCAGGGCTAACTGTTGAGTTTGTATCTGAGGTAGCCCATTCAGGCCTCGGGGTAAAACGCATAAGTTGGTCAATATTGTAGTTCCCAATGAGCTTGCCGTCTTCGATGTTGTTTAAGACGTACACATTTTGCCCTATTCTATCCGTGATGACATACGGCCCATCTCGTTTCTTAGACAGCGAAGATGCCACCCCCTGCAGCGCATTCGACAATACATGAGTATCTCTCCACACATGATCGCCGATTTCAAACTCATCCTGCCGCCGACCGCGATTATATACTTTACGCCTTCGACCGAACGCCAACGCCATTGATTTGTGTGCCATTTGGCGTGCTTCAGTCATTCGTTCAATTAGCCGGTCGGCAAATCCTTTAGCGACGCCCGAATCAGGTGCTCTCATCGGTGGTCCATCGACGTCGTTGGGAAACCTCAACTCCCGGCCGAACGTCAAATAGGCCGGTGTAAACCCGGTGGTTTCAGACACCGCCGTCCTCAAGGCGAACTTAATTTCATTGAGTTTCTTATCCCAATTCCGGTGCTCTTCTGTTAAAGTAATTAAACATTGCTTGATTGATTCGTTTGCTCTTTCAGTTGGGTTTCCTTGTGGACGGTACGGGACCGTTTTACGAGCCTTGATTCCCAATCGCGAGCAAACGTCCTTCCATAGTTTTGAAGTGAATTGCGGACCATTATCACTCCTAATGTCCGATGGATAGCCGAAAGTAGAGCAATAATTCAACATACAGTCCACCCCTGACTTGGCCGTATAGCTTGCCTGAGAGGATAGATTTCGATGAACTTAGTGAAATCATCTATGATAACGAACATGTATTGATGTTGACTTGTACTCCTCGGATATGGCCCCATTAGATCTACCGATAAGGCTTTCCGCCAATCGACTATCCATGAAACCTGCTTGCTTTCTAGTATTTTGCTTAGTTTCCTGGCAAGCCACACAACCCTTCACATATTTGGTTGTATCGTTGCGCATTCCAGTCCATGAATAGCGGTCGTGTAGACGCCGCAGCGTCTTCTTGACTCCTAAATGCCCTCCCAGTACATCGTGAAAGTTGTGTAGAACAGTCTTTCGCAGGGAAGCAGGCACCATTATCTTGAAAACCGACGTCGAGTTGTTATCAGCGTCTTCGTCTTTCCCGGGCACGTATTTCACCAGGACTCCATCAGCTCTCTATACTATGAATGATTCGTCATCTCTGTCTCCTGCTTCATACGCCTCTATAATAGCAACCAGCTTGGGATCCTTCCTTTGAGCGGACCTCCACATTTCTCTATCACTGAGATCGTCTGCTTGAATGACTACAACCTCCCCTTCCGTGTGCCTCCCCACGACTTCCCCTGGAATCAATGGCAAATCCGGCCCTTCCACCAAACCTGGCTCTTCCACTTCCGGATGGCTATCTCCTTCAAACGTCAATCTCCTTATGATTTTACCTTCAGTATCACACTCCTCCACGTCTGATATTGGTAGTAGCTCGTCCACCAGTCTCGCACTCTCTTCCCGTTCCAGCTCCTGCTCAATGGGAGCCCTACTCAACGCATCGGCGATCACATTGGTCTTGCCTCGCCTATACCGTATCTCATAGTCCAGAGGCATCAATCTCATAGCCCAACGCTTCACTCTACCTTTATTCCACTCCGCAGAGAGAATAGACTTCAGACAATCATGGTCTGTCTCAACTTTGAAATGTTGCATATCAATATAGGAATGAAAACGTTCAACACTCCAAATGACGCTAAGTGCTTCAAGCTCTGTGATAGCATAGTTTGCCTCAGCTGATTTCAATGTTCTGCTAGCGAATGCAATGGGCCTCAGGCCTAGGTCACCTTCTTGCAGTAGTACAGCCCCTAATCCTTCGTATATGAAGCATCACATTTAATAGTGAACTCTTTATTCATGTCCGGCAATGCGAGACACGTATCCGCCGTGATACTATACGTAAAGTGTCAAACGCAATATTTTGCTCTTCGTTCCACGCCCACACTACTCCTTTTTTCAATAGTTTATAGAGTGGCAAGGCTATAGTTGCAAAATTAGGTATATAGTCCCTGAAGAAATTCGCCATGCCTATGAACCGCTGTATTTCTACCACACGCGTTGGCGTAGGGAACTTTACTATAGCTGCAACAATATCGGGATCTGGGAATGACACACCCGGTCGAATAACATGCCCCAGAAAATTTATCTGTTGTGCACAAATCTGTACTTTTCCTGGATTGATAGTTAGTCCAGCTTTTTTCAATCTATCAATGACGTCCGCTAGATCGAGCACGTGCTGCTCGAAACTTGGTGACCATATGCATATGTCATCTAAAAACGCCACTGCATATTCGTACGCCACTCCCTGCAAGACTTTGTCAACCAGTTCTTGAAAGCGGAAGCTAGCCCCCTTTAGCCCAAATGGCATCTTTATGTACTGAAAGAGTCCTCTGTGACACACTAACGCTGTCTTCGACCTGTGTGCTGGTTCAACGACAACCTGATGATAGCCTTGAGACAGATCTAACGTCGACATGAATTTAGCTTTACCGAGATTAGCCAATACCCAATCGATTCGTGCCATAGGATAAGAATGTACAGTGGTGACGGCGTTCAACGGCCTATAGTCCAAACACATACGAAAACCCCCCGTGCGTTTACGAACTAAAACTGGAGCAGACGCCCATGGACTAACACATGGTTCAATTATCCCGTCAGCAAGTAGCTTATCAATACATTCATCTAAGATTTCTCTTTTAGTTTGATTCAAAGGCCTTTGTGCACATCGCTTAGGTAGTGCATCGCCGGTATCTATACTATGCGTCAATAGGTCAGTACTACCTGGCTTAGTAGTGAATACGTCAGCCCTCGCTCTCAACATTGTTAACAGTGCTTCTCTCTCACTCATGGAACAATTAACAAGTTTACACATCTGTTCAATACAACAATCCTCATTAGGCCTACTTACTATATTACACACTAATGACACATTTTTATTCTCAAATGGTATAATTGCCTGTCTTGCATTACCTAAGGTCCACCCTTTCTCTGCTATATGAATTGAAATACCAGTTTTCAGTAAGAAATCTCTCCCAAGTATTACAGGCGAACAGAGCCCAGGCAACAAGAAAAAAGTTTGCATTGTGCTATCGGCCCCCCAATGCACTTTCAATGTCATGGTGCCTAAAGTTTCCACTTTCCCTTTTGCTATTTGCAACCGGCTAGTACTGGGTTTGACCCCAGCTTCTTTTCTCTAATCATTTCAAAGAACTCACTGCCCAGTAGGCTAACGGATGAGCCGCTATCCAAAAGAGCACATTGCGTAATATCCATGATCTTGACTCGCAGCAAAGGTTCATTGCTATAACGTTCACTTTCACATGGTGTAGCTGCTAATGAAGACTGAAATAGCAGTCCTTCTTGAACCTCCGTTTCCTTAGCAACGGTTGTGTGGGTAAGAGCAGGACAGGCTGTGTTGTGTGGAGGACACGGTGTCCTGTGTGTGTGTACGTTAACAGACTGTCCGTCTCGCCATGATTGCTTCACAGCTACCTCTATAGCGTGACTTCTGGACAGACTGTGTTGTGTGGAGGACATGGTGTCCTGTGTGTGTGTACGTTGTAAGACTGTCCGTCTCGCCATGATTGCTTTGCAGCTACCTCTGGCGTGACTTCTGGACAGACTGTGTTGTGTGGAGGACATGGTGTCCTGTGTGTGTGTACGTTGTAAGGCTGTCCGTCTCGCCATGATTGCTTTGCAGCTACCTCTGGCGTGACTTCTGGACAGACTGTGCTGTGTGGAGGACATGGTGTCCTGTGTGTGTGTACGTTGTAAGGCTGTCCGTCTCGCCATGATTGCTTTGCAGCTACCTCTGGCGTGACTTCTGGACAGACTGTGTTGTGTGGAGGACATGGTGTCCTGTGTGTGTGTACGTTGTAAGGCTGTCCGTCTCGCCATGATTGCTTTGCAGCTACCTCTGGCGTGACTTCTGGACAGACTGTGTTGTGTGGAGGACATGGTGCCCTGTGTGTGTGTACGTTGTAAGACTGTCCGTCTCGCCATGATTGCTTTGCAGCTACCTCTGGCGTGACTTCTGGACAGACTGTGTTGTGTGGAGGACATGGTGTCCTGTGTGTGTGTGTACGTTGTAAGACTGTCCGTCTCGCCATGATTGCTTTGCAGCTACCTCTGGCGTGACTTCTGGACAGACTGTGTTGTGTGTTGTGTGTGTTGTTTTCGACAAGTGAAGTAGTAGTGATTATGGATATGTGTTATGACGGGAAAATCGTGCTTTCCATTACTCACAGTTTTTCCCCGGTCCACCTCTCCGTGGACGCCGCCTACCTCCGAGACTGGTTGGACGGCTGGACACTCCCGTTTTTTGACCCGCGACCTCCTTCTTTCGCATCTGGGCAATTCCTCCGGAAATGGTTCCTGCTGCCACACGACCAACACTCTGGTACCGAAATTGGAGCTGTATCGGTGTCTGCTCGATGACGTTGTGGAAGAGGATCATAAGCACGAGCCCACGCTGGTACGTGATTATACATGAAAGGATCCAGAGCTGCTGCCCCGACTGACCAATAGTCGCCGCCTCTCACACTATCCTCAGCGTCCGGTCTAACAGCCTGCACCGCTGCTACAGCCTGTGTTGTTTCTTGTAGCTTGGCGCCGCCCTCTTTCCAGGCCAGTGAAGGTTCGATCGCGTAAGCCGCCGATGGTGGAGGACGATACATCCGATCTAGCAGAATACTTGCTTGTAGATCGAGACCCGCGTCCGCCAACTCCCTCAGGGTCGTGAAAACTCTTCCGTGTACTAGCCGCCTGAACTCAGGATGCATTTGGTCCTGCACTCTCTTCAACTTGGCATCCTCTTCGACTTCCTCCCCGATTTGATCGTAATAAGCGGAAATGGCTTGTACAAACGTGGACAATGGCTCATTTGGATGTTGCGTTCTAGAGTCCAGTTCTCTTTTCAGCAACATTTTATAATTAGTCGGTCCGAACTGTCTTTGGAAGGCCGCACAAAATATTTCCCAATCGACAAATCCCCCACAAAAGTTCCACCACATTAACGCCTGACCGGTAAGCGCAACTGGCATACCTCTGGTGAGAAGTCTATCTTTACTAATGTTCTGACTAGCCGCAAACCTATCCAACTCTTTGATGAACTCTGTCGGCGTTCTTGAATCACAATGCCCCTGGAAGGTAGGCAAAGCCATGAGTAACGGCGCCCACGAGTCTTCTTGTTCGCGGTCTTCTCTACTGTTCGTGGTTTGTTGATGTCGCACTTCTACCCGAGCTCGTAACGCATCTTGCACGATATTTCCATTCAATGTCTCACTCGTTCCTAATCCCAACAACTCTCGCAAATAATCAGCCGGTATTTCAATAGGCATTTTATTACTTGGTTTGGATGTTCTGTACTATTGACCACACGCTCGCCTTTCACTCGCCCAAATCGCAACTGCATAAAAACAATCTCACTTCTGTCCGTTCTTTTTCAATCAAAAAATCTAAACTAATCACACTTAATTCAAAGATTATAATGTTTGAACCTCGGCTCGAGCCCCCATAAATGCAGCGACAACGGATTATGATTATAGGCGAGATGAAGGGAATAGGCTATAAATGATAAAAATACTAATAATATGTTCAACTATAGGAGTTTATTCAAGAGTAAATATGATCGTATAAACGAGACGGACAACAACTCGGTCACAGAGAACTCCATCCCTTCCTAGGTCCTACCTCATCGAACATTTGGACATCAATGATCTCTCAATCCTTCACCATCGGGGTGAGCCTGTTGTCACAGGGTTAGCGGTAGGGGAGGAGTTACACGAGCCGAAGTGCGGTCCTGTGACCATCCGAATGTTTTGCCGGGATGTAAGCAAACTTGATATTATCGTAGGCCTATACAAGTTATTGTGGTATTATACAAGTTTATAATATTTATGTAATAATTAAGTAGAACGAATAGGTCTAGGCCTAGTACTATAGTAAGACTTATAATGTTGAGTTTTTCGGATTTTTGTTTTTGGCATTTCCGACCTGAAATTGCGTTTGAAGGCCTTTGATGTAGTTAGTAGCTGAGGGAATGGGTCATGCGGTTGGGGTGACAGCTATTTCAATTCCTAGCTAATCTCTCTTGCTGCATACTTCGAACGGCCAAAGGCATGAATTCGTAAAAACTATCTGGTGTTCCATTGATAATATTGATGTGACACACACTATTATTTAACAAGCAGACAGGGATAATTATTCCAAAATGTGAATGTTAGTGATATGATTTCCATTCCAATTATTTCCTATTTATTATTAAAAGAAAACCAAGTTTTTTACATTATTAATTGAATGAATGAATAAGCCTACCAACTTTTTTACAGATTAGGTATTACATTTTCATTTTTTTTCATTCAAAAGTCATTTTATTCTTATCTTCTAGACACTCCCAAGTGGGTAATTGTGGTTAATGCTTGGGAATACTTGGGAATACTTGTGGCAAAAAATGGAGAAATACTAAAAAAATCAGGCTTTTGTTTGCTTGTCGTTTTTGGTGTTTTTTAATTGTTTTTCCACAGGTCAACTACTAAGTGGCCCTTAATCCTAGTTGGGACTGTATAGTTTCACATTTTGACCCATAGGTTGGTTACATTTCTTCAACAGATTAATAAAACGAGGTGTGGAATATTTCTATCATTTTCTATTTCTGAAGGACTTATACTTTTCAACATACAATAAATGGTACATCACTCAGTCGACACTCGGAGAGTTCGTGTGGTCACGTGACCGAACTTCGGATCTGATGAAACTCCTCCCCTACCGCTAACCCTGTGACGAGATGATACAAACTGTACTAAAAATAAACTGTACTAAAAATCAACTGACCTAAAAATAGGCTGTACTAAAAATAGGCTCTACTAAAAGAAGGTAAAGTGAGAGATGTGGCTCCTCCCCTTCATGAATTGTTACCTCCCAGTCTCGAGGAATCAGTTTAGGTCAGTTGATTTTTAGTACAGTTGATTTTTAGTACAGTTGTTTTTCAGTACAGCTTATTTTTAGTACAGTTGGTTTGGAAGGTTTCAGTGCACCAGAAACCAACTGACCTAAACTTCTATACTTCTCGACACAAAGTTGAGCTGGAGGATTTTGCTCCACCCCTTCATAAATTATGTTCAGGTCAGTCGATTTTCTGTACAGCCTAATTTTAGTACAGTGGATTTTTAGTACAGTTTTTTCAAGCTCACTAGGTCAGTTTTTAGGTCAGTTGGTTTTTAGTACAGTTTGTCGGTTTTTATTCAAGGTCGGTTAGTTTTTAGATATGGAGCCTATTTTTAGTACAGTGGAATTTTAGTACAGTTTTTCAAGCACACTTGGTCGTGCTTCAGAAAACTGTACTAAACATCCACTGTACTAAAAATAGGCTCGATCTAAGAACTAACCGACCTTAAATAAAGTGTACTGAAAACGAACAGACCCGAAAACTGAAGCCTATTTTTAGTACAGTTTGTCAGTGTTTGGTTTTTAGTACAGATTGTCGTTTTTTTTGTTGTTTTTTTATTCTACCGGCTAGCAGCGTATGGTCAGTCTTGCGGTAGTTTGACCAAGTCCCGAGTAAAGAGAGATCCCCTCTACCATTGTGCGTAGGCTTAAGGGGGGGTTGGGGGGAGGGGGGAGCTGTCAGTCAATTTCGGAAATAGTCCCTACCTACTACAACTCAGGGTCACGTGGTGACGGGTTCTAACAACCTACTCTGTTATGAAACGAAGATTCTTTCACCCATTTATGCATCCCTAATAAAATAAAACGTAATTGCAGAGGTAAAAATAATGAAGAATCACATAACATCATTATATGAAAATTGAACCATCACCATTTTAACCAAATCATTCCCTTTCCTTTTTTCATCTTCAATTTCAGTCCCAAAATTGAACAAATTATTAAAATGAAATCCTAATGAAATGCATAAAGTCTCTAAATGTTGTCGATGAGTAAACGGGATTTTTTTCAGTCGACGGCAAAAAATATGCTCACCAATTTGAAAATGAAGGTAATCTAATATGAGGGTAGACTGTAGAGAAAACTTTGCCTGTTCACTGATGTGCAAATATTGACTGGGAAAAATTCCGCACGTATGTCCAATTATTCTATTCGTAACTCTAGTATCCACATTAGTATCAATTATCAAAACATAATTGTTTCTATGATACGTTAATATTTTACTGAGGTTATAGGTCCAGGGCCATTTTATTCTCAAAGTCATTGAGAAAAACTCAATTCAGAACAACAAAATAAGTCAGTGAAGATTTGAGAGGTATAAGAATTGATCATCGCTATGAATAATTATATACTTAATATCAGTAATTAATTATTCATTTCATAATATCAAACTAATGAATTAGTGTTTCCAATTAAGTTGATCAATTCTACATTTTGAAAATATTTTCAATCCCTTTCTGTTACCAATACATCACATTGAGATTAGGGCCCTACTCAAGGGGCCCTACTGTCATGTTTTGATGGTGGTAGAGAAACAGGAACCATAGGCCATTTGGATTTCAAGTCAGACTCAATTTTTCTATGAATGGTTGACTGTAGAAAAAACTATATCAAATACACTATTATGTTCATCAGTCTTATTTTTTACCGTTTGTTTTTGTTATGAATGATTTGTTATTCAATATGATTAGTGATAGTAGTCAGATGAGCGTGGCGGAGACTTCTATTCTACATACAAATTCAAAATTCAAATTGGAAAGTGATTTTTATTCTCAGTTCTATTTTAATTTATCATGATAATATAATGAAAATGCATACATGGAATACCGAGGAAATATATCGTGAACTGCCATAGAAAAAGAAATGAGAAGCCCGCATAGAAAGAATTATTGTATGAGGAAAACCGGAAAAAACCAAACCGCCTTGAACAAAATTGTTTAGTTGAATGAAAAGAAAAACAAATTGAAAGAAAAGTTCAGTTGGATGTCAATTTAAAGTTCTAATATTTCTTTGTGATTGATTTATTTCTACCATTTCTCTCATATTTCCATATCGCTCATTATCGATCTAGTGTGGCTTCGTGATTCGATTGGAGGGTTGCTAAGTCAGGAATCAACACTTTTTTCGAAACACATGTTGTCACATTAAGCCATCGAAATAGCAGCAGCGAAAATGGTTACTTCAGCAATATTTGTGAATGGGAGACTGAAAAATGAATAGATAGAGACACTCATGAAAATTCACGTACGGTACACGAATGATTTCCATAATTATATAATCCTAGACATAACCTAATGAAAATATAGAAATTCAGTGAAAAAAATTGTTGCAAACAAAAATAAATTTTTCACAACTTATGCAAATAGTTCAGTTGGGAAGAATATATTTCGAACTTAGATTGTCCTACGACAATCATCTAAATCATTTAAAAACGACAGAAGTCGGAATATGGAATTAGGAATATGAATTATTTAGAAAACGTGAAAAATTATTTCAAAATTATTGAAAATATTCATTTTTCACCTTCGTATTAACTTCGACGTTGTGAAAGATAATCAATGATGCGTCCAAGTTGAGTATTCACATGTATCAGAATTTTATGTAGACCCAAGGAATCACATATTAGAATTCAAGTTTCATTATATCATGCATGAATAATTTAATACTGGATCTTGCCAAACTCCAATGTACTAAATTATTGTTCTAGTCATTAATTGTGGATGATTATTCACTCGATATAATTTCTTTCAGAATCAAATTCTGAAACAAACTGTATGTGAACTGGTCCCGTTTTCAAATGAATAGTTATGAATAGTTACTTATTCAAGTTTCCGTGCTCAAACCAAACTAATAATCCATACTTCTGTTTATTACAAACGTCTAGATTTTTCAAAATAATCAATACCGGTACGTGCTATCATTTGAAAAACACAAAAAGTGTTTTGTTCGTATACTGGTTGTTGTGTATCTGTTTTGCTATACATCACCCATCCATATATTTCGATCATAAGACCCTGATTCATAACGTTCATCGAGTAAACTTGTTATATTCATTTAACAATCCTATCAAATGCAATGAATTCATCACAATGGATGGTATCATAGCAGCATAATCTCCCTTTGCTCATCTAGTCAGCTAAATAGGAAATAGGAAACTTATTCAAGTGAATAAATAGATATAATTAAAATATTGAAAAAAATGCACGAATAATCACAAATAATTACTTTTTCACCTAATTTCGAATCATTCCTGAACATTCCCGTACAAATGGAGTTTTAGACAAATATATACAACCTCCTGACAATGACAGAACATGATTATGGAAATCGAACGAAAAGATTTCTTTTTCCCACAATATTCATTGAAATGACGCATGAATTAAAATTACTAAAAAGAATATCAGACGTCCTAAATAATTTGTTCTGAAGTAGGCCTACATGGTCTGTAAGTGAATAGTTAATCAAATATTATATCAGTGAGTGTTGTTTCTAGTTTATCTATATGCCTACTATGTTTATCTATCCATTATGGGCATAGGCCCGATATAACAAATTGTATTCGAAAGAGATGAGTTCTCCACAGTCATATACATCATCCATCCCATTCCATTATTTATCATTTATCACTACATATCCACTATTATTGCAAAGAAATAATCTATCCTCAACTCTTGTCCATTATTTTCTATGATGATAATAATGACAATATCATTACTGATACAATAATTAATAACATTGACCATAATATAATGAAAACAGAATTGATAATAATACAGGCCCTAATAATTATATATGATCATGATAATATATTACCAATTTTGTAATAAACACAAGTACCAGGTACGGAGAAAAAGAGAGAAGGAGGAAGATTTCAAGAAGAAGATCAAGATGATAAGAACATTCAAGATTTTCTCCCAACTGTGAATGTTTGAATTGTTTTCGAGCCCTGGCGATATTATCTCAGGATTTATTCTTTGTTCAATGAGTCAACTTATTTTTAATTATTCTTTGGGGTGGTGAGATCACCCTTGTGGTGCCCCGTTCAAACGATCCTATTTTTCATTCATTGCCTTAATTATTGGGGAACAATGATTTTGTGTCAAGCTTCGATGTTATCAGAAAAAAAATCATACAAATACGTTATGAAGAATTGAACTATTACAAAATGGACTTGAAATTAATAATGATCTATTCAAAATGTGTTGATGATTGGGATCATTTTAGAGAATAATATGTATATTATCAATTGCAATAAATATGAACTCTTCCAATCGTTCATATGTTGTCAGAAGCTCAAATAACTTGTATAAAACATACTGTATGAATTCCAACAACCGTGGCAAGCCTGTTCGCGGGTATTACACACGAACCTAAACAGACTCACGCTATTGGCTGGCAACTGAACGGTCATCAGGAGATCCAACCAGAGCTGTCGAAAAGGTTCGCAGAATACGAATTTGAAATAAGCCAGAAATAATAACCGCTCGTGTAAAGTAGTTGTGTGAATATATATTTTGAATATAGATATTATATTGAAGTCGAAGTGTTAACTGAATGGAATGGCCTGAACATGATCCATAGACCTTCTGATATTTTCATATCTCATTGGCTCATTAAAGCTCATCCACTGCGATGAGCACACACACACATCACACACTTCCTTATACTAGGAAAACGCACAAAATGTGCGAAATTGTAAAATGAGCGAGACATTCCTATGGAATGTACTCGACAGTCGTATTTCCTTTTTTTTTCAATAACATCGAAACTTGAAACAAAATCATTGTTGCTCAATTAAGGCTATGGATGAAAGATAGGATCGTTTGGATAATTGCACACTTTTATTTTGAAATTTATCAAGCCTCTTATATAAATCAATCATTCATATAATTTCAATCTAATACCTCATAAGTTATAGTTTTCGTTATCCCATGAAACCTGACAATTGGCATACAAGTCAGACAAAAATTCCGAATAATTTTAGACTTTTTCTGAACCTTGGTATCACAACAGAATAGGTTGGGATTGTGTTTGAGCAGACTCGGTTGAACAGGTTCATCGTGAATATTTCTGAAAATTAATTCCAAAAGTACAGTGCGGTAATTGGTGGAATGTTTGATGTTTTCAATTTCAACCCATTGAAATGAAATTCTCACAGATTTTTTGATATCATTCTGGTTCATGTTTTGACCAGATTTGAAATGATTTGAATCAGTAGTTTTTGAGAAAATGAATTATTAAGGTGAAAAATGTAAGATATTCAATTGAAAATTGTGAATGGAAATCAAGAGGTTTAATTAATAACGAAGATTTTAAGTTTGAAGAATGAAATGATATGAATGAATATGGAAGGCTCGATGAATGCTAATATCAAGTTGCTTATATACTACTTAAATTGAGTGCATTCCATATACATATCTTGCTCATTTTAGAACGCATGTGCATGTGTTGCGTTTTCATTTATAGTAATAATTATCTACACAAAAACAGGGAGAAAGAAATGTGGTTATAAGTTGAAAAATATTTCTCTATTCGATGTCCAATGACAAAAATGAGTATAATACGTTCGATTTCACTATTATTTTACAGTAAAACAATTCATAAACTCACTACATTGACAACAAATAGTGTATTCAGAAAAAAATCAAGAGAAACTAGGCAAGTGTTGCACTGACAGAATATATATTTTCATCTTCTTCGCCAATTAAATGTATGCACGAAATAGTTAGACCCTCTCATTTCCGATGGATGAAAGTGAACATATTTTCTCATCAGTTCTAACAGGAAAAATTGGAACATTTTTTTTTTAAATAAATAATTTCATTTATCCAATCCCAGGTATTTGATAGCCATGATGTTGAAAGTGATACTGAAAGTTATTGTTTGTCAACCTTAGAAAAGCTGGCTAGAACCGTAGGTTATATAAATATCTTTGGTCGAGACCAAAGTCTTTGTAATCTTCCTTCGCTCTAGCTCTACTCGGGACTTGGTCAAACTACCGCAAGACTGACCATACGCTGCTAGCCGGTAGAATAAAAAAACAACAAAAAAAACGACAATCTGTACTAAAAACCAAACACTGACAAACTGTACTAAAAATAGGCTTCAGTTTTCGGGTCTGTTCGTTTTCAGTACACTTTATTTAAGGTCGGTTAGTTTTCAGATCGAGCCTATTTTTAGTACAGTGGATGTTTAGTACAGTTTTCTGAAGCACGACCAAGTGTGCTTGAAAAACTGTACCAAAATTCCACTGTACTAAAAATAGGCTCCATATCTAAAAACTAACCGACCTTGAATAAAAACCGACGAACTGTACTAAAAACCAACTGACCTAAAAACTGACCTAGTGAGCTTGAAAAAACTGTACTAAAAATCCACTGTACTAAAATTAGGCTGTACAGAAAATCGACTGACCTGAACATAATTTATGAAGGGGTGGAGCCAAATCCTCCAGCTCAACTTTGTGTCGAGAAGTATAGAAGTTTAGGTCAGTTGGTTTCTGGTGCACTGAAACCTTCCAAACCAACTGTACTAAAAATCAACTGTACTAAAAATAGGCTGTACTGAAAAACAACTGTACTAAAAATCAACTGTACTAAAAATCAACTGACCTAAACTGATTCCTCGAGACTGGGAGGTAACAATTAATGAAGGGGAGGAGCCACATCTCTCACTTTACCTTCTTTTAGTAGAGCCTATTTTTAGTACAGCCTATTTTTAGGTCAGTTTATTTTTAGTACAGTTTATTTTTAGTACAGTTTACCAATCCCCCCCTGTGACAACAGGCTCACCCTTCACATCGTTATAAACAAGTGTACGCAAAGCTACCCTTGCGCATGCGCGCCCTGCCCGGATAGTATTGGCCAAAACTCGAAGGCCAAGTCTCCACCCCTTGAGCGCCGGGGTTCGAGCCCAGAGCAACGCATGCCGTTGCAATTTCATTGGCTCCAGGATAAACTGAAAAAAAATATCTCATTTATCAAATCAAATTTATTTCATTAGAGAAATAAAAATTGTGGCTCTGACAGAACATGCTTCATTTAATAAGCTTCAGAATTAGAAAAAAATAGTCTCCCACCTATGAATCTAATATATTTTTCAATTCTTGAAAATTATGGTTGTGTGTGTAAATCTTACTTTGTGTAAATTACAGGCGAAGTTTAACTTGTATTATAACTGTATTTACAAATCAGTTAGGGCTCACGGTAATATGACCGACTCAATAATGTCGACGACCAAAATCTCGCGGGCAATATAAGGCCGCGGCAATAATACCGCGAGACACATAACATTGCGGCTACATAATATCGCCGAGACCAAATGATCGTAGACAAAATGACCGCGGTCAAAATGATCGCGGGCAATAAGATCGCGGTAACCATAAGACCGCGGGCAATAAGATCGCGGGCAAAAAGATAGCGGGCAATAAGATCGCGGTCAAAAAGATTGCGGCGACCATATGATCGCGGGCAATATGATCGCGGGCAATAAGATCGCGGCGACCATATGATCGCGGGCAATACGATCGCGAGCAATAAGATCGCAAAGACCATATGATCGCGGGCAATAAGATTGCGGTGACTATATGATCGCGGGCAATATGATCGCTGGCAATAAGATCGCTGGCAATAAGATTGCGGCGGCCATATGATCGCGGGCAATAAGATCGCGGCGACCTCATGATCGCGGGCAATATGATCGCGAGCAATAAGATCGCGGCGACCTCATGATCGCGGGCAATATGATCGCTGGCAATAAGATCGCGGCGACCATATGATCGCGGGCAATAAGATCGCGGCGACCATATGATCGCGGGCAATACGATCGCGGGCAATAAGATCGCAAAGACCATATGATCGCGGGCAATAAGATCGCGGCGACCATATGATCGCGGGCAATATGATCGCGGGCAATAAGATCGCGGTGACTATATGATCGCGGGCAATATGATCGCGGGCAAAAAGATTGCGGTGACCATATGTAGTACCTTGATGATTCCTAATTTAAATACATGACACATTCTCAAATGTCCACAAAGCCTGATGCAGGCTTGTCTGTGGTTACATTACAATGTTGAATGTAAATGAATAATGGTGAAGAATGAACAGTTAGTTTGACAATGAAGTGCAAAATAATGAATGACGCATTTCAAGATATGCGAGTTGAAAGAATGAAAACAATGAGAATGAAGTTAAAGAGAATGAAGTTAAAGAGAATGAAGTTGAAGAGAATGAAGTTGAAGATGAAAGTATAATAGAAGATATTTGTCTAGAAGCGAGAAATTATAAATGATATATGAAATAAACGAAAATGAAACTTGATTTCCTCAAGGCATCAAAATTATTCCAAATTGACAGAAAGAACAAAACAGTTACAGCACCAAAAATAAATAAATGATGTACACCAAAATTCAAATTATTTCATTATTATTATTTTAACTCTTGCAGTTGCACAATTTTTTTATCAAAAATGAAAAAAACGAAACAATAATAATAATGTTCAGTGAAACAGATTGATCATGTACAGTACATGATATTGCCAGTGTCAATATGCAGAATATTATAGAATACATGAGAAGAAAAATCGTTGTAGAAACAAGTTGTCAAGGACAAGGTCAATTGAATTAATAAATCATAGAAGAACAAGGAAACAAAGGTTGTTATGATGTTGAAGTGAGACTTTGATTACTTGTTGTATATTCATTTATGGGGAATTATCCTGTATACATTCTTGAACACTGTAATAACACTTTGAAATCAGTAGATTATTCAGCAAATACATTTCGGTTTTCTTCTGAGTGCGTGGTTGGTAAGGCGTTAAAAAGGTGAGTACCGGCATGTGTAAATAGATCCTTTTTTGAAAACACGAATTGTGGGCAGCAAATTTTATATTATTCTGTCCAGTATTGTAACTATGTTCATTTTTAAAAGGACCTAATCATCGAGTTGCCCCCAAATGTACAAATTTCCTCATCTTTTTCAAGTATTTATCATATAATCAAATAAAGCCACTCAAAAATAATCCAAGGACATTAGAATAAATATTTTCTACACATAAAACAAGTAGGCATATCTTCCGTGTGTATTTATTTTGTTTCATTAAAAGTTTAAAAACATACCAATATGAATATGTATAAATGATTAATAAACCAAGCAGCAATGGGCTTGGGCTAGAGCCAGGCTCAGTTTTTAATAGGAATTTCAGATGATTCCAACTGGACGTAATATTGTGATTGACGCTCAGAGGTAATATTTAACGGAATGCCACTGTTAACAACACATATTTTGTTGTTTTTCCTATTTCTTAAATCCTACTATTTATGATGCTTGATCAGTGCGTAATTCCACGACGTGGTTATATACCAGCCTATTTCATCATAATATATAAACAAGGTGCTCCAACTCGGGTCTTGAAAGTGAAATATTTCTGGAGTCAGTTGCCGAGTCCAGGGTCCCGATTGCCTGTAGCACAACTATCGCTTTTATATTGAACTAAATAAAACAACAATGCTCAACAATACTATACACGGCTCAGTAGAATTATCATCATGTTAGCAGTTGCATTTGTTTTGCATGAAAATTATAGATTTCGTAAGTTCAACAAAGCCACCAGCACCGTAGCCACTCTTATACAGGGCCGTATTTAGGTTTTGCGCCGCCCTAGGCAAATCATTTTTGCCCCCCCCCCTATATTTCGTAGCAATTAATCTGGTCAATGAGGTTAGCTCACTTGAAAGTATAGGCCTCTGAAACTGCTAACGTCACACCTTCCTTGCAACAGAGTTGTCAATAGTCTCATCGTAATCTATTCTACGACTTGGTGATTGTGACGACTTGCATCTAGGCCCAATAGAGGCTTCAACTGGTTGTAATGACATAGTTGGAATGAAGGCAGGTGATCAAAGGATTCTAATATTTTTAAAATAAGGCAACTAATAATCAGGGACGTCGTTGGGATTTGTGTTTCGAGTGGGCGCACAGGTTATACATGAATGAGATGACCGCTGGTCACCTGCCGTGACGCGAAAGGGGGGTATGGGGGGGCGGAAGTCCCCCAGCATTGCCCGCAGTGAATTTTTGAAAATATGGACATTTTTTTATGTGATTTTTGCGATTCACAAGTGGTTTTGGAGTTTTATAATTGAACCATCATGGATATTTTCGAAGTTGTACTTTTGCGATTTCTCCCAGCAAAGCCCCGCAGGGAACTTTTTGAAATAGGTCCATGCCATTTTTCAAGTGATTTTGGATATTTACAAGCAGTTTTGAAGTCGAATGAATGAATCACTATTGACAATACCAAAGTTATTTTTAATAGTATAGGTAGGCCTGATCATTATGTACATTTTCGAGGTTATTTTCGCGATTTCAAGCAAAATTTCCAGCAGTGATTTTTTTGAAATATGGTCATTTAAAAAGTGATTTTTGCGATTCACAACAGTTTTGAAATCTAATAATGGAATCATTATCGAAAAAAAAAGGAAGTGTAAAGTAGTAGAGATCGACATTTGCGCCCCCCAATAGTTCATCCTCCTTTAAAAATATATAATGCTGACCTACGAATAAACACACAATAAAATATTATTATACTCAACTATGAATTGTATCAGTATACATGTATACTGATACAATTCATAGTAATGAGTATAATAATATTTTATTGTGTGTTTATTCGTAGGTCAGCATTATATATTTTTAAAGGAGGATGAACTATTGGGGGGCGCAAATGTCGATTGGTAGGGCGCGCGCCCCACCTTGGACCCCCTAACGACGTCCCTGCTGATAATTCTAGACCCCGCGCTACAGTGTAAAAGAATAGAACAAAGCAACTTCGAAGTAACAGTCGTGTCTCACCTTTGATTATTTGGAGAAACGCTTACTTATTTCTTGCAATAAGTCAATAATGTATTTATTTTTTTTCCGTTTGCAGATATTCGTGCAAAGTTAGAAAATATAGAAAATACATAATCTTTGAAACATTTAGGAAATGCCGCCCCCCTGAACTTTGCCGCCCTAGGCAACTGCCTCGATTACCCAGGCATAAATACGGCCCTGCTCTTATACACATCTAGTTCATAATGAAATGTTCACAATGACCCAACTCCGGCTCCCATACTAATACTATGGCCGGTATTTGTGGTTTCTTGCTGTCAGTTCAGAGCCAAAGGTCCCGATTACCTGTCACACCTTCTCTATATTATGAAAAAATAGGAATTGGTATCACTACTTCGTGGTGCTTCTTCAATACAGTCTGAAATTTATGTTTCATATGGATTTACAGGTAGATTGCCACTGGATTTTCCTCAAGGCAAGTCTAATGAACACTCATCAAATTTTGCTGGAAATATTTCTGCCAAATCAACATACGTCAAAATGCCAATGATGTCAGAAACCACAACTATGAACTCCTCAGCTGAAATGTACAATACCGATACCGATACGGATTTGAATAAAACGTTGATATCCCATGTTCTGCTGAACGAATGGAACAGAACGATGAACATATCTCACCAGGAAGAGGATAGGAACACGGCACGGTTCAATGAGTTTCAAATCATAAAAGTGGTGGTTCTGATTGGCGTGACGGTCACGATCCTGGTATCTATCAGCAAGAAGGTATTCCAGCTGTTTGTCCGTTACACCTCCAAGCAGTAACGTCAGCACGAATCTACACGACGGAATAGCAACAGGACCGGGCGTCTGTTCTCCGAGGCGCCTGAAGAGCGTCTAATGGAAGGAAGTCTTCTACCAGGTGTGACTGGGCTTGGGTGCGGCTACTGAATAAAGGTTGTTTAAGGGGGTGGGGAGTCTGTACGTCTTAGAGGATTGGTTGCACAATAACCAATACGATTGTATCTCTTCGAGTTAGCCCCACCTTCAAATTCGACACTATTCAGGTAGTCGCTCTTCCGAGTGGTGATATATTATATATATTTTTTTTAAATCCAAGTTCTGAAAAGCATATACCAGAAAGAAATATACCATACAGCGGTATAAATAGATCTGGTGTTGGGATTTTCAGTCGAAAATATCTTAAACCTGAACAAAGTATACAATCTAAAGATATAAATTGATCAGGTAGTCACTACCTGGTAGCTAGTAGGTAGGTTTATCCGAGTGTGGATAAATTTCACCCAAAAAATCCAAGCTCTGAAAAGCATATACCAGAAAGAGGACTTGAAAGAAAAATATCCACAATCGGAAGAGCGACCACCTGATCAATTTGAATCTTTAGATTGTGTACTTTGTTCAGATTTGAGATATTTTCGATAGAAAATCCCAACACCAGATCTATTTATACCGCTGTATGGTATATTTCTTTCTGGTATATGCTTTTCAGAACTTGGATTTAAAAAAAAAATTATCCCGACTCGGAAGAGCGACTAACTGATTTGTGTCGAATTTGAAGGTGGGGCTAACTCAGAGGTAAAAGCTCCCCACCCCCTTTAACCACCTTTTTTTCAGTAACCCCGCCCAAGCCTAGTTCATTTCCATTAGACGCTCTTCAGCACCCCCTGTTCGCCAGTCATATTATTCGCTGTCACGTAATAATCATAATATATTCTTACTTTTTGAAGATGAAATTTCTTTTATTGATTTCCAATATAAATACATACGAGTTCACAAAAGTCCACAAAGCCTGATACAGGCTTGTCTGTTGTTTCAAATCAAGGAAATACAATGTTGGATATAAAATAAACGAATAATGGTGAAAAATGAACAGTTAGTTTGACAATGAAGTGCAAGATAATGAATGATGCATTTCAAGATATCTGAGTTGAAATAGTGAAAAGAATGAGAATGAAGTTGAAGTTAAAAAGCATGAAGGAATAATAGAGGATATTAGTCTAGAAGCAAGAAATTATATCAATTTCATATCAATTGTAATCACAATTAGGCCTTACACTCATGTGTACACATGAGTGTACAATGAGTGATTTCAATAATCATACTTTAAAGTATGATTATTGAAATAAGTCAAAGCTATAAACATAAATAGTCATTAATGTTGAAAATGAAGAAATACAAACATACTGTAGGGAATTCCTGAGGTTGATCACTCAGGGGAAATTCCTAGCATAAGTCAGACAGGGAAATCCTGCAAGGGACTCTCCATCAATCATCATGAATCTAGAATCTTCTACTCATGAGTCTAGAATCTTCTACACCAGAATCCAGTATATAAAGACCAGGAAGGCAACCTGCAAGTGAGTTGCCAGTTGACAGTCATCATGTGAACATCACACTTCATTGGGACAGTCAGATGTCCCGATTCACATTCATGTATTCTATTCATCAGTGTAAATAAATATCTAGTCAAATTAATACAGTGCTACTTCTAGTGTCAGTGACCATCCAACTTTGCACCTCATCACTTACTCCACAGTGGTGACCCCGACGTGATCAAACAAGTGAACAAGGAAACGAGTGATAAGTGCGAGTGTTCTAAATCATTCATACATTCATTACCTGCGTAACAAATCAACCAGCAACTGTTACCAACACTGACTCACAGTGTTGGCAACTGGCAACTCACCACCGCAGGCAACACACAGCACTCATCTGCCACGACTGAGTGCTCACAACACTACAGCGCTCGTCTTTCACGACTCGGCGCTCAACCATAGCGCCCATCGGCCACGATTGCGCTCAACCATAGCGCCCATCGGCCACGACTGCGCTCAACCATAGCGCCCATCGGCCACGACTGCGCTCAACCATAGCGCCCATCGGCCACGACTGCGCTCAACATACAGCGCCTGTCGGCCACGACTCAGTGCTAAGCACACTACAGCGCTTGTCGGCCACGACTGCGCTCAACCATAGCGCCCATCGGCCACGACTGCGCTCAACACACAGCGCCTGTCGGCCATGACTCAGTGCTAAGCACACTACAGCGCTTGTCGGCCACGACTCAGTGCTCAACCATAGCGCCCGTCGGCCACGACTGCGCTCAATACATAACGCCCATCGGCCACGACTCAGTGCTCAACCATAGCACCCATTAGCCACGACTGCGCTCAACACATAGCGCCCATCGGCCACGACTCAGTGCTCAACACACTACAGTGTTCGTCTGCCACGACTCGGTGCGCAACACACTACAGCGCTCGTCTGCCACAACTCGGCGCTCAACACACTACAGTGCTCGTCGGTCACGACATGTCCGCACGTATCCGTACGCCATGACGCTGTCCACGCTCGCTCATCAGCACGTAAACCGGGCACAATTTCAATGCCTGCCTACCAACCTCGCACCTCATCATCAATTCCCACAGTGGGGGTCCACTGCACCAGGGTCAACCTGCAACAGCAGCGTCAACAACGACAAAGACATCACGACATGTCCGCACATATCCGTGCGCCATGACGCAGTCTGCCCTTGCTCATCGGCACCTAAACCGGGCACTATTACAATGCCTGCCGACCAACCTCCTGCCATTACCTCCATCTGTCACAAATCGGTCCGGACGACCGGTTTGCTACCAGCACGTCTGACTTCATGATCCTCTCGTGACCCTCACAACTTTCGGGACACTGGGGAGGGGGTCCTGTAGGGAATTCCTGAGGTTGATCACTCAGGGGAAATTCCTAGCATAAGTCAGACAGGGAAATCGTGCAAGGGACTCTCCATCAATCATCATGATTCTAGAATCTTCTATTCATGAGTCTAGAATCTTCTACACCAGAATCCAGTATATAAAGACCAGGAAGGCAACCTGCAAGTGAGTTGCCAGTTGACAGTCATCATGTGAACATCACACTTCATTGGGACAGTCAGATGTCCCGATTCACATTCATGTATTCTATTCATCAGTGTAAATAAATATCTAGTCAAATTGATACAGTGCTACTTTTAGTGTCAGTGACAATCTAACCTCGCACCTCATCACATACTTCCACAATACAATTGTGTCAAAGTTGTATGTTTTTGTATATTCGTCAACAAAATCTAATTATTATTCGTTTTCTTCAATTTTTGATAAGTAATTACACCTGCAATAAAAATATTTGAGATTCATCTATATACGGTAATAAAATAAACGGTAATATTGTTGAGCTATTGTTTTCTTCGAAGCAGCCAATGGCATAGCAGTATGGCTTGTACTTTCAGTATGAGGTTGCTATCCACCCCATGTTTTTGAATGAAATTATAAAAGGATTTACTCCAGAGTCCAGACCAACTAGCCCGCAGTATGTTCTTGTATGAACCAACGTAAAATCACTGCAATTTAGTATAACATTTTGTGTAGTGAAATTGAGAATATATTTGGCAAGGGTTGAACTCTTCTCACAAACCAAATGGTAGGGGCGGTGTTTGAACTGACATTATAGTTAGGGTGGATTGCAGAGACGGAGTTTAAACCCCGGCCTACATTAAACACCGTCCAAGTAAGAAATTGTGTTGTGGCTGCAATGCAAATTCTTTCTTAGACGGTGTCGAAGGTAGGCCGGGCTTTAAACTCCGTCTCTGCAATCCACCCATAGTCGATGATTCCCGACAAAAATCTGTATTCTGTCCTGTCGTTTGACTTGTAACAACAGGCGGAAGCTTTTGTGAGCTTCCTCGCATCATATCAGTTTTATAGATCGAAATGAAGAAATAAAGACGAGGAGTATAGTTTTAGTTATTGAATTTTGATTTTCCCCAAAAATATTCAGTTGTAAAAAGCTTGAATATGTGCAGACTGTATACATTGAAAATATGTTCTTCGTAAATCGCAAACCATATTGAAAACAAGTGAAAAATGAATAAAAATCATTGGACAATCAACTGTGTGGCCCTCCTCACCTTTGCCCCAGATATCTAGTCAGAAAAAGCCTGGTTTAAGCCAAGGTTTGTTTGTTATTAAGCCACATACAAATGTACTATGCAACTGCATGTACGGCTAATGATCACGAACACAATAGCGGATTATTCGAAACCAGTTCTGTCGCGATTGTTCCACGTACCTCCTCACGATGGGCAGCGTTGCATGTATAAGACACACACCACCAACATCCCAGTTGGAATGTCTGAACTATCATTTCAAGTCAGCTGCGAAACCTTGTAGCTTGGATGAAGTTCAGTTTCCATGTTTTAATAAAATTGAAGAAACATTACTAAATTTGTATTCTTAACTGAGGCAACAAAAATAAATCTTATTTGCATTTTCTGCAGCTACAGTATCTCCTTTTCTTAGCATTAATGTAAAATACATCCTATTCAAAAAATTCAAATTCATTTTCTGATACCACATCAAGTTTTGAGGGTCACACGATGCAATCCCCCGTGGAAATCGTGTGCATTCGGCTGCTTTGCGAGTTTGGAGAAATTCCTTTTCCTTGAAAATTAGCGGTTCCGATACAGTATTTACCAAGTGTGTTTTTCTGGTTCAAAAATGTAATTTGTTCATCAACAAGTTTGAAAAAAAGAATTCTTCATCATACATATCACCAAACTCAGTGGCATAAAACTTCAAAAAAGTAGTTGAAAAATATGCAAAGTATTGTAGAATGTTGATTTCAAACATGAAATCTCAGTTTATATCAAGTATGTTGTATTATGACATGGTATGAATTGACCTATAATCATAGATTGATCGGAATATACTGGAATAATTATTATACTTGGCATTGAGATAGTTGGAAATAGGGTCAGGGATTCAGGTGTAAGGTTTGATACCCAAGCCCATCATGTCACACAATCAAGTACGTATACATTATTCCAATACACACTCTTCAGTTTACAAATAATAATTTATAATGGAAGTTATTAGCGTGGAAAACACGAACGATAGGATAATGAAGATGACAGTGCAGATGGAAAAAAGACAACGGAGATTATCCAAGTATATGCACCTCAAACGGGAAGACCGATGGTAGAGAAGAAACATTTTCTGAAGGAACTGGAAAACGTCATTACGGCAGAAAGGGTGCTAATCATAGGGGACCTGAATGCAAAAGTGGGAAAGGAGTGGAAAGGCTACGAAGGAGTGTTGGGTAAATTTGGATACGGGAGTAGAGATCAAGATGGAATTAATTTGATAGAGATGTGTGTAAGAAAAGAATTGATCATATGTAACACACTGTTCGAAAAGGGAGCGGATAAAAAGATAACACGCGTCAGCTGGGATGGAGAAAAGAAAATGGTGATCGACTACATTATAGCGAGTAGGGAGGTAAGAAGATGGGTTAGTGATACAGCTGTGAATCCAACAGTGGCATTGGATTGAGATCACAGACTCATAGTGGTCACAATAAGGGGCGGACAGGAGTGGAACAAAGAGCACGCCGCAAGAAACATAGGAAGAAAACAAGCAAAATTGAAGATATGGAGACTGCAAGAAGCGAGTGTTAAAAGGGAATTTCAAAAGTTGATCAAGGGGAGAGTACCAGGAGGTGAAATAAGGGACGTAGAAGAAGAATGGAGAGAGTTTAAAGAAGTAATGATACAGATAACAAACGAAGTGTGTGGAAGGTCAAGTGGGAAGAGGAAGGCAAAGGAGACGGCATGGTGGAGCAAGGAGGTGAGGAGGGTAGTTAAGCAGAAACAGGAAGCTTGGATCAGGAAGGAGAAAGATAGATCGGCGAGAAATATATGTATTGGATTACTTAGAGAGGAAGAGAGAGGTTAGGAGCATAATGAAGAAGGAGAAGAAGAGGACAATGGTAGAGCTTGCCGAGAACATAATAACGCCAAGGTATACGCCATCAATAATGACACACTTCATCTCAGAAGTGTGACACTAATGTGATGATATTTCCTTTGTGCCATTGAGTTTGTAGTAGGCCTATGTTTCATGTGATAAAATACGTAATATTGTTGTGATAACTTTTGTGGCATTTAAAAAAAACAATGATAACACTTTCTGATTCTGAGATGAATGAAATAATAATAGGACGAGAAACAAAATATAAGTCAACTAAATCCTGGAATTGTTGTGATCGAAATGAAATTATAATAATGATAACTATGAACAAGAAAGAAAATACGTGGATCAATAAAGCTTATAATGTTTGAATAAGAAAACGAAGAAAAAAAGGAATAATGAAAATATGATAATCAAAAAAATCAAAATCAACTGAAAATTAATTAAAAATTTTAGGCCTACCAATGGCAATAAAATAAAAAATCAAAGATGAGGGTTGTATATATGATGCCTCAAAATGTGTCAAGATCCTCGTAGGGCGAATAAAACAATGCTACATATAAATTTGTTGTTGAGTCTAAATTTTTTACAAAATTGTGTAAAGAAATTGTGACTAAATATATATATAATATATATCCTCCTGTCACCCAGTCATAATCATAAATAATCCATTAACGTAATAACTGGAAACGACGCATCGAATGTAGTCCGGCATCATCGAAATACCAGATTTGAAATACGAGCTGAAATATCGCCGATAATGTAGTTGCCGCCGTTCTACTGGTTGCCACTTTTGACCTGAGAATGCGCTAGTGTTCTGTCGCTCTGTTATTGGTTACCTTTCTGACCACTCACAGTCGAGTATTTTAGTTCCCGCCGAACGGCCAAGCGTTAGTTACCCGCCATCACACCCGGAGCGCGCTGATCAGCTCAAAATAATCTCGCACAACATTTCCTATCTCTTGTCCCCTCTATATACACTATAAACTCAATGCCTCTGTGGTATTCCACACCATCAAAATTACTCACAAGCTCAAGTATGGGTAGGCCAAGGCCTAGGCCCTACTGTAATATAAAATGCCAATCCCCGATGACCGGGATTCGATTCCCGCCATGGTCTACCATTCTGACAGATGTTTTTCATGTCTTCCCTGTGTTGTGTAGGAGATTGAACAACTAGGCCTAGGCAATAAGATAATCTTGCATCTCATTATCCCATCATCTCATTCATCATTCACTGATGTCACAAGATCTTGGCTATCAGTAGGCCTACAGTGATACAGTCCATCGTTGAACCCAAGCAAATGAATAAATACATTATAATAATAATGATAACCCTTATCACAAGAAGACTGTACGTCATACAGAATGGTAATTGTCATTATTATAGGATAAGACACAATATATTCAGTAATGAGATAGTCAATAATTAGTACATTTTTTGTTCTTAGGTGTTTGCTGCTCTTCGGTTCTTTGCCGAGGAAAGCTATCAACTGGATATCGGGAGGCGTTCCAGTCTTGTCACAGACATAACACTCGAATATTTCAATTGATTTACTAGTTGATAATAATTTTGCAGAATTAATATAAACTGGGGTACAATCATTTGCGTGTCACGAGCTGAATGAGTGAGGGTAAAAAGACGGTGGAATATATGAAATTGTAAACAAAATATCGGTGCGACCAAATTATTATAGGCATAAATATCGTGATGACCCAATGCTCGCGGACAAAAATACTGCGCCGATTTCTTTTCTTGATTTTTTCTTCGGTAGGCCTAACCTGATGGAATTACACAATTTCATAGGCTATTGAGAAACTACGGTCATGTTATAGTGTAGCTCTTGAAAACTTGTATTTTTGTGCTTCCAATGCTAAAGCAAGTAGACGAAAGAAACTAAACCAATCGTTTGCGTAGCCTAACGCGCTTCTGGTTCGGTACCGGTATGTGTATTCCATCAAAATTGTGCATCAGCACACACTGTAATCCTTTTTTTTTCTTCATTTACAATCCAAACAAAAAAAATCCAATTTTATATTAGGCCTATGGAAAGTACGGTCAATTAAGAGAGTTCCTGGCGTGAAAGTTTACACGTCTGGCAGACGTCTGCGGTATCTCGGCTTGAAAGTGCACAGATTCACCAAAAAGTAGCTCGAACTCATCTTCTGGAGTTATCGTACTGGTTATACTCATCCTGTTTGATGAGCCAACTAATATGTGAATGTGAAGGCCCATTAATTTACATTTATATTTTCTCAATTCAACTAATTAAACTAAACATACAACTTGTCACTTCATTTACACATACCTAGTAGGCCTATGGTAGATAATCAACAAATTGATAATTATGCCTGTTTGAACTTTTTGGTTTGTTGAGAAAACAAATACTGGTAGGATGTATTGAAATAGGAAATATGATCAATAATAAATTCTAGTGCCAATTCTCTATTGTATTGTATTAATTTCACTATATTTTTATTATTTTATAACCTTCAACTATCCTGATTGAAATTTAATTTGATCTTTGAGTTTGGTAATACTGTCAGGTATTATTTAGGCCTACTCACTATGAATTAATAAATATGATTGATTGAAATCAATGTTGCCTGTCGATGTCAAGAAGTTAACGGTACATCGATTGATCAAGTTCACCAAAGGTACAAGCTGTACCTACTACGTTGGTTCCAATGCTCAACCATTCACCGTACAGCACAGCACGAACTTTACAACATCGTTTCAACACATCGATAAATACCGGTAATAAGCCTCTCTACGTTACTCGGCGAGGGAGCAGAGGACGGACAAGCTATTACTATCAAGAATTCCACGTGCCTTCTCTTAGAACCCCTCTTTTTACTGTATGGCAGTGTAGAAAGGTGAAACCTAGCTAAAATAATGATGTTGATGGTTAATATAAATTATTGATCACGCTACGAGGTAAGCTGGTGGTGTTGTGAATTTGTCTCTGAAATAATCAAACTTTAAGCCTACTCTCTCAAATTGCCCTTGTTGCCTCTCCTGATTTGGTATCTCTGGCTCCAACGTTCCATTCTCCTGAACCACATAATGCTGGATGGCTGAACTGGTTCGTTATCTGACGAGGAGGAGGCACTCTAGGAGCAGCGACAATTTAATGCACAGAATGAAAATGTTCTTTGGGATCATGACACTTTTATGAATACAAAAAATGAACTACATTCTTGTGTTCAATTTCAGATCTACAATGTAATATCACATTCTAGTTTTCTATAAATTATTCTTTAGACAGAGATTACTTCTTGTTCAACAAGAAAAAATGTTAGTTTTTGTTGTACGACAATAACCGTAGGCCTATGCATGAATTCTACCAGGGAGAACGGTAATTTAAACTTCACTCCAACGGAAATGAGAAATGAACCATGTCGGTTTTCAACACGACTGTACGCGTCCATGGTGGGTGTATTAATATTGTATCAAGGTGAAGCTGACCCAGTCTATACCTGACGAAGTTGAATACTGACTCTGTTGACCACATAAAACTGCATGTATTTAATTTTGGTGTTGATATAGAGAGTCAGTGAACATTCTTGATTTAGCATATGGACCTATTGTTTGCTTTCCAATAGATTTTAGATTTTTAAATATAGGATACATTAATTTTGTTGTCGAGCATAAAATCAAATGTCCTATCAGATTTGAAGCAGAATGATGAAATGTGATGATGCGTATCCCAAACTCAACAACGTCGGGTTTCCTCTAATCAAGACTTTCCCTGGTAAGGTGCGCAATGCACACTCCGACGTCAGTCAGCTGAATGTTCGGTAGAGAACCAATGTCTAAAATAAATTCGGAATTTATGACCAATAATAGGGCCCACATAAGAACTATTAGACTACTCCTACCAGTTCATTTTCATTATTATTGTATTTTCATATTCTATATTATTATATAATATTCCAATTATTATTATTTATTTTAATTATCATTTTATACATTGAATTATTAAGAATATTTTCATTTAATAACCCTTTCATGCCTGCATGATAAAAGTTCCATTTTCACAATTTTCCCCTCAATTTCATATCAATTTACTGATGAGAAGAAAGTAATTTTTCTCTTTTTGATTCGTTCGTCCCGTTTGGGAGATACAGGGTGTGACCATATGGTAACGCTAAGCAAATCTGGAGCCAGGTTGTGATCGGAATCAACACGCGTATTATCGAACACGGAGTTCATTCAGAATATTCATTATGATGAGCAAGATGATGAAATTATTTACAATATGGGTAAAATTAGTTGTTACTCTCAAGAATTGTCAATGTTTAGTAAGATATTTAGCATCAAGGGTTGTGAATTGTGATACTCGAAGAAATAGTTCACACCCGGACCATATCGGACACTTTGTTCTTTCGACACTTACTGAATTTACCCAAGCAGCATTCCAATTGTTTGGAATGGCTATGAACAAATGATTGAATATATCATAATGGTCCAATTTTGTCTGAAACTGGTACTCGTTTCCCTGGCGTCCTGCCTACAGCAACGGCAGCTTTTTGGCGATAGGCCTTGGTACTCTCCGACGCCTCCGTGCGCCTCCTCTGTATACGCGTTACCGTCACCTTCGTCTGAGATGACAGTTGCGGCTTCAAGTTTGTTTGGGTCCCACTCTTTATCCCGTACTTCATTAGTATAGGCGCTATCGAGCCGTCCCCGACATAATTTTACGTTTTTCAAAGAAATCAACTAACATTACCTTTTTATAATCGCTTATCCTTGGTGCCACTTTAATTACCGGTAGTTATATGAAAATTAAACTTGTTCACTATAGGCCTACTTATTCTCATATATTATGTAGACCTATATTCTTATTATTCAATTAGACAATCAGGTCTAATTTGGTGCTAGTAACAATTAACAAATATCTAAGGAATTATACGATGAGTCCACACACTATGCAGATTTTAGATTCTGAAATTTGCTCATAAATTACATGAGATTTTTCAATGATTACAATGATTTCTCAATGAATAACTGTTAATCAATTATAATCAATACTTTATAAAAAATTATAATTAATAACTTGTAATAACTCTTATAATTATGAGACCAGTATATTGAGAGTGAAAAAGCTTGCATCAATAAACATTTTAATGACAAATCTAATTCAACATATTTGCCGCCTAAATTAACATTCCCGCCATCAAACATCAAACGTCATTGGTCAGATTCATGTAGCCTCGCAACAGGGGTACCCATGATACTGCTTAGTTTCCACAAAAAGTGACAAGGCCGTGACTCACTTTTCAAGATTCCATTTTGATTTCAGGAATAGCAAAACAGTGAGAAGTGAGATGAGAAGGAAAGTGATTCATATCACCAAGTGACAAGTGAGAAGAAGTGAGAAGTTTCAGGAATAGGGGTCCAGATGTAGTTTCTGTGCTCGTGTTGACGAGTTCTGGGACGTGTGGTCGTTTTGCCCCCCCCCCCCCCTCAAATCTCAATATTGAGTGTTGTTGTGTTTCTGTGACATAATAAATAATCACAATTCACAATTTACCGACTCTTATTGGACAACTTATTGAACTGAAATCTAGATACTAGGAAAGTTTGAATAAGCTTCATTTTTTGGATAAACACTACCTAGACAAGGCTCGACTAAAAATTTGGAAATGTCAGCAAGCAATAACGTTGAATGTTTATCGGCAAGGGCAAGTTGGTGGAATCCCGTGTGCCAAATATTTTATGCATTGTGTGAATTATTGTTAATTCGCCATAATGAGTATCGTATAGCAATAATCGTCTTTTATAAGTGGCAATATTTTATTGTGTGTTTATTCGTGCTTCGTGGGTCGATATAGGACTATACAAATTGTTTTAAAGAAGTATAAATTATTATTGGTCGGGCGCAAGTGTCGATTGGTGGGGCGCGCGTCCCATTTTGGATCCCCTAATGACGTCCCTGTTATTATGCCTAATTGATTATACATAATTCTCATCAAGTTTCTGAAAACTTTGAGTCAGCGTTATTTGACTTTTAATGATCCACACAGAAAATGTTTTCACGGAACCTAATGATTTTCTAATTATGTGGGGTATTTCTTCATGCTGAATTCGATAATATCAATCAGTGTTTTTCCAAATGCTCACTCAAAATGGCTGAAACCGCTTTTAAGAGTGATTTCTTCAATACTTCAACACATTGCATATAACTATTTGGAACCGGCACGTCTCTGAAATATGTATTCGCCAAGTCTACATACCATGTATTCAACTAATGCATCATTATTCAACTTCAACTGTATTCAACAAAGACTGAATGAAAAAATGAATGAAAAATCAAGACTTCTCTAATTCATAGATTCAGCATATTTTAAGAAATCGAAATGAAATCAATTTGGGACTCAATGAGTTTCAACAATCCAGAGGATTATTTTGACGGTCATTTTTCATGAAATATGAAAATCTCCTACAGCTCTTAATACTGCAATAATGGAAGTACATCAGAACGATAATGGCTTACAATTTACATCGAGATATTATACAATGTATATCAAAACAATATCACCTTTCACGAGTGTGAACGAGAGAGAGAATTAGTGAGAGAGAGAGAGAGAATTGGTGAGAGAGAGAGAGAAAGAGAGTGTGTGTGTGTGTGTGTGTGAGAGAGAGAGACAAAGTAATTTCAGTATATAATTGTATAAACAATTCAGCATTGCAAATGCGTTTCTCCCTATTTTCTTATGAACGAGTAGAATCATTTGCTTATCTTGTTTTGTGTGCAAATATTAAGAATAATACCATTTCCATGATCTTGTTAAAAAAAATAGCGTAGGCCTACCGATAATAAAATTCTTCCAAACTATACTTTTCAAATGTTTTCAATTTTGTGTGAATTGTTATTATGTATGGATATCCAATTCAATATGCTGTGTTATCATAATTATTATTCTATAGGTGTATGCTAGGGTGTTTTACAATTAGTGAATTTCAGAGAGGGCTGGTGAAATCGTATATTCTACTAAGATGGAATATTGTTTATATTGTTATATGAAACACGTGTTTAGCGGGCATAGCATGTGCACACAGCATAGTTGTTCACTCTTTGACTACACGATTGCATCTGACTGCTGATTGGACTATTGGAGAGTGAGGGGTAGAGAGCCTAGGTGAGGGGAAGCACGCTGGATCTCTGACGTATAACTACGTCAGAGTTGTAGCCCCGCCTTCGCACTACAATCTTGCTACACCTACTACCTTTCTGAATATCTTGACCCGCTTGAGTTGGCGATCGACTCCCACGGACACTTAAGGATATTCATCCCATCTAAAAATGAGAATTTGTACTTCTGACAAATAACTAGATTTCGAGTTGACTAATGGAGAACCATTGGAGGGAATTGATATTCAACTGATGAAAGATCAATTCAAAATATTTTTCCCGTTTAACCAAAAACGCTCGCTGAATACGGGAATGCCACAAAAATTATTGTGGAGTTTTGAAACTTGCCGAAGTTATTGCTCACACTATTGAGCATGTCATCAGATAGTTGTAATTTTCTCAAGTCTTGCCATTCTATTGATACAGATTTATTTAGAATAGCATACATTTTTGTAAAAATTTTCAAGCAACTAAATCGTTGATAATAAATCAATTATCAAATGCCATGGCAAAACTTATGGAAATTACAACTATCTGTTGACATGCTCACCAGTTTTAGCAATAACTTTGGCAAGTTTCAAAACTCCACAATCATTTTTGCGCCAGTCCCGTATTTAGCGAGCGTTTTTGGTTATTTTGCCGGCAGACGGGAAAAAATATTTCGAATAATTTTTTATCAGTTCAATATCAATTCACTTCAATGGTTCTGCATTAGTCAACTCAAAATCTAGTTATTTGTAAGAAGTGGTTTTCCTCATTTTCAGATGGGATGAATAGCCTTAATTATAATTAGGGTTGCCAACAATAATCGATATATCGATATATATATATATTTTTTTTTTTTTTAATAACATCGAAACTTGATACAAAATCATTGTTCCCCAATTAAGGCTATGGATGAAAGATAGGATCGTTTGGACGGGGCACCACAAGGGCGATCTTACCACCCCATTTTGATTATTTAAAACTAATGGTCTTCAACACCAGGACTGCGCTGTCTGTGACCATAATTTTTCGCCGTAGATAAAAGTCTTTCAGTATAAACACACGAATGTTGATATCTTCCACTTTGAACTAAGTCTCTTGGGCAATGATTACTTCTTTCCCTTGACAGCAGATGTAAAATTGATCATTATACAAAATGCACAAATTAAATTAGTGATAGGCCTATAATGTTATAATTAGGTCTATCGCTCTACTAATTAATGGTCGTGGCCAATTAGTACTTCATCCAAGCATTTGCTTCGAGGACTGTGGGAAACCACGAAAAACCAAGTCAGGATGGAAAAGATATATACATATCGATATAGATCGATATTTTTTCAAACGATACGATAATCGATTGAATTTTGGCGATACGATATCAATATGATTATTTTCAATTATCGAAATGAACATTATTTCCTTTTCAAACTAATTTTTTTCCCTTTACGTAATTGCTCCAATCAGTGCATGTGGCGCGAAAGTTCTTGGTTTCTATTGGGCACTCGAAAGCCAATGAGAAACGCTGTTTGCTGTGACGTCAGAGTTGGTATGCGCATATGACGAGAATATAGACTACCGCGCGGTCAATTGGCGCTCGGCCGTCTCGAGTCGGAGACGTTTTTCACACTACGTTGTAGTCAACGAGTGGTCCTCAAGGTCAGACGACGTTACACCACACACAGTAGATAACACACACCATGCAGCTAACAGCTCAACGTGCTTGTTATGTTTATTACTGCGCGTCAAATGAAAATGATGGAAATTGGGAAAATCATGCTTCTTCATGATAAAACATTTATTAAACGTGTTTTCAGTGGAATATCTCGCGGTTTCAAGTTGATTCCCTTGTTATGAGTGTAAGGGTGAAGTACGCCCAATTAAAATGAGAAAAAACGTACCTCTGACAGATTATAGGCCGAGATTCGCATTTAAGCCGAGGTTGACTTTTTGGCTTGAAATTTCGAGAAAAACCCTCGGCTCATATTCCGGACAATATGGATGAATTCCAGATGTATATTGTTACTTGTACTTTTATTACAGCTCATAAATCTGCCTCTTCCTCTATCCCGTTATCTTTCTACCCCTCCCTGCTAGGACCGAAGTCCCGCACGTAGTCCAAGGTCAACCACTTGGCAATGAATCAATCAACACAGCTGTTTAGCCGCAATTTTCAACACAATTATTCCGATGCGATACGATATTTTGACATTCGATACGATTATTGATTGTGGAAAAAAATATCGATATAATACGATTAATAATCGATGTTAAGTAAACGATAATCGATATGAGTTTTCATATCGAACGGCAACCCTAATTATAATGCAATAACAATTTTCAATTTTAATAATCAATTTGGCTTGGTACATTTCGTTACCAAGTAGCAAATCGTGATCAGCGCTATTGTAGGCTTATGAAATAGAAATGAATACATCTCGAGTTACTTAAAAAAAGTTCATTTTATTATCATTCATACTTAGGTTATATGTTAACAGTTAAATTGTCCCTTTTAGTAAAAACAACCGAATGTTGGAAAGAAAGGTGCTTGCTTGTACTATTGACAATGTGCCAAGCTAGACATAGTAGCTAAAGCAAACCTTCTGACTGCGTGATCAACTAGTATAATGTATGCAATAGATTTGAGGGATGGGACATGAATAACACGTGTCGCCAAGAAAGTTTTTCAGACTTCAGATATTGGAGTGGCTCGTCGAATGAGTTGTTCAGGCAGAGTCGTGGATTCCAAGGCGGAATATGTCGTGTTGGCAGAAGAACGAGTTGCCCAAAGGTTTCAGGACAAACACTTGTGAATAGGCATGTGGTGGGTCTTCATCAGCCTGCGGAAATACACAAATCAAACATTAAAATATGATAACAATAAAGCTGGCCTTCCATGAACACGGTAATCGCTTAGTGAATTTGCTAAGCAGTTTTTAGAGCCACCATGATGATAAAACGACCAACCAGTGACGAGAGCGACGCGATTTCTCATTGCTGAGCTCGCCTCAGCTCCACCGCCTTACGAAAGCAAAACGCAAATCGCGTTCATAGAAGGCCAGCTTAAACTGATGGTATGTAATTGTTGGAGGTTGGCTACAATTCATGCACAGAGGCCATTTATTAAGAGTCCATGGGAGTCGATTTAGAAAAATAACAATTTTGCTGGTGAAAGCTTTTAAGAGGATATTGAAAGCTATTTAGTAGAATTTTGGATTTTTTTTTCAGATTCATGGTGTAAAGTATCATCAATTGGATGCTGCACAAATCACCAAACAAAGGGTTCTACTTCAATTATTTTTCACATTTAGCACTTTGTAATCCCACGTCTCATATTTCAGTGTGATTAATAGAGATATTTTTAATACCTTCAAATTGACGAAAATACAATTTTAACCTATTACTCCATTATTCTCACAGGTACAACAGTTATAAAATGTGTTCATTAGCTGTAGGCCTATGACTGAAAATCGAGATGTAAATAGCTTATACAGTCACCAATCAAAGTGATGTTTCGCCAAATCGACACACGAGCGCTCTTAAATCTAGCCATAACGCCTAATTATTCCATCTATACAGTAAAACCTCGCCGCTTCGTTCCCGGATCCATGGTTTTCCCACTTCTGTCTATCATTTTGTCCCACCCTGCTACTACATAACTAGGCTTATTTGATATCAAATTTTCCTGAATGTGTGTTTTTTCCTGGTCCTTTCAGAATCGATAGGTAGGTCTTGAGATTTCAATGTACTTGTGAAAAACAATACTGCACACATACAAGCAGATGCGGTTAGTGGATTAGGCACAGCTGTTGCAAGTATTGTGGAATAATTTATTATTGAACAACAAAAAACTACAAACCAATTGATATTAGGAGTGGGTAAGATTATCAATAATATTTTATTACTATTGATAGCTGCTGAAATTGTCAGCAATAATTCTTAATAATTGGAAAGTTCATTATCGATAGGCCTATCAGCCATCACCTTTATAGAAAACTAGTTGAAAAATTGCCTGTTACATATTTACAAACTATCTGAAATACAAGCGTAAGTTACGTGAATAACTGTTTTAGCATTCAAACATTATATTTGTTTTTATGAATGACGAAGAAAATATGGGCCTAGGCCCACTCCACTTTTTCGGTGTTTCATTTCAATAACGTGTGTTATTAACCCCTCTGTACCAGACTTTATGGGGAAACAATACTGTGGTGTGCACGCACAAAAAAATATTTATATCCGGTATAAAAAAAGAATCCCACGGTAATTGTCATGATGGCACCATTGCAACGGTGATTCCAGGGCCTGTACCACAACTGCCACTCGAAATAATGCCCTAGGCCTAGCTAGCTCCACAAGACTAATGACTGATTGGATAAAGAGCTAAATACTGACAATACAAGAATACCCAAGTCACAGTCTCTTAGATCATAGATATATTAGTTATCAAGATACGTTACTCCTGCGGCCAACTAGTGATATGCTCGTTCCAATCTCGGCGGCCATATAGGATCTTTTCAAATAGCTTCTAAGCAAGGCCTTCTATATTATTAAATCATCAATTGTAATAATATGGAAGGAATTGCTCAAGAAATGTACAATATGGCAGAAAATTCCCGGTTGGCAAAGCGGTTTGAAGTTACTGCCAAAACAAAAATATGTGCGCCTTCTTAACGTTGAGTACCGGTAACGTATCTCGGTAATATATATATCTATGCTTAGATTGCAGAAATGTGACCTATTTTTTATCTCACCTCAAGAGCAGGGCTAGGATTTTGTGCTAACAACAATGGAAATACACAGGAACTGGTCATGTTGCCATGGTACTTGGCTCTACTAGTGAAGATTATCCAATCAATGTCCTAGTCTCTTGGAGCTAGCTGGGCCTAGGACGTTATTCTGAGTGCCAGTCGCAGTATTGGTCCTGGGTACAACTTATTGGCACAAGTTCACACACACAAGAGAGAAAATAACGTACATTTTGATAAGGTGAGAATTTGATAAGGATTATCGATAATAAAATCAGTTCATTTCCACACCTAACAAATGTTAAATATATAGGCAAACTTGTTAAAAAGAAAATACAAGCAAGATAAGATAGAAATCTTGCCTGCAATACGATCGTCTATTTGACAACGCTGTTACAGGCTGTCATGTATTGCGAGCCGGAAGATATCATGTTGTACGTAAAAACTGGTCCCTATCGGTTTCAGCACAAATGTCTGGTTATAAGCATGGGGCGGATCCTCATCCGTCTACAAACAATTTTACACAAGCTGCTGTTAAAGAGTTTACAATTTATACTAATATTTTTCTACCAGCTTTACATTGATAATTGCCCATTGCTACCTGAGATGGACTTGACACAAATTATTTCTTCCATTTTACATTATAATTGAATACATGGTAGGCCTACAAATAGAAATTACTGTCTCTGAAGTCAACACTTTGAGAATGTAATTGTATTTAATGATCAAACAACTAAAAATTGATTCAGGGCATAAGCCTACTTACCTGCAACCTCCCAAGGACATTTATTATCACACCTCCGTCAAACATTGGTTGAGAATCAACTGCCGTTATAATTCGGTTGATTTTCTGAAAACTTAAACTCTGGAAAATAACAGAGAAAACTAGCGTTAGCAGTCGGATCAGCAAGAAAATACTTCCAAGACTTCCCAACTACGACACAGATAAATACACATCCAATCGATTCTGAAATTAATTGGAGACCAAAGTGGTGACCATTATAAGAATGAAACTAACTCAGATTCATACAAAGTCGTATTCTGCTGTTTCTTTTAGTTTCATTAGGGGTAGCTTTAGTTGACGTCCAATTACAGTTTAACAACGCACGTTGACTAAAATGTGAAACGCACCGAATGCGGAAGTCAAGACTATAGTGCCGGTTAGTAATAAGAATGGAGATTGTTAGACATCTGGGGTGAGGGTTATTTAAAAGTGTTCATAGGTTGCAAGCAGCAATTGACATATTGTAAAGCGATACAATAAACTAGTAGGCAAGACATCGGGTAAATGAAGTTTCTTTTTTCATGATGAATTTTAGTTGCGGGTCGGAAGTAGTTGGCTAGCGATTATCGGTACATGCTCGGGAGCTCGGCCATGCTTTTGGCGCAATCTTGTTGCAGGCTACGGTACTTTTCCCTTCCCAAACATGGTTGTTGCTCAACAAGGTTATTGGATATAAGTTATTTTTCTTTTTTCGAACCAAAAACCAAACAAAATAACAGAAGTTATTTTACTCGAGACAAATTATACGGACAGACTTCAGCTGTTTAGCATGCCACAGAGCATGGGTCGCAATGCGTGGCCTAATGTAAGATGGCCTTGATGAGAAAATGGATTGGAAAATGGTTATATAATTGTATATCGGTAAGACATAATTTATTCTAATTTAAAATATGAATTCAAAAGTTTTTGGATTCCAACCCACTTGCGTTTCAAGTACCGGTAGGTCTACCTACACTTGATAATTTACCAATTGACCACTCAGTTACGGCACATATCAATGATCACGTTTATCACTTAGCCTAGGAGAACTCCGAGAGAACACATTGAAATATTCACCAGCTGATCACATGGCAAGGTTAACCCAGTGCAAGAAAGAAGTTTGAGATGGAGCATACATAGGATGGTGATAAAAAATATATAAAATTGGTCTCTTTCTGGCTCTTTTTAAAAATTCATATCGGGGTTAACGACAAACCGTAATGATAACTTCGAGATCTATTGACGTCTGAGGAATGATTAATGAGGATGGACAACGAGATGAAGGTTCCTCAGGTAAGGAGAAGTGGTTCTGGTCTATATTATGGGAACGATGAAACCCCAAAAATCTCTGTATAGATGGACGGTGGCAGCGATAAAACTTGGGCTCGATCGACCCTCACCTCCCGGTCACATGAAGCAAGCGCGTTACCATTGAGCTACCTGTGTCGGTTCATCTGGCTCTTGATACAATCATTGTTTAGAAGTAGAATCGTGGGTCCTATGTGTGAGTCTAGTAAAATTAGGCCTATCATTATTGCATGGTGGGGAGTAGAGGTAAACGTATCTGCGGTCAGCGAGGTAATCTGGTAAAACACTGATCATGATTAAGACAAACTGGGAAATGGTTGGCTAAATCGTTGCAGTCTGTACCATTTCAAATATTGTGATTAACATGTCGATTTTGGACAAAAATAATCGAGTTTCAGCACAGTTCAAGAAGCGGTTAGCACTGTTGAATTGCATCTGAAACACCCAAGACGTGATTGAAAGATGACATTATTTGAATGAGGTGTGACAGCAACTCAAGGTTGATTTAGTCGTAGGCTTACAGATGGTTTTGACCAAAACGATTTCAGGTAAGCCTACCGGTATTGGGATAAATGACAAATATTCAAACTGGATCACGCCGAGTTGATTTTGCTAAGCCATTCCCAGCTCTGTGATGAATGCTATCATGCCTAGTGGTAGGCCTACTTCATAACATCTCATTTTACACTTTTGGTAAATAGCATGGTAAAATTGTCATCTAGCGCAATTGGTTGCAATAATCTATATGACAATAATACCAATTACATTCACAGGTAATTGTGCAGTTTACGCTACGTTTACATTACGGTAGTAACTACTCCGGTAGAGTAACCGTCGATTTGGCGGGTAGGTCTACCTGCGTTCACACAGTCAATTTCGGTCACGTTTTCTGTGCAGTAAAATGGCGACCGTGAATGACGCGATCCCTGGATTAGTAGGGTTAGGTTTGGCAATTCTATTTTGCCTCTTCTGTTTTGGTTCTCTTTTGCCGCTAAAAGTTTTCCGCCTGAAAGTCTCTAATTTCGTGATTCCTATGCACTTGACAGAGCTTAGATGGCAGTACAACTACCGAGGTCCGTTTACACACACATATCTACGGTGGTAGGGTTACTAACTCCTTAGCTCTACCGCCGGTAGAGCTACCGGCCGCAGTACCTACCTACGATCGTTCACACACAAAAATGTCCGTAGGTAGGTCGGTCAAGTAGACTTACTCTAGTAGAAATGTCCGTAATGTAAACGGGGTCTTAGGGAATACGGTCAGGTGGGGCCCGCCACTTTTGGGTTTGTTATTATGAGTGTGGCAACTTCGTTATCCAAAAGGGCAGATTCATTACAGAATTTTGGCTGCCCTTGCACTTGAGGGAGGAAAAAGTAAAAACACTGAACCACATTGAAATGACTGTCTGTGGCGTCGATTTTTAAAATGTGTCATCAAAATTCTTCACGTTCTGGCATATTCACCGAAAAAAAAAACTCAAATGGGAGTGTTCCCTAATCTGCTGATTTCCCCATTATAATTATTTACATGTTTTAGGTAAAGTTATATGGTTTCTCAAGTTTTCTTGAGTAGGCCTACTCAGACTTAACCTACAAACTATTGGGATAGGCTTACTAACAATCCTCAAGCTGGGCCTAGTAAACATATGCCTCTCATATTTCACTATCCAAGGCGTACTATGCTCGTACTATGAGGGCTCGGACAGAATACTTAGGATAGGCCTAGGCCTATATGTAATAAGAGGAAGGATTGAGTGCGCTAAGATAGCCTATACCTAGGGTGGGGCGTCGTCTCGAACCAATAAAACGATTTCCGTCAGAGTTGACCAACTAATTAGGGCCTACAATCATATTGGCCTAGCCTAGTTGACAATTTTACCATAGTAGGCCTACCTTATGCTCTAGGGTTTTAATAAATAATAATTACAACTTACAGTGAGCTTTTCCATGATTTTAACTGCTCCTTGTATTTGTAAACCTTCGAAAGTCATGAACGAACTTTCTGTCTGCAATCACAAATCATTAAATTAGTGGTCTTATTTAGTAGCAGGTAAGAACTAGGTTTAGACAATAACAACTAAATGAAATGTACAGGGTCTAGGCTACTTACGTTGTACATATTTATTAAATTTGGCCGTTGAGTAGGATCATCAAAAATAGCATAATATTGTTGAACGAAGCCTTTCCCAATGGCTTCATATGCTGGATTTAAAGCCATCACAAGTATAAAAAGGTAATATGACTACGACAATATTATGATAACTCTTTCTACGTTAATTGCTAATCTGTACAAACTGCGTTTCCTTCGAAATAAGTTGATGATTCCGGAAAAACGCGTGGGCCATACAGGCCTTGATACTTTTGGAGCCTAGAATAAATGTCGAATAATATGCAATATAAAAAATGGCGCCTGCATAATGAAGCTGGAAACGCGCTCGATATCTCGCAATTTACCAGCGACGATATTTTATGGCGCGGTAGTTGGCCATTCTGCTTTGGCACGCCGATCATCCGAATTGCGAAGCTTCCCCCCATTAATTTTTATGTACGTGTTTTCTAAGTTGTTTAATTATTTCGCTGTATAATGGGAGCATATTTGTCCGAACCTGTAGTAGATAAAGAGTCAGCTCAAGGCACAAATGGACGACTCGATTACGGTGCAAGTTCCATGCAGGGCTGGAGAGTAACGCAAGAGGTAAGGCAAGGCAGTAAGCCTCAGCCCTAGAGCCACGGTTATTGGTATGAGGCACTAGGCTTAGCCCAGGCACTGCGTGTATTTGCAGCAAGTATTGTGCTAGAATGTGGCTAAGGCCCTAGGAATCCCGTTAGCCTAGATATAGACTAGGCCTAGACCTAGGTTGTTAACAAGGTTCTGGGAATAGCTCATCTAGGCCTAGGCCTAGGCCAGAACATTGGAACAGCAATGTGTTGCTCACCCCTGGTTTAGAATGGCTAGAGCCTAGGCCTACGAAACACTCACATCACTTGGATGCGCTATGGTAACGTTGCTGGCCCTCTGAAACATGAACTTTTTGGGGATGTTCTGAACAAACCGGCTTATAGGCCTAGCTAAAATCCACGTCAAGGAGAGATGAGAGTCTGACATCAGCTTTTTTCCTCGTCGAGTTACCCCCACTACTCGCTTCGTTGGGTTGAGTGCTACGATTCCTTTGCCGAGGTTTGGACCCTTCACTTGGATGAAGCGATTAGGCCTAGTGGCGGGGAAAAAAGCTCTGAAGTCAACACTCATCTCTTGACATGGACTTTATGTTGGGCTACCATACCTGCGTTATTTGGATTGCGAATTCGCTGAACATTTTTTTAAGCCACCTTGATGATGAAACGACCAATCAGTGACGAAAGTTACGCGATTTCTGATTGTTGAGCTCGCCTTTTCCACCGCCTTGCGAAACCGAAATGCAAATCGCGTTCATGGAAGGCCAGCATTAGTGGCATATCAGATCCTTATAATCACAGTGTCCAGGCCTTGCAAAGCAGCCTCAATAGGCCCAATCCTAGTTGCATTGAGTAAAGAAGTATCTACAGGATGGAGTGGCAACACCCTGGTTGAACAGTCTACAGACTCTGGTAGTGTTACGCTTGGTAATCCTGCTAGGTGCGCTGTGATCACCAAGAAAATGCCATTTGCTAGAGCACTGTTGCGAGTGAATGCTGCTAGGAGCGCTGTGATCAGCCAACTTTTTCATTGTTGGTGAGCAATTGCTGAGCATAGGCTCTGTCATAATGGCATTGCCCATCTAGAGACTACCTACTTTATCAATATGCTAGTTGGTCTTTAGCATTCTAATCTCATAGTAGGCCCTGCCTTTTTCATTGCTATTCTATAGCCAATGGGCAATGATTGATAAAATTGTCATTGCACATGGCGCTTACAGGAAATAACGTCCAATCAAAAACGTCCACAAATATTACTTGGTCCAATTGAATTGGTCCAATCTACAAAACGTCCAAGCTAATTTTTGGTCCATTTATGATCAGAGCACAATAAGGGGTAGGACAACTAGCCAGGCTGTTTTTGATTTATATATACTTGAGTTCATATATAAAGGAAATGGTCAATTATGTGGACAAAGCCAGGTTGCAGACAGTAGGTTGGGTTCTTGAGGTTAGGTTAGTGTCCAAACCTCGCGTATACCGCCGGCAGGTGGAACGGAGATTATATACTTTAAACGACTTGGCAGGGCGCTTGTGTGAGTGGTGAGATGTTATAATTATAATAATTATAATTTATATTGGAATAGTATCAAGCAAACCAGGCAAATTGTCCAACCCATCAAAAACAGCCTGGCAAATTGTCCTACCTCCTTAATTGTGATCTGATCAAACCTGACAAATTGTCCTATACCCATCAAACACAGCCTGGCAAATTGTCCGACCCATCAAACACAGCCTGGCAAATTGTCCGACCCCCAGGAAAGGATAGCCTGACAAATTGTTCACTAGCAAATTGTCCGCCACTAAATAAACGAAATAAACTGAACCATATTTAAGCCCGTTATTATGAAGGCCGAATAAGAAATCCTTGAAGACGTCTTTAACTATCGGACCATTATCTTAAGAGACTCTTTACTTTTGTTTGGTTATTATGAACACGTTTTAACAACCTATTAGCAACACGGCTCTTTAGTGTGAAGAGGTCGCAAAGCTAGCGAATGTTTTGTTAAAATATTCAAGTTGGTTGCACTGGCTGTCACTTATCAATATTCTACATCAGAAAATGAACCTGCAAAGGTAAGTCTAACCTCACATTTTATATTACAGGCCCACTTCAAAAGTAAGTCCACATCATAGAATAAAGAGTAGGAGAATTATGCGAGCATTTAGGATAGGCCTACATCAATTTTCTGTGTGATACATTGAAAGAAATAGTGAGACATATTGTATTTGACAAAGTATTTTCATGTTATTGGGGCTTGGGCCTAGGGTAGCCCATTGAATTGGTAGGCCTATGCCTTCGCCTACTGTTTAAATCAATGGTTTAAATTCACTCAGACCACTAGGCCCTAGTACCGTACGCCTAGTTAATAAGCCTGTACCTAGGCCCCACTTTTTGAGATTACAAGCTCTAATATCCACTAGGCCATTGAGTTTATCTATAAACTCAATGACTAGGTCTAGCAGGCGTAACTCGACTTTTAACTTTGGTCGAGAAGACTACAGCACCGGTTTGGTCAGTTAATGCTCTAGTAGAGTGTGGGTTCGAGTCCCGCCTAAGGTATGGGTTTTTGTAAACATCGTCAACATATCACACACTCATTAGTGAAGACTGAATACCCTAGCTGTTGTTGGATCGTTGAATAAACAATACTGCAATCATCATCATACAGCATATTATCCACATTAATTGACTTTGCAAGCAACACAAAATTGTCCCTTGTTTTAAATCAATTTTTCTTTTTAGTGAATGCAGTTCTTCCTCCTTCACTCCCAGGTTTTCGATGTGCGGTTGGTGTTATACTTTGCTGACGCTTTCTTCGATTAGAAGAAAGACTATTGTGCATCTTGCATAATGTTACTTGCTGGGGCTGTAGACCGGTAACATAGGCCTACCATTGGTGACATAGGACAAGGAGTGAGAGTGTTAAATAAATCGGCGATTGACGTGCCATCTCAATTCAGTAGAAAGAAAATTCATAATTGGACAAAACCGGTCATGAGTGTTGAACAGAAACAGTGTCAAATTGTCAGTGTGACAGTGCAGATAATTAATTTGTAATACCGGTACGATAATGTCAAAGTACTGTATTCAGTAAAATAATGGTTAACTCAAAGTGTACATCTACAAAATGACTGGGTCCTACAAGGGCATTAGGCTAGGTTTATGAAATACTAACCTATGTCAAGGTGAAAAAAAACAGCTTTCTCAAACAAGTGTAAATGAGTATGAGAAAAGAATAGAACTACTTTAATTGCATCCAAATCCAAGATTTTGTATAAAATTAGGCCTATGTTTGAGTTGTCTTTAAAGATCAAGTTATTATTTTAAAAATACACTGTGCTCAACAGTCAAGGGGCCTACCTGACTTGATTAAACAAAAATGAATTGTCTAGCCTACTGGACCCAAGTAGAAAATAAAATTGATATTTTTAGAATCTTTAGTGTGTACTTGAAAGGTATTGAAATATATCCATAGGCCTATATTTATTCACATTGGGTTTATAACGACGCACTGTATTGATAACTACGATCTATTGGCGTCGGTGAATGATATATGCTGATGATGGAACGATGAGATGAAGGGTTATTTTATCAGGTGTTTTTGGATATTGGGAAGGTGTCGTTCGTGGCCTGTTAAGGAACCATCACAGTATAATTGACCTGAACGGCAGAGGGAAACCACGGAAAACCCTGTCAGGATGGTCGACCATGCCGGGAATCAAACCCTGGTCTCCTGAATGATGGTTCAGTGTGTTACCACTCGTCTCAGTCATAGGCTTATAAGTTTATGCTTTGTGTTTAGTGTAAAACATCAACAAAACCATGTGTACGTATATTGTCAGTAACGCTCATCAGTGGAAAGACTGGATTGACATAATATCAATTTGTGTTTGGGCTTAAAGACAGTTTTGGCAAAGTAAAACGGTGAAAAATAATCATGTCAAAAGTAGAACGTTCCAGTTAGTACCGGTAAGTAGTTGGCAAATTAAAACAGTGAAAAATAATCATGTCAAAAGTAGAACGTGAACTGTAGTTAGGTTACGATATTATTTATAAGAACTGATACGAGAATACCAAAGTGAAAAAATCGTTTTGTTCCATATTATTTATTCATGAAGCAATGTAAAGATATATTGGTTTGCATGAAGACAGTTTTGTTGAAACATTGTCCAACCGAAAACCATAATGTTGAAATTTCAACGATTTGTATTTTGTTGGAACGTTGTTGTTGATGGAATTTTGTTGGAAAATGGAACGTAGCTGACAAAACCTACCTTCCATACATGCCTCATGAACCAATCCCCTTCCTCTTTTCAGAATCAAATTAATTTAATTGAAGAACTGGAGTCGAAAGAATTTTATTGAGTGTTATTAAAAAATGAAAGTACCACAGATTTTTAACTAATACAATGCCCATTGGCCAGGATCGAGCGTAATTTTGTTATGAAATATTTTTTCGGTACAAAATGACCAGATGTCGACGCATCGTAGAACCCAAACATTGATTCATTAGGCTACACTGCAATATTACTTCTATATTTCAAACTTCCTGGTAAGCTGTTGGTGTCATTTATATACTCTTCCCAGAGCTGCGTGCCATTGTTACTCAGCTGGCCTAACGATATGGGCAAAGAGGGCACGCCGTGAGTGTGGAGTATGTGACGTTAGCATGTCCGATGTGCTGTACGGGGTGTAGACGCAAGCTCGAACTTGTCTAGACACCGTGCACTCCTTGCTCTCATGGCGTTCTTTTACTACTAACGGCTGGGTGTTTCGAGCCAACTGACAAGCTTATTAATAACTGGAATTGTTCCATACAGAGATTTCGGCGGATGTCTTTACAGTGTTCCGCTGAAATATCATGGCAGAGTTGTAAGGACCAAGTAATCATGTGAATTAATTGAATTGAACTTAATTTTTTTAAACCTGATTTTTGAATTATACTTTTCAAATGAATTCATCGAAATATTTGCGCCACGGCAGTATTGAATTCAAGATAGGCCCTATATTTTTTTAATGAATGTTGAAAAAATGTTAAAAAAAAATGTTATGAAGAGGATGAATGTTGAGATTATGATGTGGATGTTGAATGAGGAAATTGCGTCAATTTTATGCGAGTAAAATATTTTGCCCTTCACGGCTACCGTACTTGCGAGACTATAGACACTCACTGTTCTGTGGCTTTGTACCTTTGTATATAATTTGGTCTATAAATGAAGTACTCCCTATTGTTGGTCACCAGCCCCCACTGTACATAACTATTTGTTACATACAACAAGATATGTTATTCCTTTTGCTCAGTCAGCTGAGGCACAGCTTCAGAAATTTGAGTCATGTTGGGTGTGGGTTCGAGTCTAGCCCAAGGCACAGGATTTTGTGAACTTTTTCACTTATCAGTTCAGTTATCAGTTTATCACTCATCAGTGGAGTTGCGACGAGGAGTGATTAGGTATAGCTGTACGGGCGAAGCAGTAATCGCCCAAGAAGATTCCGTCTCCAAACGGTAATGCAATCATGACTGGATACAAATATTTTGTTCATGCGTTGTACTAGCCCAGGGCACTACAATGTCTTTTGCGTAAATGAATCTTGTGGTTGCAGACCGTCTGGATGTTCCAGGAATGCTTCCGAGCTTAAAATCCATGATAAAATTATATTAATCATTGTATTTTGAAGACGTTGAACATTTCAACATTTCTGCCGTATCAGAATTTCAATATCTCATACGTTCATTCCGCTCAAAAGTCATCACCAAAAATTGATATTTTGCTGAACCGACTCCCATGTGATCTAAGGAAATTCATGATAGGATGTGTCACACCTAAAACCTCTAGGTAGTGGACAGGCTAGGGGCACAGACTTTGAAGCGAATTACACACGAGCCCGTGTTGTTGTCACAGGTATGGACAACAATTGACTAACCTTCCCTAGGCTAGGCCTAGGCTGACACTTGACAACATTTTCCCAGGAATGTAGGACCTAGGTCAACTTAGCTGGTAGGAATAGACCTAGATAAGATGGAAAAGAGTTGATGTGAATTGTGTTGTGCATGTAGCCTAGTGACAGTTGTGGGCGTAATGGTGAAAACTAACCTCTCAACCAGATATTCCTGGAATCTCATTAAGAAAATAGCATCGTTTAGATCATGAAAATAATCAGCTCTTGTCTCAAAAGCTCGAGCTCTTCGTCCTCTAGCAGTGACTAGACCTAGCGTAAAGAATTTGTCTACCGAGTTTGAACTTGCTGGCTCGTAGGCCTAGCCTACGCGGCTCTTCGGTTTCCTACGATTCATGTTGTGACAGCTGTAGGACTTGACGATACCCACACCTGTATAATGTAGCAGCGTAGCTGTCAACGGGATGATAATGAATACCAAAACAAATACAAGTTGTGGTAGGCCCACCTAGGCCTAGGCCTAGCTTACATCTCGGCTGTAATGGTAGAAACTAACCTCAATTGACAGAATTCCAGCCAAGGCTTTATGAGCGTAAAACAGTAAGTTTGGCGAGTTGTAAACTACCAAATTATTTGTTTCACTTTAATCATTGAAATTAACAGCTTCTTGGCTTGAAAGCTGGGACTCAGCGTCTTGTAGCAGCCAATATTCGTGTGAGGTGACTGAAAACGCTGGAATGTAGGCGGCCATTTTTTTCCTTAATCGTTTTTTTTTAGGAGATAATAGCTGCTCAAACGGCCTATTAACTTAAGAGCCTATTAGATGTATTTAAAGATCTGATAAGTGCTATTGAAGTTTCATAATAACCGTTTAGGCTTATCGGACCATTAACTTGGTAGCCAGTAAGTTAAGAGCCTCTTAACTTCTTATTCGTCCTTCATAATAACGGCCCTTAGGATTGGACCTTAAATAATGAACCATATTTAATGTACGCAAATTTTATTGGACGTTATGTCCGCTAACCCACATGGCAATCAATTTTCATGTTTTTGAGGCAGAGTCTACTGCCACACACCCCCTGGTAGTGCTACCTGGTGGAATTTTTGTGAATTTATGCAGACCATGTGTGATAGAAGTGTACATAGAAAACTTGAAGACTGTTACACCCTTAAGATTGTACGTGTGCACACCTTGTGTGGTAGCAGTGTAGGCCTACAGATAACGTGAGAACTGGTACCACGCACCCCAAGATTGTTATGTGGGCATGGTGTCATTCCATTCATCAGTCAATAGAAAAACTCGAATAAAGTTATAATGGACCCAATATTAATTTAAAATGCTTCTAATGAACATTAATTGTATATCGATTTAATATCACACTAATTTGAAGTAATTACGGTCCTTGAAACTTGCTTGAAAATATATGTCAAGGCAAATAGGCCTAGACCAATCACAACGATTTGGCCACCTTTCTTCCACTTTTTTTTTACAAAATTCAATTCAAAACTCTTGAAAAGGCCTATGCTGAATTTTTTATTGACTTGCTGTTCAATGTGTGAAATAAGTCAAATAACTCGCAGCACATGTAATTTATGTCAAATTATTAAATTGGAGTGTGTGTTTTTGTATGGTCCCAGGCCATTATGGCTGGGTGTAGGCCGTTCCCAGCTCACAAGAATAGACGTCAGACTAATATACATGCCCGTAAGAAGTTTTAAACAATCTATTCATCAAATTATTGTTCATACGTACTAAAAATGACCTGATACTTTATCGAAAAATATATTTTCACAATATCAGTGATAATTACCGGTAGGTAGATTTCATTACTTTTCCTGGTTTGTCTAGTTTTAGTGAAACTAGTCAGTTCCAGGCCAAGAGAACGACCTTGAAGATGTGTGCAAGTGGGTGTGTGGCAGTAGCCCTGTGTGGTTTCTCATGCACTTCTACCACACAGTGTGTGCATAAGTTCATCAAGTCCCTGCAAGTTGCGCTAGGTGTAGCGATGTGTGGCAGTAGACACTTTCTTTTTTAATCCTGAGATTGGTGTCTTCTAGTAGATTTTGATTGGATCTGTTCAATGAAGCCACTGCATGTGAGAATTGTAATTATTTAAAGGCCCAGTTTGAAGCTGCCTTGAATGTGGTGGATTATGCATAAAGCTACCCATAAAAATCTGCAATTTTTGGCAATAGTGCATCAAAATTCTTTCAGTGGGTCTTTAAAATGAAAAAGAAAACACTCATTAACTTGACCAAAAAGCTTTATAAACCTTTATATTTAATCAAAAAGTGATGAAAAAAGAACAAATTTAACAGTTGCAATGCACTATGCAATATTACCCAATGATTTTGATTTAGCTTTAACTGGGTTTGGCCAGATCTATTTCTTGCCATCTAAAGTTTCAATTTGACCAAATATAAGACTAAGCTCTGCCCTTACTAATGTATGTATAGACAAACAGGGACGTAGATAGGAGTGCACTTCCTGGCATTAATAAAACCAACTGAACGGTTTGTATGCTTCAGACCTAGATCATGCTTTCCTTACAAGAAAATATGATGTTTTGAAGATGTCGTGTTATAGCTGAATGGCGACTGGTTAGTGTACAGAATTGAATTGGAACGTTTTGCACTCTTTTGGTTTTGTCTGTAGAAAGTGTGTTTTTAAAATAACAATCATTTGAAACCTAAATTATCCATGAAGAAAAAACAAGCCATCACACTTTGAAAATGTAGAAATAACATGGGCATGGTGGAACATTCTAGCATCATCCTGTAAGTTCCCATGAAAGTGAAGGTTTATTTAGACGTGACCTTGGCCAAGATTCCACTGAGTATGGGCTGAGTATGAGTATCGTGATTAATTTGCATACCGTAGTCTGTAATTGTACTAGGAAAACGCGAGATATGCGTTGTCAGATGAGCTTAAAAGTTTGTTGAATATTCTGTCAGCTCAATCTACATCTACAGACCTTGGATTGCTTTGAACGTTTGGAAACCTTGCCTGCAACTTATTGATATTTATAGTGCCACCGGTCGCATATATAGGCCTACACTACCGGTAGCAGCAAAACCAATTGATCGAAATATTCAATAAAATGTAAACTTCGATTGCATTTTCTTTGTTATTTCTCATCGGATTGTTGTAAAAATCACTGAAAATGTATATGATATTTTTATTCATATTCAGTAGAAATTTGAGATGTTTTGAAGAATTTTGGTTTTCCTAATATTTGCTCTCCAGGTTATTCTCATGAGGATTTTCCTAACTTGGCAATTTTTTTCCGCAAAAACCTAACTACCGATTTTTGGGGGAAAAAATCTTAACTTATTCTGGTGTGACGCCAATATGCAGAAAAAGTTTCAAGTTAATTGGTCTTACTTACTGACCTATGCCTTATTTGTATGCCTCATGCAAAACTACAAAAAACAATGAAAAAAAAAAGAAACAGCAATTTTTTTTGGTGTATGGATTGGAAATCTTTGCTACGCTCGTCTAATTATTGTCTGTATATTCAGGCATTACTAGGAGTTGCATTTGTTATTACGACGTGAAGGTATTGCTATAAGTGTAGATTAATGGTTGATTGATGATTAATGTTTGCTCAACGACCCCACCAACAGCTAGGTTATGCGGGGGTACAAATGAGCTGGTGATTATGAATGTATGAAGTGACGATTAGTGAGAGGACATTTACAAAAACCCATGCCTTATGCGGGATTCGAACCCACGCCCAACGGTGACTTCAGTTTCTGAAGCGGTGCCTCAGCTGACCGAGCTACCGAGGGTGGCTTATAAGTGTAGAACTAAACACAGGTTGTGCATGGGCTCGATCTTGTGAATCTCATTCATCTACCACACTCTCATCCATAGCTCAAATAGCCTCGCTGTAGATAGGGTCATCAAGGAAACAATGGCCAGGTGCAAGTCCACTTGGTAGCAGTAGGCCTACTCAATGAACCAAGTCCTGGCTGACGTCAGAGCTATTTTCCCCTCATCGTTACCACCACTACCACTCCGTTGGGGTGAGAAGATCGAAGCTCTCGACGGGACCGTGGCCGAAAAGGTCTATTACCTGAGTCGGAAGGAACAATAGAAATTGAATGACCATTATGGAAAGAAATTAGAATCGTTGTCGTAGAATTAAGATTGCCATATACCAAAGACTTGGAAATTTTCATTGGAAATGAAAATATAAGCAATTCACTTTTTTATTTGAAAAAATTCACTCATATGCGGCCGAGATACGTCGATATGTTTGTGGAAGTGATTTTTATTTCCCAGAAACATATCAACGTATCTTGGCCGCATATGAGCGAATTTTTTCAAATAAAAAAGTGAATTGCTTTTATTTTCATTTCCAATGCATATCTTTGGTATATGGCAATCTTAATTCTACGACAACGATTCTAATTTCTTTCCATAATGGTCATTCAATTTCTATTGTTCCTTCCGACTCAGGTAATGGACCTTTTCGGCCACGGTCCCGTCGAGAGCTTCGATCTTCTCACCCCAACGGAGTGGTGGTGGTGGTAACGATGAGGGGAAAATAGCTTTGACGTCAGCCTCAACTCTCCCTGACAAGGACTTTAGTGAGTTCCTCAAATGAAATACCGGTCCCTAGTTCCAATTCCCCTTACTCGATCCAAAAAAGAACTAATTATCGTTACAGTTCTGTAGATGAGTTAAGGAACTAATAAGCTCATCAAAAAATCGAGTTATTTGACGTGAATTTTGTGTGTGGTTTTGTAGGAGTAATTTCATGGCTCTTGAAATGTTACAAAGCAAAAGATTTCCACAGTGTCCCCCTCATGTTGTAACAGTGATTTATCATAATCATTTCAATATCTATTTGATCACTATTAATAAAACATTACCATAACACTAATTGGATGAGCAAAGCAAAGACTCAATTTCACCATATCCGAAAAAAAGTGCCTTTTTTTTTTCGCGCTCTACAGGTCAAACGAAAATTCAAAATCAGTTGAAACTTGGCATACACAAGTGTCCTTATCTAACTCGATACTGTATAGTTTTGAGGCGCAATCGGTTGAACCACTTATGAGAAACATCATTTCAAAATTTTCAAAAATCCCATAAGAATAACCCAGAGGAAAAAATTCGTCACAGAACGTTCAATGTACTTTTTCCTCAAGTTTTTTTTTCGTGGTCCTTTAAAAACGAGAGATAAGCCTAAAGGTTTCACTTTGATGAGTAAGTAGGGTTCAGAACTAGATCTAATTACCTTTCACAACTACCGCATCACAAGACATTGTCTCATGCAGGTTTCTTGAATCTTCTATGTAGCCCAACACTCAAATTCAGAATTTTATTTGGAATATTTGAAGTATACAGTAGGCCTAATTGTAAAATGTAGGCCTATATAGGCCAAAGTAATGAATAAAGGCACTATAAAAAATACTACCATTATTTCCATACACCATAGGCCCTACTTGTATTTCTGTCATTGTTAAATATTATTATATTGAATCTTCTATGTGTATAATCATCTTAATTATCTATTAGTGTTGCATTACTATTTAGGTAATTTTGTATATTTCTGTTCAAGGATGCACATAATTGTCTCTTGGACTTTGAGACAGAATCATCTTTCTTTGCGGTTTACGACGGTCACGGCGGGCACGAAGTTGCTGTCTACTGCGCAGCGAACTTGCCACAGTTCCTCAAGGACTGCGAAACCTACAAAAAGGGTGATTTTGTCGAAGCCCTGAAGGAAGCGTTCATGGGATTTGATGCTAAATTGGCTACTCCTGAAGTTGTTGCTGCTTTAAAAGAAATTGTTGGCAACAAGGATGAGAAAAACTCCGATTCTGGTAAGCCAGTACTTTTAATGAAAGAATACCTTAAGCCTATTTGGGATGCTTCCTGGTAGGCCCACCAGAACATTGCTACGGTACAGTAGAACATCTTTTATACAGTTCCAATTTTTATCGTCCAAACTCTAAACAGATAATCATGTAAATTATCGTATATATATATATATGAAACAGAAATGCATACTTCATGTTTCAACAATGTGTCAGGTTTTATCAGCAATGTCATGTATGTTAGTATAATAATAAAAACAGTTATGTAACATAAACCAGCATCAGCTAGAAGTTAATCAAGTCTGTCATGACACTTTGCTGTTGAGCTTCACTCAATTCTTTGCTTGGCAAGTGAGACTGTAAACAATTGAATACTGCCGTCGCGCAGGGACTCTCTCGACTACACCATTGAGTACATAAATATTACTTTATCCATGACTACAAGTGCTATCACCTTCTTTATGCATCACTGCTGGCATTACCATTTGAGTCAGAATGTCATCAATTGATGATGCTAATTCATTTGTAATAATATCACTGGCATTGTTTACAAAATCCTTCTACCACTCGTCATTATCGAAAATACAAACACTAAAAGTGAACATTCTATCAGCTGTTGCATAGATACAAGCGTTCTGACGTGTCTGATTGGTCAACTGCGATGACGCGATGCCACGGCTGATTGGCTAGCTAGAGATGACGCGTGATGCCATGATAGAGTAGCAACATCTAATGTCACTTAACAAATACAGATGGTGTTCATGTTTTGCGATCTACCCAAGCTTGGGTTTCAACGACTTGATGGACTTGAAACATCTGACTGGGATTATTGAAAATGTAGGAAGGGGACAAGAAATTGAGGCATATGAAGAGTCGTTGATAAATCAGTTGTATCATATGGAGAATAGTATATGTTTTAAAATCAAGAAAAGGGCATAATTGTGCATTTTGTGACTGAAGCATGAAACTTTCAGGACTTGTTCTTGACATAAAAAAACATGATTTTGGATATGGACGTCGGCTGGGTTCTGCCCCTGGGGGGCGGTACGCCACCCCCAATTGTCACTACGCGCGCGCTTGGTTTTTATTCATTATCTCATCAACTATGTATGTTACAGAGAAATGTTTGATATGAAACGAAAGAAGAAAAGTGGTTCTTCATAACAATATTTAATTTCTGAGGATTAGGCCAACTATGTTGGAGAAAAAAAATGTTAAACAAAATTACTGCATCTCAGATTTTCAGTTTTTGCTCAAGAAAAGTTGAAACAATAAGAACTCATCATTTAAAAAAAATACTATTTAGATCCCTCATTATTTTTGCATGATAATATATATGATATGTTACATTGACGCAATTAGTTGTTACACAAATAATTATTGAACATGTTGAAGTGCGGCCATGAGCGCGTCCGCCGCCGCTCGTCCCTTCCCGTCTATCGTCTAACCCGTGCTATACGTGTTCTCGCTGTCTCGCTCAGCCAGTCATATTATCCTAGTAATTGTAATTAAAACATTGAATTTTTCACTTTCATGTTTTAATACTATTTTTAAAGAAATGTGTCACTTGTTAAGTCTTCATTAGATTTATGTTCCTCAATTAGAGCTGATAATTTGATCTTAGAAAGCGATGTAAGTTCTACAGTCAATAACCAATTACCCTCTAAAAGTAGATTTAGCAGTGAATTAAAAGTATAACAACATATTTGGTATTGGCAGCACTAACAAATACGGAAGGTAATGAACAATTGTTTATATATTAGCGTTCTATCGTAGATAGTCGAAACTGTGCTGATTTTGCGGTCATTCACAATGTTTTTAATATGATAATAAATGTAGAGAAATGTAAACAACATCAGTTTTAACTGAGAATATATTGATCTGCTTTGCTCATTACAGCCCCCCTCTCCCCCCAACCTTCTTCGTAAATAAGCATAACACAACTGAGACGAATGGCCGAGGCCCGAGTGGTTAATACACTGCACAGTCATTCGGGAGACCGGGGTTCGATTCTCGCCATGGTCGACCATCCTGACAGGGTTTTTCGTGGCTTCCCTCTGTCGTTCAGGTCAATACTGGGATGGTTCCTTATCGACAGACCACGACCGACTCCTTCCTACCATCCAAAATCACCTAATGAAATAACCTCTCATCTCATCATCCTACCATCTCATAATCATTCAACGACACCAATAGATCGTAGTCATCAGTAGAGTGCGTCGATGAACCCAATTATGGATTAAGTATGAATAAAACATAAGCATAACATACGATTTGTTTCGAGCATTTTTTTGAAATGATAGGCCCGAATACAATCGATGTGCAGTACAATACAAGCAAACTAACCAAGTTAGTCCTTCATTTCACATTCTCCTGAGCACTTGCAGAGTGCTCAGGAGATAGCATATCAGGAGATAGCAGGAGATACCTATAGAAGATACTATAATAACAATTCCACAATTTCACAATCTGCTATAGGTACAATCTGCTATAGGCACAAAATTGTTATGTGGTACCGTCGAAGATTATGTTTTGAGTGATGTACCAGAGGGTTTTCATAACATATCACCTTATTTTCATGAAGAAGCCGATACGAGCATCTTTCTTCGTATCCAGAATGCAATTCAGAAAGGATTTTCAAAATATATTATTAGAATAATTGTAGATACAGACGTCGTGGTTTTAGCTGTATCAGCAGTTGCTGAACTTCGTTCAGTTGAGCTGTGGATTGATTTTGGAAGTGGAAGGAATTATAGGTACATTGGTGCACATCTGATAGCTATAGCTCTATATATAGGACCACATCGGTCGACAACTTTGCCAATGTTTCATTCATTATCTGGTTGCGACGCTGTTTCATCATTCTTCGGTGTCGGCAAAAAGGAAGCACCCTTCCAGACCTTACTGAATCTCTGATTGGATATCAAAACGAAGCGAGACTGAAATTTTTTACCAAGAATCTTAGAACTCTTGAAAATATTCCCCCTCGAGTGCTGCATACATCAACATATCATGTGGGCTTCAGACCAAGGGGGTCACGTGCGGGGACAGCTATTTCACAAATAACCAAGTTATCCGAGTCCTGAAGACTGGTGATGGAATAAGTAAGACAATAGTTGGGTGCCATTCTGGTCAACTTTGCAAGACGCCCGACATTCATTGAGGGAACTAATTAAATATAACTGCTCGATTAATTGAAGTGTCTTAAGTCCAACTTGGTATACGGCTCTCTGCAAGTGCTCAGGAGAATGTGAAATGAAGGACTAACTTGGTTAGTTTGCTTGTATTGTACTGCACGTCGATTGTATTCGGGCCTATCATTTCAAAAAAATGCTCGAAACAAATCGTATGTTATGCTTATGTTTTATTTATACTTAATTCATATTTGGGTTCATCGACGCACTCTACTGATGACTACGATCTATTGGCGTCGTTGAATGATTATGAGATGGTAGGATGATGAGATGAGAGGTTATTTCATTAGGTGATTTTGGATGGTAGGAAGGAGTCGGTCGTGGTCTGTCGATAAGGAACCATCCCAGTATTGACCTGAACGACAGAGGGAAGCCACGAAAAACCCTGTCAGGATGGTCGACCATGGCGAGAATCGAACCCCGGTCTCCCGAATGACAGTTCAGTGTATTAACCACTCGGGCCTCGGCCATTCGTCTCAGTTGTGTTATGCTTATTTACGAAGAAGGTTGGGGGGAGAGGGGGGCTGTAATAAGCAAAGCAGAACAATATATTCTCAGTTAAAACTGATGTTGTTTACATTTCTCTACATTTATTATCATATTAAAAACATTGTGAATGACCGCAAAATCAGCACAGTTTCGACTATCTACGATAGAACGCTAATATATGAACAATTATTCATTACCTTCCGTATATGTTAGTGCTGCCAATACCAAATATGTTGATATACTTTTAATTCACTGCTAAATCTACTTTTAGAGGGTAATTGGTTATTGACTGTAGAACTTACATCGCTTTCTAAGATCAAATTATCAGCTCTAACTGAGGAACATAAATCTAATGAAGACTTAACAAGTGACACATTTCTTTAAAAATAGTATTAAAACATAAAAGTGAAAAATTCAATGTTTTAAATACAATTACTAGGATAATATGACTGGCTGAGCGAGACAGCGAGAACACGTATAGCACGGGTTAGACGATAGACGGGAAGGGACGAGCGGCGGCGGACGCGCTCACGGCCGCACTTCAACATGTTCAATAATTATTTGTGTAACAACTAATTGCTTCAATGTAACATATCATATATATTATCATGCAAAAATAACGAGGGATCCAAATAGTATTTTTTTTAAATGATGAGTTCTTATTGTTTCAACTTTTCTTGAGCAAAAACTGAAAATCTGAGATGCAGTAATTTTGTTTAACATTTTTTTCTCCAACATAGTTGGCCTAATCCTCAGAAATTAAATATTGTTATGAAGAACCACTTTTCTTCTTTCGTTTCATATCAAACATTTCTCTGTAACATACATAGTTGATGAGATAATAAATAAAAACCAAGCGCGCGCGTAGTGACAATTGGGGGTGGCGTACCGCCCCCAGGGGACAGAACCCAGCCGACGTCCATATCCAAAATCATGTTTTTTTATGTCAAAAACAAGTCCTGAAAGTTTCATGCTTTAGTCACAAAATGCACAATAAAAGCTTGATCACATATACTAGAATAGTTGGGACTATCTGGAAAATATGTATAAATGTACAAATCGTATATAGGCCTGATATGAGAATCGTATAAAAGACGTTATACTGTAATAGTAGGGTCTACATTACGTTGGAATATTTGTAGTCAAACCGCCAATTGTATCAACTTGTAGGGCCCTGGGCCCTACAAGTTGGTCTCAAGTTGGGACTATTTCACTGAGTTTTGACCAATATTGGTCCTAACTCAAGGGAACAGTGAGGTGAAACTACCATGAAAACTGAATATTTTTTTTTTTTTTTTATTAATTCTTCATGTAGCCTAGACTATCCATTTTTCAAATATGTTATCATGAATAATATGTTATGTAAAGGTAATTGGCAATAAATCAATTAGTATACCAATGTGTGGAACCACTATCCAAAAATATATTGAAACATATTATACCTGAACTTCAAGCATTAAAAACTCTGAACAATTATTTACTATAATTTGAGAAGCAAAAATCCTACTCCTTCCACACTAATTGATGGATTTGTGTGAAATTTTCAGGATATTTTCAAGATACAATCAATAACAAATTTAAGAATGGTTTTTTCCATTTTTTTTTTTAACACTCGCAAATAAATAAAAAGTGAACAGATGCGCTGCTGCAAAAACAAAACCATTTTTCTTTCTTTCTTCGTGTGTCAAATAAGAATTATTTTGGAAAAACCGATGCATAGATTTAAACCTTGGAGTGCTGTGAACAATTGAAAACACAGTTGGCCCCTTTCGATTTTTTTTTCAATCTGAAAAAGTTTATTTTTCTACCACAAATAAGTTTTAGAGTGAATTTTTCTTCTATTCCCCTATTTGAGAGACTTTTCAGTTTCACCTCACTGTCCCCTTAAGGGCGTCCTAAAGATAGGACTCTTTGTGAATCCGGGCCCTGGTCAAAAATGTTTATTTAGCTATGGCCTTGCTAAATAGAAATTGAAGTACAGTAAACCCTCGTTAATCCAAAATTCAAGGGACCTCAAAAAGTGATTTCGATTTATAAAAATTCGGATTAACCAAAAAACTTCTTTTCCACAAAAATCATCACACTTTCCAGTTAGAATACAAGCAATTTCGTATTGAGCACTAGAGAAAGCTAGATGCCACATGTGCGAGGAACCGAATCACTGATCGTATGTATTCGGCTATCTTCGACAGCAAACGAACGTTAGATGGCCAGCTTCCATTGGCGCTCGGCCGTTCTCCGAGCTTACCGCTTGTCAAGGACAGACAGAGCGGCCAAAGACCCTAGTATCTAACCTAACGAAGTTAGATACTAAGGTCTTTGGGGCGGCCCGAGCAAACTTGGAGTCGGACGACGTATTCAGTGGCAGCGAACAGCTGAGCTGGCTTCGGCCTATTGTTACGCGTCAGATAAAAAGGATGGAATTTACGAAAACAATGATCAATTCAAGGAATTCACTTGATCTATCTCGGATTATCCAATCCGAAAACAGTGCTAAAGCAATTGAGGGGCCGAAATATTAGTTTGAATTACGGATTAGCTGGAATTCGGATTAATCATATTCATTAACATTGAAATGCTTATACCTTCAGCCGGGGACTGACTTCAAGTTCAAAATATGTCAAATTTCGGATTAACCGAGTTTGGATTAACGAGGGTTCAATGTAGTGGCAATCATGGACTCAAAAGTCCTGCATTCAAGGCATGCATTTTTGTAGTAATTTCATTCCTCTGTCATCTGCATGTTCATTCTCCCAAATAACCCAGTTGTTGGTGGGGTCGTAAAGCAAACAATACTGATTATTATTTTATTATTATTACGTCTTTACTGGCAACAGGGCAAGCCCCACAAGTGCAATGATAGCACACAAACATAGTAGGCCTGTACATAAACATAAAACACTACAGTGGGCCTACTGTTTAACTTAACAGGTACTGATGAGGTGATATCACGGGCCCAATGTTCACAATTTCTAATCCTGGTTCCACGAGTGTATTCAATTTACACTGGTATTCACTACAGCAACATTTCAATAATTCTTGTGAAGTTCCCCTTTTCACAGTAAAGAAAGTAGCATGTCTACTGCTTACATATTGTAGGCGTTAGGACTAAAGTATGGATACCGGTACTCTTTTCGAAGTTTTAGGTGCCTAACACGGACTTTAGTATATGAATGTAGATTTTCTGTCTTCTCATCATCTCTTTTGTCATTTTCCGACATCAATAGGTCTTGAGATTAATAATGTTTTTAAAGTAAATTAATAACAATAACATTCATTTACCATCATTCATTTAATAATGTAAGCCAGAAAGCCTCCCACACCCTGGTATACCCCTGAGCTACGTGCCCTATCCACATCCCTCCGTCTCCTCCACTCTGACTTTAAATCTCTTCCCTTTGACAAAACTCTCAAACATAAGTATTACTCCGCAAAAAAAGCTTACTCCCGATCCTTACGTGACTTCAAAAGATCGTATAATGATCAAATCATCGCCTTTTCCCACAATAAATCCAAGTCATCCTGGGAAATTATTAAATCCCATACCACCTCTACGAAACCCCTTAACAACCTCTCTATCCTTATCAACGGCATCAAGGAAGATGATCCGGCAATCCTTTCTGAATATTTTAACTCCTACTTCATCAATTCCTGCATCACCCACCAACAACCCTCCCCAACCTGCTAATCGCCCCACTGCCACAATGTTCCTCTTTCCTACTCATCCTGCTGAGATTGCCACCGTGTCACGCAAACTCAATGCCAAACACTCATGTGGAATTGATAGTATCCCAGGCTCGATGTCAATCTCTTACCTCGCTTCCCCTATCCCACGTCATCAACCTCTCCCTAACTACAGGTACTTTCCCAAACCTCCTTAAACAATCCATTATCCTACCTATCTACAAAAAGGCTGTAAAACTGATCACACCAACTACAGACCCATCTCCCTCCTCTCCTCCTTCTCTAAAATCTTTGAACACATTATGCACAACCGCCTCATCTCCTTCCTCGACAAATACAATATTCTCTCCAACTCCCAACACGGCTTCCGCTCCAACCGATCCACCACCACTGCCATCTTTTCTTTCCTCTCCGAACTCTATGCTTCCCTCGATCGACGTGACAATGCTATCGGTATCTTCTATGACCTAAGCAAAGCCTTTGACACGATCGATCATCCCACCCTCCTATCCAAACTCAAACCCCTCGGCATTTGTGGTGTGGCCCACGACTGGATTTCATCCTTTCTAACGGGTCACACTCAAATGGTGAATGTCCGCTCTCGTATCTCCAACACCCCTCACCTCTCCAGCCCACTCCCCATCCTTAATGGTGTTCCCCAAGGCTCGGTCCTTGGCCCCCTCTTCCTGCTCTATATTAACGATCTCCCAAACCTCCTCAAAATCGGCACCCTCTCTGTGTATGCTGATGACACTAGTCACCTTTCAACTGCTCCCAGATCCTCCATGACATCCCTAATCAACTCTGTTAATACCCAGGTGTCCGCTATGTCCTTCTGTTACCAGAACCACCTCTCCCTTTACCTCACTAAAACAGTCTTCATGAATTTTCACTCCCACCACAACCCCACTAACTCCAGTCCGCTCATCCGCCTCAATGGCACTAGCATTTCCTCCACCTCATCCACCAAATTCCTTGGACTACACATCACCGACACCCTTGACTGGTCTAATCACATAAATAGTGCATCCTCCCGCATCCTCAGCGGGTGCTTTATGCTCCGTAAGTTGAAACCCATTGTGAACCCTCCAACCCTCCTCTCCGTCTACCATGCTCATATCCATTCAATCATATCATATGGCCTCTTATTCTGGGACTCCTCTCCCACTTCCAACTGCATCTTCATCCTGCAGGAACGAGCAGTCAGAATCATAGCTGGCCTGCCACGCCCCGAATCCTGTAAACCCTACTTCACATCCCTTCGCATCTTGACCCTACCGTCCACTCTTATCCAAGAAGCAGCCACATATGTACGTCTCCACCCCGAGCAATTCCCCCTTGACTCATCAGTTCACTCCCACTCCACCCGTTTCAACCTCAACATATTCATCCCTCCCCATAACCTTGCTCTCACTTCCAAAAGTCCCAAACATCTCTGCTCCATCATCTACAACAACCTTCCAAGTCATATCAAGTCGTCTCCTACATTCCTTTTATTCAAATCATCCCTTGAATCCTTCCTCCTCTCGAATGCCTTTTACAGCCTCCAAGAATTTCTCTCCCCCTATACTTAACTACAGTTCCCACCCTCTCTCAACCACTCATCCATAGGATAGACTAGTCATTGTTATTTTTCTTTTTTATAATCATTATTAATATCTTATCTCTAGAAGGTTCGGGTGGAAGACCACTCTCTGTAGTGAACCCCCGCCTATGTTGAACTGTCATTGTATAGTTATTATTATATTACAGTATACCATATCATATATTATTATATTATACAATTATTGTTCAAATAAAGACATACAACAACAACAAAAAAATGTATCATTTAGGTGTGGTTAAAGCTGTATTAGATATGTTGGTTTGTACTTATTAGCTGAGGTTACCTTTGTCAACTTTGCCATTTCACTGGAAGGGACAGATTGATCACCTCTTCTATTTTTTTTTTTTGTAGAAGACGAAGAAGAAAATGTCCGCAATCTTTACGAAGAAGCTGAAATGCCACTTGAACAAGTAATGGCAAAATATCAGAGTGACTTGAATCCAAACGCGAAGAAACTGAAAGGGGAAAAGTCTCCGTTTGTCCGTGGAAAGAAGGCTTGTACGTCCGGAGCGTCGGGTTCAGGCTGCTCGTCGAGTTCGATGCCAGTCGTTGACATAAGCAGCTCAAGTAGTTCAGCGCCCGATGTTTCCTCGTCAGAAGTACAGCCGCCAGCAAAGGAAATCAAATTCGTGCCAGAATCAAAAAATACGAACGGCGATTCCGAAAACAAGTCAAACATTTCTCGTGAGTCTGAAAATGGCATTTCCGAGCCAGACAGTTCCGTCGATACCGATGAGAAATCCGTCTCCGAAACGAAGAAAGAAGTTGAGACTGAGTCTACAGAAACCGAAGTGATTGCCAAATCTCCCGTGAAGAAGGTCGAAGTGTTGAACGGTGACGCAGCTGCCGAAGAGAAGCGTCCGAACGAAGCCGGTGAGAACGTCACGAGTTCGGTGGTGCGCGAGAACGGCGACGGGAGTCCTCCTTACGAGGGGAAAGGAAAGGGGAAAGCTAAAATGGTGAAACCCGAGGAAGCGAGCACCAAGAACAATCATTTCATGGCTTTACGAAGACATGCTGCCAATGCTTTGTACAAAGCTCTTCTGAGACCGCAGGACAAGTCTGACTCCGACTCTGATTCCGAAGACGACGAGAACTTTGAAGGAGCTGCCGAAAGGTACCGTATGGGATGTCGTTGTGTCTCGATTCTTACCGTACAGTATACATAGGGGAAATGGAAGGATTCAAATGTAGACCCAATTTGTCCAAATTAGTAACTCACCATGGGCCCAACTGTCGGAAAAATGTAAAATGATCAGTTTTAAATACAACGTTTCATATCAAATTGCTTTGATGTTGTCTCCATTTAAATAATATCTTTCTCGTAAATTGACAGTTTCGACGTCTAGTACACGACCGATGTTCAAAAAATTGATATGAATCGATGAATGTGAAAAATCGATAATCTGTTCCATTGTTTTGCATTAAATTTAGATAGATTTCTCTTGATCACAGTTGGAAAAAACAAACACAAATTTTAATAAATAATTATATAATATAGGCCCTAATCAATTTAATAAATACCCCCCTTTGTGTTCAAATTGAACTGTTTTCAAGATTCTTCCAATTCAAGATGTGATTTTGAGAAGCTGAAAGTAGCACCATTTGTTCTCGAGTTTTTATTTCTTCCTTGTTCACGTAGCAGTGATGATGATGATGCAGACGAAGATGAAGAGGGCAAGGAAAACGCGGTAGCGGAAGAGGAAGGTGATAATGATGATGATGACGACGACGATGATGAAGAAGATGAAGAGGAAGAAGACGACGATGATGACGATGATAGTATGGTGGACGACGAGGAAGATGAGGACGACGATTTCACCATGAAAATGACAGAAGAGGTGAGTTTTGAAAAATGAGCCTGCATTTATAAAACCAGAATATTTTGTGGCATTTCGTTTTGAACTATGCTTGTTCTGTTTGAATAGTTAAGCACTACATTCAATGCACTGTTCCCTTTGAGAGTGCATGGCAGGCAGTTTAGTGAAATATCATTTTTTTGGTAATTAATGTTCTTGAAGCCAAGGCATTATGTGTAGAAGAAGCTTCTGGATAGGAAGCCCTGAACGCCCTCCAATAAACTAGAGTGAGCCAGTGAGAAAATTAGGAACAGATATATCAAGTCCGTCCTGACAAAGGCTGTATCAGGATATTTTCAAGCTTTTTCAGATTACAGCAATTCGCAATACGTCTCGATATTTGTGCCACAATATTGCATTATTTCTTGTAGGCCTACGGTAAATAATTTTTTGTTTGAACCAGTGCATACATAATTTTGCTAAGCAAAGTTAGTTCCTTGTATCACTAGTACACTACTAGATTAATTACCGGTACTCACGATTATAGATTTGGGCAGTGAATCGGTAAGCCTATATATTTTCACCAGACTGGCAAACCAGTGATGCAAGCCTCAAAACATCTTGTTGGGTGCCCTCAGTTGTACTGATAGCTAGAGACATGTAAACATAGCTCCTATTTTTTCTTCTCATAGCATTTAGAAGATGAAAAATAGCATTTTGGTGCATCTGTTATTTTGAAACATCGTGTTTTTTAGCACAACAACATTTTGTAGCGTTACAACAGTACGGTACCGGTAAAATCACTACATAACGTTCATTAGGCACCCAAGAGAAACACTCCAATTGATATTTTTAGAAAAATAGTCTCCACAAGTAGGTTAAACCGACGCCTCATCTGCCGCCTGCATTTTCAACTGCCCTTTTTTTCCAAATTCCTCACTTCACCCATTTACACCTTAATTAACATAATTTTGGAAAAAATAGCATCTATAATGCTTCTATTCTGAATATGGCATCTACATTGCTAATACATTGAAACATAGCGGATTCAGACGTTTGTAGCGCTTTGTCGCCTTTTCAAAAACATGATACAATAAGACCAAATGTATTGAAAGATGAAGAAATATCAGAAAAACATGTAAAGAAGTACTCTCAGATTTCATTGTTTTCATAGCAGTTGCTATTTTTACATGTCTCCACTGATAGCCCTACTCGCTTGGGTTTAATATAATATGGCGTGATTGTGATTCCAGCCTGGTTCGGACAGCGGCTGCACGGCGGTGGTAGCGCTGTTGCGTGGCTGCGAGCTGTACGTGGCCAACGCGGGCGACTCTCGTTGCATCGTCTGCCGCAAGGGCGAGGCGGTGGAGATGAGCCTGGACCACAAGCCCGAGGATCAGCCGGAATCGGACCGGATCGTCAAGGCCGGAGGCAAGGTGACGGCCGATGGCCGCGTCAACGGGGGACTGAACCTGTCCCGAGCGCTCGGCGACCACGCCTACAAGCTCAACGCCGCGCTGCCGCCACACGAGCAGATGATAACGGCCATGCCGGACGTGCGGACGCTGACGATCAATCCGGAAGAGGACGAGTTCATGGTCTTGGCCTGTGACGGAATTTGGAACTTCATGACGAACCAAGAGGTTTGCGACTTTGTCCGACCGCGTATTGAAGAGGGAAAAGATGAACTTTCTACCATTTGTGAAGCGGTATGTGTAACTCAATTATAATTTTTTTACATTGGTTTGAAATCGATGAAACCTTTCTTCGCATTTAATGGGTTAATTCGTATGATGTATATGCCTCCTTGTATTTACGAAAGATAATGAAAAATGCGTTGGGCCTAATTGAATAATCTGGGTTCAACTTGAAAGATTCAAGTCTTTATAGAGTTGTACAGTAGTTGCATTACGTATCATGAACCTCATCCTGAAAAATTATAATATCCCAAAACTTTGAGAGCCGTACAAATACAATGGTGATATTTTCGTTCGTCAAGTTGGAAGATAAAAAGTATAACAAGATATAACAAGATAACAGAGTACCTCACGGTTTTTTGTTTTGTGACAACTGATACACGTAAAACGAAACTTTGCTGCTGATTTCTCTCTTTGTTTCTTGCTCACTCAAGTCATTCTGCAAACGCACAGCTTGAGAAAATGAAGTCAATTCAGGCGTGGGTTTTGAGTCCTGCATGAGGCATTGGTTTTTGCCAACTTCTTTTCACCTTTTTATCATCACCCGCTCATTTGAACCCCATATAACCTAGCTATTGGTGGGGTCAAGTAAAAAGTACTATTACAAAGTACTATTACAAAGTACTTAATACACAAAGTGTATAAAGTGTTAATATACAAAGTACTATTTTTAAAAAAAATCCAGTCTAGTCAATGAAAAACAATTTGAAAGTCTATACATACTGGATATGTTTATAGACCAACTAACTGATGTTTTGCATTTCAACATCGATTTGAGAGTTGTCTTGTGTCATCAACTGTTGAAAACACATACAGTAAACCCTCGATAATTCGAACTCGGTTAATTCGAATTCCGCGCTAATTCGAACCAGAGAAATGACCCCGGCCGCTGGTATAGGGATATCAATGTTAATTCATTTCGATAATTCGAATTTTTATTATTTCGAATTTCGAACTGATGATTAGTCCAAACTACTGTTTTATTATTGTTTCGTGTTTGTTTAATTCGAATTTCAGCAAAAATTACGAATAAAAGTTTTCACAATTGGATATTTTATCACGTGAAATCCTTTGTCATCAACATTCCTGGCGACCCGGCAAGCTAGATACGTCATAGCCACATGTGCAGCGCGTGCTAGCATGATGGGGGGTGAGGCGGGGTCTTTTCAGGGTCACAGACAGACATCTGGCTGGTCGAGACACCCGAGCGGTAATGTTTAGGATAATGGATGTGATTGTGTCAACTTTTATTCGTAATTTTTGCTGAAATTCAAATTGAACAAACACGAAACAATAATAAATGGACCAGCCGGCTAGTGCATGTAGAGAGAATAATTCATTAATTTCATTCCAGACCCTAATATTAATATTTATTGCCTTGCTTTCAACTTTTTAATCCAAACATCTAGTTTGGTAATTTGACTCTTTCAATACTGTGAACCGTGATAAGTGTTACCTAATGAATGACATGATAATACATAGTATTAATGGGACTCCTTGTTGTGTTGTTAAAATTGCTGAGAAAACACTTGACTTGAAGATAACCACATGGCTGTCAAAGTTGGCTTCCTTAGAGCAAGGGGGAAGTAGGAGGGAACAAACAATGTGCAAGGCGCACATGGTCAACCAAACTGCACGCACACAGTATACTACTGTACTATACAAGGAAAAAACATTTTTTTCCTAATTCGAATTTTTTTAATTCGAATTTTGATTTTTGGGGTCCCTTGGAATTCGAATTAACGAGGGTTTACTGTAGTTAATTGTACCGGTATAGAACATACTGTACCTCAATGGCTAAATGATTCAAGGAAGTAGGCGTGTGTACAACAGTAACGTAGAACTTCACGTCACAGTATACTTTTGCAGTGTTGGGTAGGAACTTAACAAAAGGAACGCGTTCCTTTTTCGGGAACTTCAATGGGGAGCACGTTCGCAGGAACTTTAGCGTAACGCAGTTCCTCTTCGAAATTCACGTTACCGTCACTTTCAAAGTTCATTTCGAACGAACTGTGTACGCATATAACAAAGAAGAGAAGATCGTCTAATTTTTGTATGATAGCAGGTAGAATATTTGTCTCGTCCCATATTTTTGAAAGAAACATACTCACACATCTTCCCAATCACTTCCGCCCATAGTCTGACCAGTGACCACTCATTATTCCAAGTTTGCACTCCCCATCTTTGACGTATTTCCCTATTCATTAGCTGTGCACTTATCTCATTCTACGATCTTTCCGTTGTATCGGTGTTATCACCCGTTCTCGAGTCACGAAGTTGATGGCTCGAACCAACCAAGCGTAAGTGTGAGTGGTTGGTGAAAACGGTCAATCGAACTGTCATCCTTCGTTAACATGCAACTGCTTCTTCTGCGAATGAAGACATTCCGAGAAAACCTCCCTCTCTACCCGGTTACATTATCAATAGCCAATAAGATCCAGATAATTTTCAAAACGCATATGGGAGAGTTGTGTAAACACAAAATAGTTATTTCACTTCAGTGTTTGATCTCTAGAGGAGGTCATTGTCTAACAGCGTCAGTCCTCGGTGATCAGCGCGTAACTGCGTGTCATATTGGCTAGTGCTAGTTCATTTTACTATCAAAGTATTGTCTTATCATGGCGGATACAGGTAGTAATCTTTCACCTTGGCAACACTTTGAAACCTTTTTTTTCTTCGATGAAAAAAATGTCGTGGAGGCAATTTCATGGCGAAATGTCTATTGTGCGTGCCAGGGAAACTGATGTCAACGTCGTCGAAATAACGGAAGCATATTGAAGTAAGCAAATGAATGAATTATCAATTCATTATTTACTCTTTCAATTGCACTCAGTAGTCGTCGTTTTATCCACCTACATCCAACTTGTGTTTAATAATTTAATAAAATATAATATAATTCATAATTTATATGATTTTTAATATTTAATTTTCAATTTATAATTCATGATACGATTTTTCAACCATTATGTAGGTCTATTGATCAGATAGGTGGAACGGTGAAACATAATTATGAGCCTGAAAAAAAATCATTCTAAAAAAGACAAAAAACCTACATGATTTTGTAGCACAATCAATGGAAGTATGGTAATATATTTTGATATATTACATTTCTATTTCTCGAAAATTGACATGAAAATATTCTCTGGCCTAGTGGTATGGCGGGAAGAAAATCGGTACTATATATATATTTTTTTATTGCTTTTTTAACGACGCACTATACTGATGGCTACGATCTACTGGCGTCGGTGGATGATGAATGAGATGATGGGATGATGAGATGAAAGGTTATTTTATTAGGTGTTTGGGATGGTGGGAAGGAGTCGGTCGTGGCCCGTTGTTAAGGAACCATCCCAGTATCAACCTGAACGACAGAGGGAAATCACAAAAAAAAAACCTGTCAGGATGGTCGACCATGACGGGAATCGAACCCCGGTCTCCCGATTCCCGAATGACGGTTCAGTGTGGTACCACTCGGTCACGCGTCTCGGTTCGGTACTATATTTACAATTATGAATTATTTATAGTAAACTAACAAATATTTATATGAAACCACTAGCGTTATTACTTTATTGATGAGAGGACAAGAATATCCATATTATTTTCAACGCTCATGTAAATACTCCTGAACCTTACGAAAAAATTTGCTTTGGTAACTTTCGGAAGAACTTGATTTTTTGGGAACTTTTCAGTTCCTTTTTTTTGGAGGAACTGTAACTTTAACTAGTTCCTTTTTTGGCTGAGTAACTGGAACTTCAACTAGTTCCTTTTTTTGAGGAACTTGCCCATCACTGTACTTTTGCTGGTATTTAATATTCTCTCTCGTGTGTTGATGTTCCAGTTATTTGATCACTGTCTGGCACCGAACACGCACGGCGACGGAACTGGATGCGACAACATGACGGCCGTCATCGTCAAGTTTCACCCTTCCCTTGCCGCCACTGCCGATAGCAAATCTACCAAGCGACTTGCTTCCCCCGCCAAGGAAGAAGAGTCGACCAAACGAGCCAAGACTGACGAGCCCTTACCCGTGTGAGTGAGCGCTTGAGAGTTGACTTCTGTTTCACTATGATCTGCGGGGCACGACGTGATTGTTGACGTGTCGTCGACGTGGAGAATATTTTGTATCTAATTTAAGTTCCGTAATAAGGTCACCACACAAATCAATCTCACTGGGACTCAATATCACGCTAGAGTATGTTCTTTAATGATAATGACGTGTTGTTTCTGTGTAAAACATTCTGAACTCCGAGGTTAATTCAAACTTTTCGACGGATGTACGCAAACAATCCGACCAGGAACCTGGTCACAGTTGGCCAACTTTCCGAAGCTAAATAGCGTTGCTGACATCTATCTGAAAAATATGCCATTTTCCGATTCTATTTTCTAATTGGTATATTTTATTGTTACATGTTTCAAAACAAATTGTAATAGCCTAGGCATAGATATTATTCCAACTGTTTTGTTATGTATGCATACATATAGCCTCGTGATACAAATGGCTAAACCTCGAGTAGCCTTGGAAGGATGTCAAAGAATTTAGTTATTAACATCTTTGGTACTCTTCTAAATGCTACTGTATGTATATGTAAGTGAATGCATTTTAATTGTACAGTAGGGGATTGAAATTGGATTTCTTGAAATGTTAAAGCTAAATTGAGAAGAAAGTGTACGTAGGTCCGTGCTTGAAATGATGTATTAATATTATTTAAGTATACTTGTAGAAAAAAGTGACACAAATGAACATGATATCCCAGGAAAAGTCAATTGGAACCCGGGGTTGCTTGCATTGGTTAAATTAACCGAGACAGTATGTATGATTTAAAATCAATGCGATTAATATTATTTCAGTAATTCTACATCTATTCAGTTGTTTGAAACAATCAGTACATAAAACTAACCTAAATTGTAAACTGGTGGGTGAAGAACATCTTGCAAACTTGTATGATTAAACTGTTAACAGTAATTTATGTATTAAATAATTGAAGATGTGTGCAGTTTTCTCAATTGTGTAAAACCAAATGGTCGGTTGTCTCCTGTTGCTCCAGTTCCACCCTTTGCAGCGACTGATATTGTGCTATCAGCCTCTCCAGTTCTGTAGACTTCTCGATGATTAAACCCTGTAGCTGTTGTTGAGTTGCCTCTCTCTGCTTTGCAACAAACTTGAGAAGATTTCTTGTTCCAATAGCTTTCATCTTCTCATTTTCCACCTCCTTGGCCTCTTTATCAACTACCGAGACAATTCCATCAGTAATTCTATGGAACTCGGTAAATCCTGTCAGAACACCAGAACCGGAATTTAGAAGAAAAGCTCTAGACATATGGTGATAGGCACGTTATAAAAACATACTAGTGATACGCTAATGAAGTTCCCTTGTCCCTTGTTGGTGAAATTCTGTTGTAATCAGTATAAAATGGAGATGGTCTGCCAGATTTATGGCTTTCTCACATTGTGTACTACTGTACTAACAAGGTAAACTGAAAATGTCAGATGATTGTATAGTTACTGGTTACAAATAGGCCCAAGTAAATATTATATAATGTAATACTAGTGGTCCCTGGTAAACAAACATCACGTACGGTAATTATAAGAAAGTTCTGCGCTTGCTAAATGCTACAAGTGACCTGGGAGGTGAGGGTGACCGCATCTGGTCTGATCTCTGCCAACGTTCCATCTTGACACGGTTTTTAGTGGTTCCCTCTGTAGCCTAGGCAATTGATTTTGTAAGGTTCCTACAAATTTAATGCTGGGATGGTTCCTATAATATTGGCCTAGGCCAGTCCACATCCTTTCCATTATGGTATCTACGAAACCATCACCCCATCATCTAATTGATCATTCATCTGACATCAATAGATCTTATTTATCATTACAGTGTGTTGAACTCAATATGAATAGATGGAAAGAAGTGCAACCATTGATTTTATAGTGTTGGCACTTGGGGTATCTTGTACATTATTGGCAAAATCATCAATGACAATGTAGACCTAGGCCTAGTACCTACATATAACGGTACCGGGATGGTACCGTAGTTGATGAGAAAAATATTCTTTGACATGTCTATATACATAACCAATCACTTTTAGGATTACGTTAGAAGGTGGATGATGGTTACGTAAGGTATAAATCGTAAATTTAAAGCCAGTGGGGTCGACAAACCTTCCCAGTCCCAACCCTCACCATCGACTTAGTCAATGCAGTCACCACTCTGACCTACGCCATTGAGTTTACAGTGTGTAAACTCAATGCCTACGCATAACTAAAAAAAATAACGAGAAACGACTGGTTAACGATAAAACATACTCAACGTTATATAAATTTATATGTGAATGCATATCTGTGTATTTGCATAGGCAATTCAATGGCATAGGCCTATTATTGTGTCTCGATTGAGCACTTATAAATATGAAGCAAAGCATATAGGCATAGGCCTATTCTACGTCAGCTTTGACATCATGGCCAAATCAGATTATAAATATACATACTTTCAACGAAACTGGTACATTCCTCTCTCAATTCGTTGGTTTGTTGGTACACTTCTGGCTCTAATACACGAAATTTATTCAATTCATCAAAATATATACCCGACTTTGACAGTGAGTCCGCCATGTTTGTTTACAATTTACAAAATTTGTCTACGCCCACTAATCTGCCATCTGGATGATGGCGCGCTTCTTTGAGCTACTCTTTTTGCTTTGCGGGAGCGTAATCGCGTTGGCGCACTCATGTGTATTTTTCCCTACGATTTTACAAATGAATAAATAAAATGGGTTCAGTACCAGCTTTTTGTACAGTACTTTGCCAATAAGCCAATGGATAGTCTCTGTCGATTTAATAATTAAATATATGTGAGTTGTTTTTCAAGCTGGCAACGACAAGTGTAGACTTGACCAGAGTCGATAAAGTAGCATGGCTAAGAAGGTAGAACTGCTTTATCGACTCCGACTTGACTGCATTTTAAAACACGAATTAGTTTAATTCGTGGCTCAAAAATCTTGAATTTCGTGGCTTCAGGTGAAACAACTCTACTCGAAATTTTCGTCGGAGTTTTGGACAGGATTATAAAATGAATGATGTAGGCTAACTTGTGTTTTAGTAGGTTTTAGGTTGTCTGGCACTCGCGCGTGCGCATTAGTGTCATTGCAGCAAGAAATTGTTTTAAAATGTATGGTTGTGTTGTTCAGCCTGATTTGCACAGTATTTAATGGCCTCCGTCTGTACATTGTCTGGATTTTTAATGTGGGTTGTGTAAAAACCCATTTGATTTGTAAGGTTTTGTATCTAAAGTCGAGTTCTATCGGCCTATATATCAGAGTTTTTATAGTGTTTATTTTTAATTTTATAATCGTGTTCGCGTTTTTTTATTGATTGGTTTGACGTCGAGAATTATTGCGTTGACAGCATCTGTCAAATCAACGAAATTACTTAGGCTTCGACAGAGATCCTACTAGGCCTAACTTCCCTTTTGTTGTGCATATAGACATTCTGTAAAGATATCATTATAATTTTGCCTTATCCTACGACAGATCCGATGCATGCTTTGGTGGCAATTGATGAGTTTTGTTGAGCCTCAACTTTGATCAAGATTTTTGCAATCTTTACAGACATGTAAGTAAATACTTCAAACTCAATGAATCTCTTAGGCCCTAGGTTAGCCTAAGCCCTAATTGTTGGTCCTTAACTAGGTTTATGTATTTCCTAGCTACCCGACTGTATCTATGACTTCGTTCATCACAGTGTCGGCAATCGATTCAGCCTGAAACGGTTCGCTGATATTCGTGTTGATTTTGGGCTCAACCGATTGAGTTCTAATATAGTTCAAGATGTGATTTGGCACTGTTCAAATGCATCTGAAGTGTGTGATACACAGGTCAAAACAGTTTCGAGGGGCGTGCCAGCAACTTCCAAAGGCAATTTTACAAGTCAGTGTGAATAAACAAATGTGGCTGACTTTCTTCCATTTCCAAACTGTTTTGACCATAACGATTTAGGGGGTTGTGATAAATGTGGAATGTTTGAACCATTTCAGGTTCAATTGATTTGGCTATAAACCGTTTTATAACTGTGTGATAAGTAGGGCCTATAGTCATCAACACGAATAGGTAGCCAATATCCTCTTCAGGCAATAACTCGGGACATGGCAACCGAGCACGATCGTATCCCTTGAAGTACCGGTAGAAAGATTATGTACATGGATCATTGATTTACTAGGTCTTAGAAGAAAATATGATGTTCAACAATGACAATTATTTATTTATTCTGTTGAAGTTTTATATACACTTGGTGTTTTCGTTTTGAATTACCGGCTGGTTATTGAATTGTAAAAAAAATATGACTTGAAACTTATAGAAAGATGAGTCACCACACTTCAACTTTCGTGCATCATCAGCTCATGGCACATCCGACAGAACATTGCTAGATCCACGCCCCTACGTGAGCATGTAGGTCCCGCGGAAACCCCAAGTCACCTCACTGTAACTTTCATGTAACATGACACATACGACCACTGAGTTTGTAGTATGTCAATGATATATGTCGAAACACACTGCTAGATGTACATCCATACTCAAGTCCCCAGGCCTGATTCACCACACTTTGACTTGCAATCATACGGTTGGTAACATGGTACATACTACAAAACACTGTCAGATCCTTGGGTCTATCCCTATCATGCGTAAGTCCCAACATCTAAACGAGCCTATTTACAGAAGGTTAGGCCTACATTAATTTATTAAAGTGTTCACACATTTTTGATTCAAGCTTTGGTGTACCCAAAACTCTATTCATTCGAAATTAAGTGGATCCAAAAATACCCTTCGGCCGTTTGTCATAGGCGACATGCATAGAATATTTTCATCATTTTATATGATAATCAGCGACTAAATATCGATGAATCTGACTGAATTTTTAGTTTTCAATGAAAACTACTTGCTCAAAAATTTATTTAAAAAATACCCCATAGATTTCAAAATGGATATGACTTGGTGTAAAAATGCATAAAATTGCATACCAAGTCATGATCTAAGACAAGGCCTGCTCATAACTGCAATAACATTGGCTGTGAGTGTGACACACATTATTAATAAAGACTATAGAGCCTCTCAAAAGCATGTGTTTTAATTGAATCAACAGGTTTTGAATGATTTATTTATTATTTTCAATGCCATTTTAAGCCAATTGCTAATTTTTCAAAATGATTGCAACTGCCATATTATTGAATCTGTTGCAAAAATATCGTTCATTTTATCCAGATTAAAACTAAATTTAATTGGCATGCATGCATGTTGCTTTTTAAGCCTATATATTATGGAAATACTTAACTGAATGAAGTTATGGGACAAATTTCTGTGGAGAGCAGAACTTTTATTTGAATTACAAACCAGACAAACGCAGCATATGCGTTATAAGATAAGCGAGATAATAACATGTCTATAATAACTAGCATTAGGACTAGTATAATTATACAAATAAACTTTGTAACTAGCCAATCAGGTCGGGGTAGGATGTACAATACCCATTTAGACCGTGATCTTGAATAAGCCTACAGAACAGATTTTCTTTGAAACTGAAAAGCTCGCCATTTCCAGTGTGGTCACCAGAATTGGCCAGTTTTCTAGCCGTGAATTCTGATACGATAACGAACAAGATTATCCCAAAAAAATTCCGCATACAAATTAACTGGTGAAAATTGTTTTTACAACTATACAGATTTAACTATATAGGCCTAGATACGCTAATAGGCCTATAATAGGCTAACTAGTATTAAAACTAGTACTTTAATTACAGGCCTACCATTCCTGATTTAATTATTATATTTTCTTCAAGATTGCTTTATGTCTCGATGGCCAGCGAACCAATGCCGCTTGCCAAGAGCAGTATCCAAGCGTCGAGATGCCAAGAAATCATCTTGTCTTCGTCTCCCATCAAGAGCTCGACAAGTACAGAGAAAAATTACACTTGCCCTTCGTACGCCTCGAAAGTCCTTCAAAATCTCAACTTTTTACGTGAAAACACAAAGTTCTGCGACGTCGTCATAGTAGCGGGCGATACCGTTATGAATGCCCACCGCGCTGTCCTCTCTGCGAGCAGTCCGTACTTTCAAGCCATGTTCACCGCGGGTTTGATGGAGGAGCAGAAAGATACAATAGAACTCCATTCAGTTTCGCCTAATAGCCTGAATTCGTTGATGGACTTCATCTATACAGGTAAGCTAGTGATACGGGTAAATTCCCGGAATTTAAAATCAAGGAAATATTCCCAGTAATTTTCCCAAAATTTTCAGGGAATATTTGGGTTTTGCTTGTTTACCCCCAATAGGTAGTAGGCCTAGGCCTATAGAATCAGAAAACAAAAAACACTGACAAAAATGTATACAAAACAAAAAATATTTATTTATTTTTGTTTAGACCTAGACCCATATTGACCAAGACATTTTATGGTAGGTAGCCAATAGACTTTTAAAAAATTATTCATCATTGTTATTGTTGACTTCCAAGCAATGAACAAATATTTGCTTTTTTGTATTTATTTTCGTCCCGTGGACCAGTAGGCCTACACTGTACCAAGTACCGGTATGGGTATTGTATAATAATTGTAGGCCTACACTGTACCAAGTACCGGTATGGGTATTGTATAATAATTGTAGGCCTAGGCATAATAATAAAAGTAATATAATGATAGTTAATAGTTAAGATAATAGTAATAATAATTAAAATAATGATTGGGTAAAATAAAATAAGCACGAGTATAACGTTAAGGATTATTCACTGTTATGAGCAGAGTGAGTTGAGGGGAGTGAGGTTACTGTGGAGGGAAATCATGGTTGAGGTATTCTGAGAGGCTGTAAGAAGGATGTTGGGTCAGGAAGGATTTGAGGTTATTACCAAAGGAGGGGCAGGTGGTTGAATTTGTGATGAAGGGAGGAAGTTGGTTGTAGATCAAGGTGCAGATATAATGGGGGCTATTAGTGAAGGATGAGAGAGAGTGTGTTGCAAGTCTTAAGCTAGGTTCCCATAACGATTTTTTCACGTGACGTCCGTCAAAACATCGGCCAGCATCGTTGATGTGAAATAGATCACGTTCCCATGCCGTTTTTCTCACGTCACATAAAGTATGCATTCTACCGGCAAAGACTTCAACTTTTTGAGAATGACCATCGAATTTAAAAGGTCGAACATGACAATATCTTTGGTCGAACAGATCACCGCTTTCTTGTGTACTAAAAATATCCTATACGAGCTGTCAGTTCAGTTCTGTCAGTTTTCTTCTCAGTTGATGTTTTTTTCCTGCTTATGTGTAAGGTTATGGTTATGAGTCAATATATATAATATAGGTAATTAGATTAGGGATAATTAATTATCCCATAATTATCACTCGAGATGAGATATTCAAGATTGTCAACATATCGAAATTATATGATAGCTTGAGTGCAAGATCAAATCTGTGGCCCATTTCCATCCACGCTTCTTCTTTCAATGGTTTGTTCTCGTTTTCCTTCAAGTTTAAGTTGTCGATGCAGGGATACTCCCTAATAGCGTCGACAAACATCTCGGGATCAAAACTCATGCTTTTGATAATTAATTGGGATAATTAGGACCAAACTTGTAACCTATAACATCACAATATCAAAAAGGCAGTGTTTGATTTTGAGCGCGATTTTATCCGTAATATCGAAAATACAAATGAAACGGAAGTGCGACGATGCAATCCTACATTCGATTGTTGGTACTCTACAGGACATCTGCAAATCGTCCCGTGCGGTGACGGACGTCAAAAAGTTCAAGTTGACTCTACTTGGGCGGGGAAAAATCGTTGCCTCCCACCGTTGTTTTTTCTTGCGCGTGATTGGTGGAAAGTTGCCGTCGGTCAAAGTATTAACGGACGTCACGTGAAAAAATCGTTATGGGAACCTAGCTTTATGCTGTTTCTATTTCTGGTGGAATGATGATGCACGGAACTTTCGAGGGGGAATTGGTTGGGGTGGGTGCGGGCAAAATTTCTACCCATGGCTGCTAGAGTTTTGCTCTCTACACAATCCAGCTTTAAAATACCCTTAAAAACACCCCAATGATCTTTTAATCTTGAGATTATAACTAGGCTTACTGTTCCAATTTATTTGCAATTTGCAAATATTGTTCGAAGGTTATTTTCAGAACAGCAGCTGTCAACCCAATAACCTCAGTTATCAGTGCCAGCAACTCATTAGATTGAAAACATCCTTATATTTGAGAATTTATTTGAACACGGGAAATATTCTCGGGAATAATCCCTGGGGAATATTCCCATGCGCTCATCACTACAGGTAACCACTGGTTCTGTGTAACCACTTGGTTTCACTGGTAGTGAGCTATTGTACTTGGTCTGAATACGCACCATGTGTGTGAGAGCTAAGCCTCTTCATAGCCTTGGGAGAAGCCTCAGCTGGCCCTGGGTCTGCCGGTCTTTCCGGTGCAAAGCAATTTTTGTACAGTTTGTATTATGTCCTACAAAACGATAAGGTTCTGCTTAATTCATTATCTCAACGATGGTAAGAAACTACTAATATATATACAGTGGAACCTCTTTTATACGTTTCTCAGGGGACCAGACAAAAAAATGTATCAACGTGAAAAACTTAATAATGAAACTATTTAACATGTGGAGCATATGGGTTGGATCAAAAAATGTAGCTTATAAATGTAATACAATGTATAAACGAGAAACTTAACAGAGGTTCTACTGTACAGTACTAATATCAATAACAGGCCTAGTAGAACAAATTTAATAATAATACAGTACTAAGCACAATCTAATTTCTTCAATACAGTATAACTAGAGACATGTAAACATAGCTTCTATTTTCTCTTCTCGAAGCATTTGGAATTTGAAAAGTAGCACTTTGGTGCATCTATTATTTTTAAACATCGTGTTTTGTAGCGCAACCGTTCTGTAGCATCACAACAGTACCATACCGGTGAAACCACTGGATAACGTGCAATAGCATACAAGAGAAACACCCCAATTGATATTTTTTAGATAAATAGTCTTCACAAGCGAATTAAACCTATGCCCCATCTGCCACCTGCATTTGCAACTGCACTTCTTTTTCAGATTCCCCAAATTCTAACTTCACCCATTTACATCTAAATTGGAATGATTTTGGGAAAAATAGCATCTATATTGCCTCTATTCCGAATATAGCTTCTATATCGCCAATACATTGAAACGTAGCAGATTCAGACGTTTGTAGCGCTTTGCCGCCTTTTCAGAAACATGATAGAACAACATCAAACGTATTGAATCATGAGGAAATATCAGAAAAACATACAGAAAAACACTTTCAGATTTCATCGCCTTTATAGCAATCGCTATTTTTACATGTCTCTAAGTATAACAGTCAATGATATAACTACCTAGCTCACACTTTTAATTAAAAAAATGTACTTATTCAAAATATCTTGATAATATCTATGTAGGTCTAAATCGATTCAATAAATGTCAAATGGCATAAAAGAATTTCAGGATGATCAAAACATTAATAAAATTGAAGTTTGCAAATAGATGGAAAAAATATTAGATCTCATTCTACTCTCCTAACAACATTTCAATAGGCCTGTCATTTTGAATATGGTGCAACAATTCTATACCAAGCATATAAGAATGAGATGGGACTTTTACAGAAACTCCAAAATAAAGTGATGAGATGTTTACTCAGATGTAATAAGGATACACCAATTGTACAAATGTTAAGAATGACGGAGTGGCTAAGTGTCAATGACAATGTTTTACTATTAGTTTTAGGGCTAGTATTTATATTCAAAATTAAGTTAGGCCTTATGCCTGAATATTTAGGTGATAAAATAGAATCTATCAAAAATATCCATAGTATTAATACGAGAAGGGCTGTTGACGGGTTGGGGTATAGAAGAATGTGTAGAGGGAAAAAATGGTTCAATTCTATATTCAATGCAGGAATGAAAGAGTTTGATAAGTTGCCCCACACTATTAGAAACCTGACAAGTGTCGGATGTTTCAAGGGTAGGTGCGTCCAATGGATTAAAACTACTCACGAATACTTATGATTTGTCTTTAATCTATAAGAATGATATAATTTTAAATGTTGATATACTTTTATATACCACAATATATTACCATGTACCTGGGTTAATTTTAAGTTACAACTGAATTGTTTGTAATGAAGTGTATGAAATTGGCTTCTGAGCTATCAAATAAACATATTATTATTATTATTATTATTATTATTATTATTATTATTATTGATCACACCTCTGCTTGTAATTGCGCTGTTTAATGTGTGTGCGTAAGTCTTTTCACCATGCAATTTACTACCGGTAATTTAATACACTATTACACTAAAGGCCTACCGGTATTTTATTTAATACACGTGTATTGTCTAATACTGTATTGTTCGACGGCCAATCCAGATCAATAAATATAGTCAATTCAATTCAATTTTGATGTGTGATGTTTCTTTAACTTTTGAATCACTTTAAAATGTAAAGCTGGGTACTATATTCAGACGCAAAGACTTATTGTATGATTGCTGACCATATCGTGATGTATCCTTACCTGATGAAATATTCAATTACCTAATTTGAAGAAATGAATTGATTAAGGATTCTGTCTTTCACAATGTTTTCCTACTTTTGAACATCAGCCAATATAACAAATTTGATAAATTCATGCAATCTTCTGAATAATAGAACTTCGATACAGGAATGCCTGTACTATGATCTTACTCCATTGCTAATAAAATTTGAAATATCTAAGCATCGCTCCCGGATCCATCGTTTCCCTGCTTGTATCATTCATTTATCCTCACCCCACTCCCAAATAATCAATGTTGAATCAATTTTCAATTTCATCAATCAAATTGAATATTGAATAAATCAAATATTTTCAATGTTTTAATCAATTTTCGTGGATGCATCGTTTTCCTGCATGGATGGTTTATTTTCTTGGTCCTTCACAAACAATGGATAGAGGTTTCACTGTAATGTGATAACAAGATCTGAGATGAGTTTTCCTGCATGGATGGTTTATTTTCTTGGTCCTTCACAAACAATGGATAGAGGTTTCACTGTAATGTGATAACAAGATCTGAGATGAGTTTTCCTGCATGGATGGTTTATTTTCTTGGTCCCTCACAAACAATGGATAGAGGTTTCACTGTAATGTGATAACAAGATCTGAGATGAGTTTTCCTGCATGGATGGTTTATTTTCTTGGTCCTTCACAAACAATGGATAGAGGTTTCACTGTAATGTGATAACAAGATCTGAGATGAGTTTTCCTGCATGGATGGTTTATTTTCTTGGTCCTTCATAAACAATGGATAGAGGTTTCACTGTAATGTGATAACAAGATCTGAGATGAGTTTTCCTGCATGGATGGTTTATTTTCTTGGTCCTTCACAAACAATGGATAGAGGTTTCACTGTAATGTGATAACAAGATCTGAGATGAGTTTTCCTGCATGGATGGTTTATTTTCTTGGTCCTTCACAAACAATGGATAGAGGTTTCACTGTAATGTGATAACAAGATCTGAGATGAGTTTTCCTGCATGGATGGTTTATTTTCTTGGTCCTTCACAAACAATGGATAGAGGTTTCACTGTAATGTGATAACAAGATCTGAGATGAGTTTTCCTGCATGGATGGTTTATTTTCTTGGTCCCTCACAAACAATGGATAGAGGTTTCACTGTAATGTGATAACAAGATCTGAGATGAGTTTTCCTGCATGGATGGTTTATTTTCTTGGTCCTTCACAAACAATGGATAGAGGTTTCACTGTAATGTGATAACAAGATCTGAGATGAGTTTTCCTGCATGGATGGTTTATTTTCTTGGTCCTTCACAAACAATGGATAGAGGTTTCACTGTAATGTGATAACAAGATCTGAGATGAGTTTTCCTGCATGGATGGTTTATTTTCTTGGTCCTTCACAAACAATGGATAGAGGTTTCACTGTAATGTGATAACAAGATCTGAGATGAGTTTTCCTGCATGGATGGTTTATTTTCTTGGTCCTTCACAAACAATGGATAGAGGTTTCACTGTAATGTGATAACAAGATCTGAGATGAGTTTTCCTGCATGGATGGTTTATTTTCTTGGTCCTTCACAAACAATGGATAGAGGTTTCACTGTAATGTGATAACAAGATCTGAGATGAGTCTTCCTGCATGGATGGTTTATTTTCTTGGTCCTTCACAAACAATGGATAGAGGTTTCACTGTAATGTGATAACAAGATCTGAGATGAGTTTTCCTGCATGGATGGTTTATTTTCTTGGTCCTTCACAAACAATGGATAGAGGTTTCACTGTAATGTGATAACAAGATCTGAGATGAGTTTTCCTGCATGGATGGTTTATTTTCTTGGTCCTTCACAAACAATGGATAGAGGTTTCACTGTAATGTGATAACAAGATCTGAGATGAGTTTTCCTGCATGGATGGTTTATTTTCTTGGTCCCTCACAAACAATGGATAGAGGTTTCACTGTAATGTGATAACAAGATCTGAGATGAGTTTTCCTGCATGGATGGTTTATTTTCTTGGTCCCTCACAAACAATGGATAGAGGTTTCACTGTAATGTGATAACAAGATCTGAGATGAGTTTTCCTGCATGGATGGTTTATTTTCTTGGTCCTTCACAAACAATGGATAGAGGTTTCACTGTAATGTGATAACAAGATCTGAGATGAGTTTTCCTGCATGGATGGTTTATTTTCTTGGTCCTTCACAAACAATGGATAGAGGTTTCACTGTAATGTGATAACAAGATCTGAGATGAGTTTTCCTGCATGGATGGTTTATTTTCTTGGTCCTTCATAAACAATGGATAGAGGTTTCACTGTAATGTGATAACAAGATCTGAGATGAGTTTTCCTGCATGGATGGTTTATTTTCTTGGTCCCTCACAAACAATGGATAGAGGTTTCACTGTAATGTGATAACAAGATCTGAGATGAGTTTTCCTGCATGGATGGTTTATTTTCTTGGTCCTTCACAAACAATGGATAGAGGTTTCACTGTAATGTGATAACAAGATCTGAGATGAGTTTTCCTGCATGGATGGTTTATTTTCTTGGTCCCTCACAAACAATGGATAGAGGTTTCACTGTAATGTGATAACAAGATCTGAGATGAGTTTTCCTGCATGGATGGTTTATTTTCTTGGTCCTTCACAAACAATGGATAGAGGTTTCACTGTAATGTGATAACAAGATCTGAGATGAGTTTTCCTGCATGGATGGTTTATTTTCTTGGTCCTTCACAAACAATGGATAGAGGTTTCACTGTAATGTGATAACAAGATCTGAGATGAGTTTTCCTGCATGGATGGTTTATTTTCTTGGTCCTTCACAAACAATGGATAGAGGTTTCACTGTAATGTGATAACAAGATCTGAGATGAGTTTTCCTGCATGGATGGTTTATTTTCTTGGTCCCTCACAAACAATGGATAGAGGTTTCACTGTAATGTGATAACAAGATCTGAGATGAGTTTTCCTGCATGGATGGTTTATTTTCTTGGTCCTTCACAAACAATGGATAGAGGTTTCACTGTAATGTGATAACAAGATCTGAGATGAGTCTTCCTGCATGGATGGTTTATTTTCTTGGTCCCTCACAAACAATGGATAGAGGTTTCACTGTAATGTGACAACAAGATCTGAGATGAGTTTTCCTGCATGGATGGTTTATTTTCTTGGTCCTTCACAAACAATGGATAGAGGTTTCACTGTAATGTGATAACAAGATCTGAGATGAGTTTTCCTGCATGGATGGTTTATTTTCTTGGTCCTTCATAAACAATGGATAGAGGTTTCACTGTAATGTGATAACAAGATCTGAGATGAGTTTTCCTGCATGGATGGTTTATTTTCTTGGTGCCTCACAAACAATGGATAGAGGTTTCACTGTAATGTGATAACAAGATCTGAGATGAGTTTTCCTGCATGGATGGTTTATTTTCTTGGTCCTTCACAAACAATGGATAGAGGTTTCACTGTAATGTGATAACAAGATCTGAGATGAGTCTTCCTGCATGGATGGTTTATTTTCTTGGTCCCTCACAAACAATGGATAGAGGTTTCACTGTAATGTGATAACAAGATCTGAGATGAGTTTTCCTGCATGGATGGTTTATTTTCTTGGTCCTTCACAAACAATGGATAGAGGTTTCACTGTAATGTGATAACAAGATCTGAGATGAGTTTTCCTGCATGGATGGTTTATTTTCTTGGTCCCTCACAAACAATGGATAGAGGTTTCACTGTAATGTGATAACAAGATCTGAGATGAGTTTTCCTGCATGGATGGTTTATTTTCTTGGTCCTTCACAAACAATGGATAGAGGTTTCACTGTAATGTGATAACAAGATCTGAGATGAGTTTTCCTGCATGGATGGTTTATTTTCTTGGTCCCTCACAAACAATGGATAGAGGTTTCACTGTAATGTGATAACAAGATCTGAGATGAGTTTTCCTGCATGGATGGTTTATTTTCTTGGTCCTTCACAAACAATGGATAGAGGTTTCACTGTAATGTGATAACAAGATCTGAGATGAGTCTTCCTGCATGGATGGTTTATTTTCTTGGTCCCTCACAAACAATGGATAGAGGTTTCACTGTAATGTGATAACAAGATCTGAGATGAGTTTTCCTGCATGGATGGTTTATTTTCTTGGTCCTTCACAAACAATGGATAGAGGTTTCACTGTAATGTGATAACAAGATCTGATATGAGTTTTCCTGCATGGATGGTTTATTTTCTTGGTCCTTCACAAACAATGGATAGAGGTTTCACTGTAATGTGATAACAAGATCTGAGATGAGTTTTCCTGCATGGATGGTTTATTTTCTTGGTCCTTCACAAACAATGGATAGAGGTTTCACTGTAATGTGATAACAAGATCTGAGATGAGTTTTCCTGCATGGATGGTTTATTTTCTTGGTCCCTCACAAACAATGGATAGAGGTTTCACTGTAATGTGATAACAAGATCTGAGATGAGTCTTGCAGTTTCGAGGAAGATCTCTAATTAACGAGTATCAAAAAAAAATTGGCATTTGTCTCTTTGAATTTCAATCCTGTTTTTAACAAATGAGGAAAAACTAATTTTGTCAGCTCACTTACACAGATACAATTTTGAACGTGATTGATTTCTCAATTTGAACTGTGGAGCAAACGAAGAAAGACACCATGTTGACCGTCCCGTGTACAGCGCTGGTCTAATACTAGTGTCTTGTTATGTCCAGGCGAAGTGAACATAAACCAGGAGAATGTGCAAGATCTGATGGTTGCGGCAGACATGCTGTCCCGCTGGTCTAATACTTGTGTCTTGTTATGTCCAGGCGAAGTGAACATAAACCAGGAGAATGTGCAAGATCTGATGGTTGCGGCAGACATGCTGTCCCGCTGGTCTAATACTTGTGTCTTGTTATGTCCAGGCGAAGTGAACATAAACCAGGAGAATGTGCAAGATCTGATGGTTGCGGCAGACATGCTGTCCCGCTGGTCTAATACTTGTGTCTTGTTATGTCCAGGCGAAGTGAACATAAACCAGGAGAATGTGCAAGATCTGATGGTTGCGGCAGACATGCTGTCCCGCTGGTCTAATACTTGTGTCTTGTTATGTCCAGGCGAAGTGAACATAAACCAGGAGAATGTGCAAGATCTGATGGTTGCGGCAGACATGCTGTCCCGCTGGTCTAATACTTGTGTCTTGTTATGTCCAGGCGAAGTGAACATAAACCAGGAGAACGTGCAAGATCTGATGGTTGCGGCAGACATGCTGTCCCGCTGGTCTAATACTTGTGTCTTGTTATGTCCAGGCGAAGTGAACATAAACCAGGAGAATGTGCAAGATCTGATGGTTGCGGCAGACATGCTGTCCCGCTGGTCTAATACTTGTGTCTTGTTATGTCCAGGCGAAGTGAACATAAACCAGGAGAATGTGCAAGATCTGATGGTTGCGGCAGACATGCTGTCCCGCTGGTCTAATACTTGTGTCTTGTTATGTCCAGGCGAAGTGAACATAAACCAGGAGAATGTGCAAGATCTGATGGTTGCGGCAGACATGCTGGAACTGAAGGAAGTTGTCGATGGATGCACAGAGTTTCTCAAACAAGAACTACATTTCACCAATGCCATCGGAATATACAGGTGAATTTTACTTTAGAAGAAACGTGGTGTTCTAGAGCACCCATTTGTGTGGCTATTCATCATCATGGCGTGAAAAATAGGAATAGATTGAAAGTGCTATCTTTGATGGAGTTTCTTCCATTTATTGGAAAGGTCACTTGACATTACTTCTTGTTCTGTTCACGCCACGCAGTTGGTGAATATGTTTTTATGCAGATCCTTACATTCAGTTACCAACCATTTGTCTGGTTCACCTAGATGGTACTTCGAGTTTGATTCATTAGGGTGATGTAACATGACGTCATTTAGTCAAGTTATGAAATGAAACGTTTTGAAATGTGAGTGCGCACATGTGCGCCAGCGGCTTGGGCAGCACGATCGCTGCGGACGCTTATTTGCGCCAGCTGCCGTCAAGTGGTAAACACTGATGCCAATAGACCCAAGATATCATTACAACAAGTTGCTGTACCCAACATAAATAAGTTGATTTGATTTGTTGTTGAATTACCGTTGGAGTCGTGAGCACAAAGGATCTATGTTTACTGAATACTGGGTGTGAGAAAAGATAATGATTTCATTATCAGTAAACTTTTTTTCAAAATTCCCATTTACATATCGGTTTTAAATGAAATTTAATGGTTTAATTTAACCATTTAAATGGTTTTAAATGGTTTATATTTGAGTTCCCGACATGAAATCGTTTATCTAGCATCACTGTTCATTAGATGCTGGTAAGTGGAGTGTTCTGTCGGTGAAAGAAGATGTTTCTCTCGGTATTAGAAGTTTCCTGATGAATTATTTGAATAACCATAATATTGATAATGAAAGTAATATCCATTACAGTAATTAATTTGTATACCGATTATTGAATCAATATTATCGCCCGGAAAACTTACCGAAAACTTGAAACTTTCAAACTTTGACTGAACACAGTAGGCCTATAGTAGGCGTGTTGCCAGCTTCATAGGTAAGGTAACATTTGTTATGTTCAAGGTTTGCTGATGGCCACAACTGTAAGCATCTCACAAATATAGCCATGGAATATATTCAGTGGCATTTCCCTGCCATCTGCAAAGAAGAGGAGTTCTTCGATCTGCCGAAAGAACAGTTGACGAAGTTTCTCTCGAGCGAACACTTACGCGTTGACACGGAATTCCAGGCACGTGATTTGTATTATCATTATACGCATTAGGCATAGGTTTTATTCCTTGCTGCACAATAAACCTTCGTTATTTCGAACTTGAAGCCGGTCCACAGCTGAAAGTGTAGGCATTTCAATGTTAATTAATATCTAAATTCCAGCTAGTCCGTCATTCAAACCAATATTTCGACCCTTTAATTGCTTTAACACTGTTTTGGGATTGGATAATTCGAAATAGTTTGAGTGAATTCCTTGAATTAATCTTCATTTTCCCAATATATACATCTTTTTTATTTGACGCGTAAGAATAAGCCGACAAACATTGGATGGTCTGACCTTGACATTGACAAACACAACACGTGCTGTGCTTGGAACGTTCGTTTGCCACACCATCGACTCGGGACGGTGAAGCGCCAGTAGAAGCGGGTGATATGATGATCGCACGTCGTCAACTAGCCCAGTAAACACGATCAGTCCATTACGTTTTCTCGGCCGGTCACATAGCCTTCTATCGCGCGCAATACGAAATTGACTAAATTTCAAGCGGAAAGAGAGAAGAGTTTCGTGAAACAAGAATTTTTTGGTTAATCCAAAGTCTTATGAATCAAAATAATTTTTTTGGTGTCCCTTCCATTTTGGATTAACGAGGGTCTAGTGTCCCTCAAGAAATGTGCGACCACAGTGCATGGTTATGTGCTAGAAAGATTCAATGAGTCTCGTGTGATAAACTCGACATTATTATGTCAAGGAGATTTCACGCTGCCAACTCACAAGGCCGTATTTCTTCAGATATTAATTTGATTTTCTTCTAGTGCATTAGCATAATAATTTAAAAAGTGTAGAATTTTGATGAAAAAAAAAATCACTGAGCACCACATTCTCGCAAAAAACTCATATCGATATAAGGATGTAAACCCAGATAAATATTGCAAATTGGATGAAAAAAAATATTCAAAAGTATTGAGCTATTAATCGAGAGAACTTACATTAAAATGAGCTTGGAGTAGACTGTACCCCCCCCCCTCCTCACCCCTCTAAGCTCCCCTTCACTCTGCTGGCCCGACTGCAAACGTGGTTTGTGTTAGATTCCTGCTAGCTCTCGTTTGATTACTTATTCGTCAGTCTCCACAGTTCGTACTGATGACATCGATTAATCGAGAATCCATTCAGAATCCATTCTAATGTAAAACGATTCTTGAATTAAAAAATCGATTTGAAAAAAAAAAAAAAAATTTTGGGTCAGTGCTGTACTTTTTTGTCACAATATATGCTCATTTCGTTGTCCATATTATTTTGTATTGTTGAGATTTTACTATCTGGACACAAGCTATCCCTTCGGTTACGTCTGAGAGCCGAACGTTGACAGAAATACTCAAATGGTACAGTACAGTTCAAAGAAGTCTCTAACAGCTATTTTTCACGTAAAACGCTGCGCGAAGGTTCAAAAAAAGTTTAAAATCACAACTTTTTTTGAGGATGTCATTTTTTTTTCAAAATTGATTTTTAATCGATTCTGGAGCGTAGAGAATTGATTCCCGATGTTGAGAATCGATGTCATCACTAGTAGTTAGCTGTAGAAACGGGGTACATGCTTGTGGAGAGGTAAGAACGATACCCACATGTCATTGTTCTTTTCTCCTTCAGGTGTTCCAGGCAGCGTTGCGGTGGATCATGCATGACGTGATCCAGCGTCGACGCTACGTGTTCGACGTCCTCACCCACGTCCGGCTGCCGCTCCTCTCCGTCTGCCTGCTGGAGCGCGCCATCAACGACTGCGGCGACGGCAGCCTGAAGGTGGCGCTGCGTTCCGTTCGCAAAGACCTGGTCACCAAGAAGGGCAGCCTCGTCCCGCTCTACGTCCACCCACGTCTCTGCGCAAAGAAAGACATTTTCGTGATCGGCGGCTCGAAACGAGAGCTCGTCAGCGCGTGGACGCGGTCTTCCGAGTGCACGTTCGAATCGGTCGAGCGTTTCGACACATTTCGTAGGGAGTGGCGCAGAGCCGCCCCGATGGCGATCGGGCGCATATTGCCGGGGGTGGCTTCGTTGGACGGCCGGATCTTCGTGGTGGGGGGCGAACAAGAATCTCAGATATTGGCGAACGGTGAATGTTACGATCCGCGCGAGAACACGTGGAGCAAGGTGGCCAGTATGGTCGTGCCGCGCTGTGAGTTTGGACTGTGTGCGCTGGAGGGGAATCTGTTTGCGGTCGGCGGTTGGATCGGCGAAGATATTGGTGGAACGATAGAACGATACGATCCTGCGTTGGATGAGTGGCGACTGGAAGGGAATCTTCCTGAGCCCAGATTCAGTATGGGTGTCGTGTCGTATGAGGGTACGTATTATTGATTCACCGTTGGAGAACAAAATACCAACAGCTTACCTCTACTCTAATTTTAAAAATGAATTCTAATTTATAATACTTTGTTTCAACGTGAGCTTAAATCATAAACTTTTAATAAAATTTTCAATGAGCGAGTAAACCGTTACCAATGTTATGGCGTGTTCACATTGCCCAGTCTGCAATGTCAATCTTCCAGTGTTCAATCCTGCGGTGTTGATACTAGCTAATTTGTCACACACAAACATTACAAGTTTGACAGTAAAACACTGCAATGTTGAAAAGTAAAATATAATCAAGTAATAACTTCATAAAATTAGTGTTATCTTTCATAGGCATATATATATATATATATATACAGTAGAACGTCAGTTATACGATTCTCATTTATACGAGTTTTACATTTATACGACTTTTCCAGGTGGTCCCAACCATTCTCCATAAGACTACATGTTGAATTTCTTCTATATTATACAATTCATTTATTCACGACTTTTCGTATATACAACTAAATTTCTTGTCTCCTTCCAACATTTACAATAATTCCAGTCAGGTGTTCATCATAAAGTCGTAAAAACCCCAAAACGTAAACAACACATGCGTAAGCACACCTGTTTTTCCTAGTAAAAATACCACCTTATCATGACTTCTTCACTTCTACCCGGGTTTTTCCCACCCCAAAAAATATTTATAGATATTGTCTAGTCCTAAATCACTTATATTCATGAAGAGTCGCATCATTTTCCTAAACCAATCATCACTCTTTAGAGCAACAGGACCTCCAACCTCAAGGTTTGGAAGCACACTGCCAAGAATGTTGCAATCACACTGGCACATTTGCCCAGCCAGTGACAGCTGATAATGTGTGGGAGGGGGTATGCAAGGCGTGTGCAGGAGCGCATTTCTTTCATGTCAACGAAGAGTGATTTCAAAATCGAAGTATTTTAAAAAGGCAATGATGATCGCTTTTCATTGTTTGAAGTCAAATAAATGTCATTTCAATAATATTCCCTTTCTAACAGGGACAGAAAAACAAAAAAATGTAATTCTGTCAATGTCATGTCAAATATTCAAAGTAATGCCACACTAGGAGTCATCTGGACAGTGTTAATTGGTTGCTATGAGCATTGGTAAATGTCTGCGTCTGTCTCTCATAAAGCACATGTCATCTGAGAGCTGTCAAGGACATAATGGCATGCTGTAGTGGCTTGAGGGTTGGTGAGGGGGCGGAGGGGAGAGCTGTGACGCGTCTTTACTTACAGACCAGACCAAAAACATCATACACAAGAAAATAAAGACCAAAAAAAAACATTGATTACTCAGTGGGTAAATGTTTGAACCCAGATTCATTAATTAATCATTTGTACGATTATCCATTTATACGATTTTTTTTCTCAGTCCCCTGAAAGTCGTATAAACGATGTTCTACTGTATATATATATATTAATTATTATATGATTATCATCATCTTTTATTCTTCCATCTTGTTTTATGCTCAAGTCACAATTTATACGCTGGACAGCAGTAACATCTCAAATTTTTACGAAGTTTGGATTCTATTGCATGAGTACTAGAGGAACCGGCACAGTAGCTGAGTGGTTAGCTCACTTGCTTCGTGTGATCCGGAAGGTGAAGGGACATATCGGACCCGCTTCGATCCCCGCCACCGTCCATCTTTACAGGGGTTTTTCGTGGTTTCCCTCTGTAATCTAGGCTAATGCCGGGATGGTTCCCACAATATAGGTAGGCCACGACCGCTTCCTTCCCACTATCCTTCCCACTACCCATAAAAAAACCTTCATCTCATCATCCCATCATCTCATTAATCATTCATCCGACGCCAATAGATCTTAGTAATCATTACAGTGCGTCGTTAAAACCCAATATAAAAATAAAAAATAAAAAAAAAAGTACTAGAGGGTCATGTTTTATCGATCTACTGTTCTGTTGGTCAATCTTCCATTCTTTAAAACTTCAATTTATTAAAATTGATTGGGCTTTCAAATGTTTTATAATGGGTTGATAGTTTCCGTGCAAAAATACTTCATTTTCTCAACTTTGCGTTCTACTTCTTAACACTTTTAGGCCTAACGGAGATTTTCACGAAAAAGTGTGTACGGACACTTTTCATGCGAAAGGTTTCACATCAATAACAGGCAATATCCATGATATATTGCCTTTTCACTATTTTATGTAGGCCTGTGCTTAACAGAAACGGAAAAATCAATGAACACATTTCTTGTTTAAAACTTGCAAGTTGCAATGAAAAGTAATTGCTCAAGAAATGATCGAGGTCTAACTCTGAAGATATACCGTCCATATTTCGTCTTTGCCATGGATTGTTTTTGCATAAAATGGCATCACATCGTCACTCATACGACGGCGCGTCACCACGCCTGATCCTAGGCACCGTGACAGTTGTTGACAGGTTTCAATAAGAACAGGTTTTATATATTTTCAATATCATTTTAACTTCCAAGGTCATTGGTAATTTTTCAAGATCATTTTGACTTATCATATTAGGCCTATCAAACCTGTTGAAAATATTTGTTTTGCGTCGAACAAAACTTTTTTCATCAGCATCCAAAACTTGACATAATGCCATCCCCAATAAAGGCAAAGGATGAAAGTTTATGATCGTTTGAACGGGCAAGGGCGATCTCACCACCCCAAAGAAATAGTTATTATTATTAAGTTCTTTAATTAATGAAAACATTAAAAAGGCGAGGTTTGGTTTATCAACTGCTCTACCACCTAACCTTGTCCCCCCCCCCCCCACCTAACCTTGTTGATAAACTAACATTAAAAAGAAGTATTGAAAAAATAATAAATTAAATAGGATAATTATATAATAAAATTATAAAAACTAATTGTGATGAATATAAAGTATTCCCAGAGAAAGGGTGTGGGAGAGTCTCAGGGCAAAGGGCATACATGTGGGGATGATAGACCGTGTGAAAAGTTTATATCGAGAATGCAAGGCTTCAGTGCAAACAAGTGGAGGCAGGACAGAGTGGTTTGAGGTAAGGAGTGGAGTTAGGCAGGGCAGTGTCCTATCACCTATGTTGTTTGTAATGGTGATGGATGAGATGATCAGAAAAGTGGAACCAGAGAAGGAAGGCCCAGGGTCAAAGACAATGATATATGCTGATGATATCTTGTTATGGGGAGACAGTAGAGACGAGGTGCAAGAGAAAGTAGAAAGATGGGAAGAAATTACAGAGGAGTTTGGGATGAGAATTAGCGTGGAAATAAGCAAAACAATGGTGATGAGCAGAGAGAAGAGAAAGATTGAAGAAAAAGTACAGCTGCAAGGTCAAGAACTGGAAGAAGTAGAAGAGTTCTCATACTTGGGAAGTATTGTCAGTAATACGGCAAAAGTAGAGCTAGAAGTGAATAAGAGAATAGCTAAGGCGGACGGGCTATTTCAAAAAGTAAGGAAGCTGATTTGGAACCAAGATTTTCCAAGGAGTGGGAAGATACTCATTTATAATGGGTACTACTTGCCTATCTTGACATATGGAGCAGTTACGTGGTCAATCAACTGGAGAGAAGAAAAGAAAATAGAGGCAGCAGAAATGAAGTTTGTAAGGAGCGTAGCAGGAGTGTCAAAGTTGGAGAAGAAGAGAAGCAGTAATATAAGGAAGGAAGTGGGAGTGGAAAGGTTATCATTTAAATTGGAAAGGGAGAGACTTAGGTGGTACGGGCATATGCGGAGAATGGAAATGGAGAGAATACCGAGAGCAATGTTTGAGATAGCAGAAAACAATGGAGCTAAGAGAAGAGTTGGAAGACCAAGAGAAAGGTGGCAAGAGGGAGTCAAGTTTGGGGTAGTCAACCGAGGAGAAAAATGGGAAGAAGTGGAAGACGAGAGATGGTGGGAGAATAGAGAACGATGGAGGGAACTCGTAGGAAGAGAAGAAGACATAGAGGATAGGCCTAGCAGTAGTGAAGAAGAGGAGTAAGAAGTCGGAACTGGCAGGAACCGATTGATATGAGAAGTCTGCCCTAGAAAAACTGGTGGAAACACCCCCTGGCCCAATTTAAGTGGTTATCTGGGTTTGAGATGTATATATATATATATATATATAAAGTAATGCTGTGATGGTGAGGAAATGAGAGTAAAATACAATGAGTGAAAGTAGTGATAAGGGTGAGAGGCAGTTGGATATATAGCTAGCTCATCTAGACATTGTAAAAATAATAGTGATAAGTTAAGAAATAAAGAACAGTTCAGAAGTTGTGTTTGAAAAGATTTTTCAATCTCCTTTCTGAATATGTCTTCTCTTTCTTTGATTTTCTTTCTTCACATTTTTTTTTCTGAATCTTCCTCGCTTAACTTCTACCTGACAATTATTTGCTCAAAGTACAAAAGATCTTTCTACGTTCATGTTCTTTTCTTTGATTCGTCGTGGAACGTCTCGAGCTGAGACTAGTGTTCAAGTGGTTAGCACACTGAACCATCATTCAGGAGACCGGGGTTTGATTCCCGCCATGGTCGACCATCTTTTTTTTGGTTCTCTCAATCGTTCAGGTCAATACTGGAATGGTACCTTAGCAACAGGCCACGGCCGATTCCTTCCCATTAAGGTATCAAAAAAATATAAATATATCAAAATAATCTTTCATCTCATCATCCCACCATCTCTCATATCATTCACCGACACCAATAGATCGTAGTCATCAGTACAGTGCGTCGTTAAACCCAATATAAATAAATAAATAAATAAAGCTCTTCAACACATTGTACAAATTATAGTGAGCAAAGTAAATATAGTGGGTGAAGAATTCAAAAGTTGTGTTGGGTGAGAAGTTTTTCGATTTTCTTTCTGAATATACTTTCTTTTTCTTCTTTTCGAATGAATATTCTTTGCTACTTCCACTCGAAAATTCACTCGTTTAGAGGAAATAAGGACTTTGACATTCACGTTTCTTCATCTTGGATTTTGTTTTGAACAAAACTGAATCCATAACGCATGTACGTTGGCCCTAATCCGATTGTTGACTGTATTTATTCATTTATGTTGGGTTTAATGACACACTCCACTGATGACTACGATCTATTGGCGTCGGTGAAGGATATGTGAGATGATGGGATGATGAGATGAAAGGTGATTTTATTAGTTATTTTTGGATAGTGGGAAGGAGTCGGTCGTGGCCTGTTGTTAAGGAACCATCTCAGTATTGACCTGAACGACAGAGGGAAACCACGAGAAACCCCCGTCAGGATGGTCGACCATGGCGGGAATCAAACCCCGGTCTGCCGAATGACGGTTGAGTGTATGAAAAGAACCACTCGTCTCAGTTTAGTGGTTGTATTTATTTATTTATATTGGGTTTGACGACGCACTGTACTGATCACTACGATCTATTGGCGTCTGTGAATGATATATGAGATAATGGGGTGATGAGATGAAAGTTTTTTTCATCATGTGTTTTTGGATATTGGGAAAGAGTCGGTAGTGGCCTGTTGTTAAGTAATCTTTCCTGTAATGACCTGGAGGGGCATTCATGTACGCCTAGCAAGCTCTAGCAAGGCATGAAACCTGTTTAACTACTGTCATGACGGCAATTTGCTATCAACTTTGCGGGGTAGTTTTCGATGATCGCAAGTTGCGACCGCTAGCATCTTTGCTAGACGTACATGAATGCCTCCCCTGAATGACAGAGGGAAACCACGAAAAAAACCCTGTCAAGATGGTCGACCATGGCAGGAATTGAACAAATGACGGTTGGTTGTATGACCACCAGGTTTAATCTACATCGTGGGGGGCTGCACGCACAGCAGACGGCACCTCCAGGACCTGGTGAGCTTCAACACGACGACGAGCGAGTGGACTCCGCTCGCGTCCATGCTGGTGCCACGCAGCCAGATGGGTGTGTCCGTGCTCGACGGCTTCCTCTACGTGGTGGGCGGGACCAACAGGCACCACGAGGTCCTGCAGTCCGTAGAGAAGTACTCGTTCAGAGAGGTGACAACCAACATTATAATTATAATAAAAATAATACTTTTTTTTTTTATTGCTTTAATAAATTAATATACATTATAAATTCGACATTCACTTGTCAATTTCCACAAAGCCCCATAAGGGCTTAACTGTGGCATTTTAACTGAAGTAATTGAACAAAAACTGTCTCTCTTCGTACACATGAAATAACAAGTCGTTACTTAACATATTTGAAATATAAAATAAAGTACAATAATACATATACAGTAGAAACTCCTTAATACGTTTCTCTTTAGGACGTTTTTGGCGATAACACGTTTTTTTCCACAGGTCCCAGACTGATCTTATGACATTTAATGTTAAATAAATTCGTTAGTACGTTTCCCTATAACACGTTTATCTCGTTATTACGCTTGCAAATATGATCCCTACAGCATTATTTATTCCATAACAAGTTTGTGAACAGTTCGTTTCCCAGTTTTGTTGCATTGAAAAATGTTGCAAATGTACGTAAAATTCTCCGAAATCTGTACCCATGCACCTGTTGGCATTGCGCAGGTGGCTTTCTCGAAGTTTTCTCTACCTGTTCCTCTGAGCTCCCTAGCAACCAACCCACCCCGGTTGCTTAGCAACGGTCGCATGGCATAGCAACGGTACACACACGTGTTACGAACGCATCATTCCACCACGTGTCGTTCTCGAGTGCACTACGAGTGTTCTGGCAAAAAGAAGGGGCTAAAGCTAAGTGATGAACTACGCATTTTAGATGAAGTTATTAGAAATGTAGGAATGACTAGAGTAGCGTTGGCGGGTAAATTAGGTTTAGCTGTATCGAAATTAAATACAATCGTCTACAAGCGAAAAATTGTTGAAGAAAGTGCTGCAAAGAGTGGAACGTCGTGTACGAAAAGATCTCGAATGCGTCCCGGTCGCTTCGAGGATCTAGAAGAGAATCTCCTACAGTGGTTCAATCAAAATCGTGCAGCGAATATACCCATTAGTGGACCGTTACTTATAATTAAAGCAAAAGAAATTGCACTGAAGTGTAATGTGACCGTAGATTTTCAAGCGTCGAACGGGTGGCTACAGAAATTTAAATACCGCCACGGTATCACTTTTAAACGCGTGTGCGGTGAGAGCGGTGCTGTAGATCCTGAAACCGTCAGGATATGGAAGAAGAACACTTTGCCATCGCTTTTACAAACCTATGAAGCGAAAAACGTGTTTAATGCAGACGAGACTGGACTTTATTTTAATATGTTGCCCGACAAAACGCTTACCATGAAAGACGACACGTGCCATGGCGGGAAGAGAAGCAAGGAAAGTCGGTATTATTATGTACGAACGCCGACGGATCGGAAAAGTTGCCGGCACTAGTGATTGGGAAATTCGGGAAGCCTCGGTGTTTCAAGAACGTGAAGTCATTGCCCACTAAATACACCTACAACAAGAAAGCGTGGGTCTCTACAAAAGTGTTTACGAACTGGCTCCACCAAATAGATTCTACCATGGGGTCAAAAAACAGAAAAGTGTTGTTAATTGTAGATCAGTGTTCAGCTCATCCACCAGATATAGTTTTGAGAAACGTGACTGTAAAATGTTTTCCGGCGAACTGCACGTCCGAATTGCAGCCAGTAGACTTGGGTATCATCCAAGCCATGAAAATATCGGCGACGGTTGCTTCAGAGAGCTAAACAGCTTATATCCCTTGGCCGAAAAGAAGAAATGAAAGTGAACGTCCTTCAAGTAAGTTCAACATCTGTTATTATTTCATCTTTGTAACATTTTGGTGTTGTACGGATATTACTTTATAGTTTGATTATCAATTTACCCTGCGATATTGACGCAATTGATGCCACGCCTAGCCTTGTAGTAGGCCTATTGGTTTCGCGCCATTTGCGCCCGAGAGTACGGCCGATGAGTACCCGGCAAGTGAGGCCTCGATTCCCGGTAAATGGAAAACATCGCGCTCAGTCACTTTCGATTTAACTGTGTTGGCCTAGCTGTGCTACAACCTGTGCTTCATCAAAGCGGAACAAGTTGCCTACCTAGCAGGCTAATATAGTAAACTTATGACGTATGTAATTTTCTCCGCGATTCCACACGGAATAATGTATCCTAGGAAATAACACAATGCGAGCAAGGAACAGGACATTTTAACTCAACGACAACCCGATAGAATAATTGACATACTCGTATTGCAAACTATGCCTTCCAAATTTGAAAACTTAAATTGTAGATGGTAGGTATTTCTATTTGTTATGGCAATTTAAACAAAACAAAGTTACAGTTAGTTACCGTAATCATGACTTTTTTGTTTGTTTTAGGCAATGCAATTTATTACACATGCTTGGAGTGAAATCACGGCTGACACGATCTCCAAATCCTTCAAGAAGGCTGGTTTCTTTGCTGTCAATTCAGAAATGGACGACCCAGATGATGACTTAGTGCCACTGTGACCCTGAGGATTGGCGGGCTCTGGGCGGGGGGGCGCTAACTTTTGAAGAGTTTGTCAACAGTGATAGTGCTGTGATTTGATGGACATTGATGAGATTATTAGGGAACAACAGTGTGGGAATGTGGAGAGTGATGACGGTGGTAGTGAGGCAGGGCCAGCCAAGTTTGGTGAGGCTCTGAAAGGGTTTGAACAGTTGCAAAGTTTCTTGCTAAGCAGTGACATTCAAGACAGTGTGCAGAAAAATCTATCCGAAGATTATCCGACAGCATTACTGACAGTGAATACCAAACTTGGTGTTCAAGCTAAGATTACAGATTACATAGAAAAGTAATTGTAAGATGTTTGACTGACATTACGATATTAGATTTTATGTACAACTATTTATTGTTTCGACCACTGCTCTTTGGGCATTACTTTAGTTTATCTGAATGTTATTTTCTCTGACAATGAAAAGACATAATGGCCTGTTCACACGAGGCATTGCAATGCTAGAGTTGGAAGGCTAGGGTTTCAATGCCAATGCTATTGCTATTCAGACACAAGTCTTGCAATGCTGCATTGGAGTTTAAGCCACAGCTTGTATTCTGTACGTTCCGAATAATGTCTTGAATACTTCGCAGGCTGTGGAATTACAAACCAATAGGAGTCTGTTATTTTTGAGCCAAATATGTTGATACTTGATTCTGACATAACCTATAATATCGTCGTTCACTGTCAGGTTTTGTTTGAACTGGGTAGCTTTGAAGAGATTACCAGTTATTAATATATTGATTATTAGTTATTATAAGTTATTATTGGATTAATTATCACTTATTAGTATTATCATCATTATACGTATCAGTTTTATAAGCCTAGGCCTAAAAGATGAGTGAAAGCGACAGTGACGATGCTGACGATGTTATCGATAATCGATTTTCGTAGTCGATCTACTCTGAAATACTGATCTCCTATTGGTCAACGTTCCAAAGCTTGGCAGTCCAATGCTAGGTTTTAGAACCAAGCTCTGAAAGTTTTTAGCCCGCCAATGTCAATGTTTTGTTGATTCACACGGCAGCATTGGAAGGCTAACATTCCAAAGGCGGCATTGCAATGCCTCGTGTCAACTGGCCATAATATGTTAAATACTATTAATTTTTCATTTATTTTCTTATTTTTTCTCAAGGTGATATTTATTAGTACGTTTTACGCGCTAGTACGTTTTTTCCTCACTCCCCCCTGAAAAACGTACTAAAGAGGTTCTACTGTATAGTCACTAGATCATTTGGTTATAATATGTAGGTGTTGAATGAGTAATAAAAAAAATATATTCAATATATATTATATAATATATTATATATTGATATATATTATAATGAATAATAATAATGATAATAATAATATTCATTCACAGTATATACATGTTACATGTTATGTTTTGTCATTCCATTCACTTATTCCAACCTTAGACCTACATACAAATCTGTTATTGATCAAATTCTTTTTCTATGGGATAATATTTTACTTTAGATTTAAAAGTATGGATATTATTAGGGCTGTGCGAGACTCGAAATTTTCGAGCAAGTTCGAGTCAAGATCGAGACTCAAACTTGCTCGAAAAGATTTTTTTCCAGATCGAAATTTCGAGTCTCGAAATACTTTCGGGTCTCGAACGTTTTCGAGCAAGCGAGAATAAAGTTGTCATCTTTTTATCATTTAACATATTGGTATCAAATAATGAATATATACAGTGTCTGAAACTTATGAAAAAGTTTTGTGTCTGCATTTCTCCCTTCGATTTTGCATATAGAACTTGCTGAATGATACATTTCACAATGTCAGTTGCACCGGACTGAATGACTCCGAGTGACTGAGTTGAGTCGTAGTAATCACCAGACACGCACACCCGTCTCTCTCCCTTCCCCAGTTCCTCCCCCTGCCCAAACTCTTCAAGGACAGATTGAATCGTCATCACGCGTGTTGCCAAGACACTCGGGACGGCCGAGCGCCAATGGCAAAAAGTTAGCGCGTCGTGTTTCTATCGGCAAAGTTAGCCGATCAAGTAGCTCATCAGTAGCGAACTTATCAAGTACAGGTAGTTTCGCACGGTTTCTCTCGTACGCAATACAAAATTGTCGTAATTCTAACCGGGAAGTGATGATTTTCGTGGCCATCTTTTTTAATATTGATTGTATCCACTTCAAATTTTGCACTTATAGTGCTAAAACTGCAAAAAAAATGAAAATTAAATAAAAATCAACAATGTACATGATTATTTGTTTTTTACGAAATTTTCAACAATGAAATTTGTTCTTCGTTTTTCTCAAACAACCATTTTTTTCAATTCAATTTTTTCACGAGAATGTTGCTGAAGTACGGTATTGTTCAAGGGTTGGTCTTATGTTTTTTTTTATATTCCTGCTATATTTCAAGTTTTTTTTTTAAATTAAATTTTCTATAAAATTTTCTTTAAAATTTGTTCTCGAACTAAAATTTGTGCGCAAACTCGCTCGAACTAAAATAGTGCTCAAAACTCGCTTGAAACTCGCTCGAAAAAAGACAATCTCGCTCGAACTCAAAAAGCTCTGCTCGCACAGCCCTAGATATTACTAACAATTTGCAATTCCTCAGGTAAGCTATTAAAAATTTTTAATGTAACACCATTGTGGTTGAGTCCAGTTTCCTAAGGAGCAGTTCGGTGATAATCAAAATGGGAGTCATTTTTCCCATGAGGGTTAATCTCTTTGTCAAATGAATTAAAGTTTAGTAAATTGAAGTAAATTGAATTCAAGTGATTCAGTACAGTGATACCATGGTGTAGTGATACCAACAGACTTTATCAAGGTGTACTCACTCGCGTCTTCAAAGTGAAGTATTTCCGGGATCAGAATCCGAATCCATGGTCCCATTTGCTTGTTGGCTACTACAGTAAACCCTCGTTAATCTGAAATGCAAGGGACCCCAAAAAAATGATTTTGATTTATAAAACTTCGGATCAACCAAAAAACTTCTTTTCCACGAAAATCATCACACTTCCTGGTTAGAATTGGAGCAATTTTGAATTGCGCGCGAGAGAAAGCAATGCCACTTGTGTGAGGAACCGCTTCACTGATCGTGTGTATTCGGCTAGCTTCGAGAATGCGCACTCGTTATATAGCCCGCTTTCATTGGCGCTCGGCCGTCCCGAGTCTGTCTGACAAACGAGTGTTCCGAGCTTACCACTCGTCAAGGACAGAGCAGCGAGCGCACTCAGAGCCGGATGACGCACTCAAGACAGCGAACATCCCAGCTAACTTCGGCCTATTGTTAGGCGTCAAATGAAAAGGATGGAATTTAGGAAAATAATGATTAATTCAAGGAATTCACTTGAATTATTTGGGATTATCCAATCTGAAAATAGTGCTAAAGCAATTGAGGAGTTAAAATATTTGTTCAAATTACAGATTAACCAGAATTCGGATTAACCGTATTCATTAACATTGAAATGCCCATACCTTCAGCTGGGGACTGACTTCGAGTTCGAAATGTGCCAAATTTTGGATTAACCGAGTTTGGATAACGAGGGTTTACAGTATCGCTTTTATATCAAACTTTATGAAACAAAAATGCTAAACAATGTCACCGACCGATACCGTAGCCACTATTATCTAGATCTAGTTCACGAGGGAATCCGCTAAATCGCGATAGGCAATCGAGACCTTGGCTCTGAACTGACCGCAAGAAACAACAAATACTGTCCATGTTATTAGTATGGGAGTCGATACGCCTTCTTTGTATTGTGGAGGAAGTATGTTGTTAAAACTACATCGTGGTGACACCTCGATGCATTGTTCCTGGATCCATTGTTTTCCTGCCCCACCCTACTTCCATATTAGTATTACCAATGATGAATTTTTCTGGACGGATCTTTTTCCTGCTTGGATAGTTAATTTTTCCTTGTCCCCTGAAAAACGATAGATGAAGGTTTCATATGACTTGGTGTGTATAGGAAAATAGCCCCAGGCTGAATATATGAATTGGGTGAAAGGGAAAGAAAGAACAGCAGCTTACCGAGATTTATGAGTAGATTAAGGCCTACTCATAGTGGAGAGCTCGTTGATACAACACAGAGATGAAAGTTACACGAGGTTTCGACGTTTCGGCTATTGCCTTGGTCACAGTAGAGTAGAGAGTGATGAACTGATGAAGGCTGCTTGTTCAGGTAGGTGGGTGTAAATGGGGGGAGGGGGAAAGGGGGGAAAACAGTAAATATGAAATGAAGTGGGGGGGGGGGGGGTCATAACGACATGGACAAAGTAGTTCCGCTCCATGCACTCTCACATGGACGAGACTTTAATGCCTGCTTCACAACCTGCATAATCCGTTCCCTCCCATCTTCGTGCCAACCCTCAGAGTCAAGATGCTGGGAGCTTGCTCACCAGTGGATAACTAAGTCTCGCTTTGCCCCAGGTCTCAACCTTAGGTAACTCTTCCCTGCTACTTCTTCTGCCTTTCATCTCACCCTTTCAACTTTTCAACTAAACTGCACAGCTTCTTTTAGCCCCCTCCCACACATCCAACCATATAAACCCCCCCTCACTTTATTTCATATTTACTGTTTCTTCCCCTTTCCCCCTCCCCCCATTTACACCCACCCACCTGAACAAGCAGCCTCCATCAGTTCATCACTCTCTACTCTACTGTGACCAAGGCAATAGCCGAAACGTCGAAACCTCGCGTAACTTTCATTCTATGTGTTGCATCAACGGGCTCTCCACTATGAGTAGGCCTTAATCTACTCATAAATCTCGGTAAGCTGCTGTTCTTTCTTTCCCTTTCACCCAATTCATATAGATGAAGGTTTCAGTGTATCTATGAATGGTTTATTGCAATGTTCAATTTGATGAACGTTATATGTCAAATTAAACATCGACAAATTTCAATTGAAAATGATAGAGGCTAAAATTAATGATAATAATAATAAATTCATTCATTCAATATTAGCAATAGATACATGTTGTATAAATAAATGAATGAATGGATAAATGCCAAGGGTTTTGCTTGAAAGTCACGTCGTCTTGCTCCTGTGTGATATATGTAGGGAGCTTGTTACCAACTTGAGGCGTCCTAAAGATGGGACCCACGAAGAGTCCTATCTTCAGGACGTCTCTTAAGTTTGGACCACTTTATTGAGTTAGGACCAATATTGGTTATGTTTCAGTAGAATGGTCCTATCTTGAGACCAATATTGGTCCTAACTCAGTAAAATGGTAACAACTTGAGACGTTCTAAGGAGAGGACTCTTTGTGAATCTGGGCCATGAAGAAACATTGCTTTATTTGTCCTACATGTGTTGGTTGTTTTGTGCAGAACAAATGGACGCAGGTCCCAAAGATGAGCGTGGGTCGGGCGTCCCCGGCCGTGGCGGCTGCCGACTCGCTGCTGTACGTGATAGGCGGGGACCAGACGCACGAGGTGAACTTCTACCGCGCGCAGATCACCATCACGTCGGTCGAGTGCTACGACCCACTGACCGATGCCTGGCATGAGTGTCCCTCGCTGCCAGAGAGCCGGAGCGAGGCGGGCGCTGTCGTCGTATGATGGCTGCATCTCAAGGTAAGACCCAGCTCACAGCAGATCACCATCACATGGGGTCGAGTGCTACGACCCACTGACCGACGCCTGGCATGAGTGTCCCTCGCTGCCAGAGAGCCGGAGCGAGGCGGGCGCTGTCGTCGTATGATGGCTGCATCTCAAGGTAAGACCCAGCTCACAGCAGATCACCATCACATGGGGTCGAGTGCTACGACCCACTGACCGACGCCTGGCATGAGTGTCCCTCGCTGCCAGAGAGCCGGAGCGAGGCGGGCGCTGTCGTCGTATGATGGCTGCATCTCAAGGTAAGACCCAGCTCACAGCAGATCACCATCACATGGGGTCGAGTGCTACGACCTGCTGACCGACGCCTGGCATGAGTGTCCCTCGCTGCCAGAGAGCCGGAGCAAGGCGGGCGCTGTCGTTGTATGATGGCTGCATCTCAAGGTAAGACCCAGCTCACAGCAGATCACCATCACGTCGGTCGAGTGCTACGACCTGCTGACCGACGCCTGGCATGAGTGTCCCTCGCTGCCAGAGAGCCGGAGCGAGGCGGGCGCTGTCGTCGTATGATGGCTGCATCTCAAGGTAAGACCCAGCTCACAGCAGATCACCATCACGTCGGTCGAGTGCTACGACCTGCTGACCGACGCCTGGCATGAGTGTCCCTCGCTGCCAGAGAGCCAAGCCAGGTATACCAACCACCTTGCAGACACAGTGAGATGTCAAAAGCAGAGATGGTTAAAACAATATGCATTGTTCATGTACCATCCTGGACATTGAATCTGGATTTCCCAGTACAACAAACTATAATGTGAAGTTGGTCAAGTTGTACAGGCTGTAAATACCGCCATTTCTCACTAATCAGCCTGCCTGTAGCTCCGAGCAGCTATTATTATAGGTAGACTTGTAAGCATGGCTTCTATCTTTCTTCTCATAGCATTTAGAATTTGAAAAGGAGCACTTTGGTGCATCTATTATTTTGAAACATCGTGTTTTGTAGCGCAACAACATTCTGAAGCATTGCAACACTACGGTAGGCTTAAAACCATTATATAACATACAATAGGCTACACAAATGGAACACTCAAGTTGATGGTTTTAGTAAAATGGTGCCCACCCCAGGTTAAACCCACGCCTCATCTGCCGCCTGCATTTCCAGACGCACTTTGGCTCTCAAAATTCTTTAACTGACTCTACCTGTTTACCTCCCAATTGACGACTAGTGATTGACCCGCCCACAAACGTCACAAAACAAAACATCCAATCAAATGAGCTGTTTGTTATGTGGGAAAATTGACGTACCCATCAGAGTATCTCTAAATGCCCACATGAAGTATAGATCTAGGTGGCCTGCCGATAAGCCACGCCTATCACTAGTGGTCAATTGGTGTACTCTGCAGAAAATAGCATCTATAAAACTTTTATTCCAAACATAGCATCCATATCACCAATACGTTAGACATAGCAGAAGCAGATATTTGTACGTAGTGCTTTGTCACCTTCTCAAAAACATGATCAAACTACATCAAATATATAGAAACATGAAGAAATGTCAGGTAAATATGCTTCAAAGCACTTTTAGATTCTGTCGCTTTCATAATGTCTGATTATTGGGGTTGGTTAGATGTCGAACGCTCAGTGACGTCACGGAGCAACTAGCAAGCCGGCTAGGTTTACTAGACAGTAGACACGGACCGTTTCTGTCCGATTCACTTCACCCTTCGTCTACAAACTACCGATTGAATGCATCTAAAATATCAAGTGTGGATTCATCTAACTTGAGCTTTTCATTAAAGTTCCTATATTCATCTTTTTTTTTTTTTAATAACATCGAAACTTGATACAAAATCATTGTTCCCCAATTAAGGCCATGGATGAAAGAGAGGATCGTTTGGATGGGGCACCACAAGGGCGATCTCACCACCCCATTTTTGATTAGATGAATGTCTTTCATTTTCCGAACGTCTGGAACACATTATGACTGTATCTGTGATATGTACCCGGACACAAAACACACGAATGTTAATGTCTTCCACTTTGAAGTAAGTCTCTTGGGCAATGATCACTTCTTTCCATTAACAGCAGATCTAAAGTTCATCATTATTCAAAATGGAAAAAATGAGTGACAGGCCTATAATGTTATAATTAGGCCCATCACTCTACTAATTAAAGGTCGTGGCCAATAAGTACTTCATCCAAGCATTTGCTTCGAGGACTGTGGGAAACCACGAAAAACCAAGTCAGGATGGATAAAAAAGGTGTTTGTTGGTCTTGAGCTTTTTCTTTCAACTTCTTCACTTCTTTTCTTGTGATGATTGATTTTTTTTAGGGGTGTGCAAATCCATGTTTTTCGAATCGAATCCGAATCCACTTTCAGATTCGGATTCGGTCGAACGTAGAAGATTCGAAAATTTCGAATCTTGGCGCCAAAAACGTGGCAACATTGCATTGTCAACTTTCTAGATCGCGCATGTGCGATGCGCACTAGCCTACGAGTGGGTGGTGTCGTCATATATGGCCGGCTTCGATTGGCGCTCGGCCGTCTCGAGTCGGACGAACGAAAGTCTCGTCAAAGACCTTAGTATGTAACGTCGTTAACGAAGTTAGATACCAAGATCTTTGGTCTCGTCCTTGTTAAGGTTAGACCACACACGTCACGACCACGCAGTAGTTTAGATGACAGATGCCATGCAGCAAACAGCTACGATATTGACAACTGCGCGTTGAATAAAAATGATGGAAATTGAGAAAATGATGCTTCTTCATGATATAATATTTATTAAATGTGTTTTCAGTGGAATACCTCACAGATTCTAGTAATTATGAAAATGCTGAGATAGGATTTTCACTTCCTGGATCAAGTGTAACTTGATAAGCAGTGTCGTTTGTCCCACTATCACGCTTCACAATGCATGTTGAAAAGATTCGGGTTCGGATTCGGTATTTTTTATGAAGATTCGGTTCGGATTCGGTTTGAAATAAAAAACATGGATTCGCACACCCCTAATTTTTTTTCTCTCGTTTTTTTTTCTTTTCTCCTCTTATTTTTTTCCTTTCTGCAATACTTATCTGCAATGTAATGTAATTTTTTCCAGTGAAGCTGTCAGCTGAAAGCGGGAATGTCTCAAATGGTACCCATAGTCAACCAACACAAATTCCCATGTGAAATAAAAGACGCTTACAAGTGAGAGAAACTAATTGAATGGCGTGTAAGTCCATCACGGTATTGTAATTTCTGTTGTCTAGTAGTCTAGTAGAGATGCTTACTACTTTTACAATTTCTAGAGAGCTTTCTTATTGTACTGTGGACAACAAAAAATTAGATTGTTTTATTATAATATTTATTGATATTCATTGATACAGTGGAACCTCTATCCATCGTTTCTCAAGGGATAAAAAAAACCATCCAGTCAGGAAAATAATTCATGATCCAGGAAAATCTGGCATTGGTTGTTGGCATTGTATTATATTTTATTTATTACCTGTTGTGTTTCAAACTATATATTGTGTTAACATTGTCAAAAATAAAACAAAAAGATCTGAATGAGACCAGAGAGTACAGAAAATAATAAGTATAAGTAGGCCTATAAGTATTTATTTATTTCATAGTAATACAAATTGTACAATTGAATCCAAAAAGATACATTATACAATAAATATTTCCTACTCATGTAATTAAAGTCTAAGACTTATAATTAAGTATTGAAATTTGTCAGTAAATTAAAGTGAATGAATGGATATTCATTTTTAAAATTTTATTAATATGTAAGTAAAATGAAAGTAGCCCTAATAAACTTGGAAGTTAAAACCCAATGATAACTTGGAAAGTTGTCAACACTGTAGAAAGAGTGGCTAAACATTAGTTCCATGGAGGCATATCTAAATGCGCTTTTCTTCGTAATTGTGTTGATCTCTGAAGCAAGGTTGTTATAAAGTCTGCAATCTGATTGGTGAACTCCTTGTAACACGCAGTCAGTCGCCCATACTCATGACTCGGGTTGGACGCTCCTTTCGTTCTGTAATTGTGTTGTGACTCCTTCTATAGGTTACCGGTATAGGGGAGTAGGGTGCAACCAAGATGCATTGAGGGTTGCGTTTGTTTGCGGCCGGGAGATGGTGCCTTCACTTATCTTGAAAACATGTACCATACCGTGAGGACTTTTCTGTGTAATATGGATCGCTGCTCTATCTGGTAGTGTTTTGTGGAAACGGCTGATGGGCTGTCAAAGTTGATGACAGCGAGCCGGCCTTGAATGCAACGTTAGTTTCTTTTATCACCACTCATCTACGCACGGTCAATAGTACTTCAAACGTGGACCGTGAATCGGAACATATTTTTAACATGGGAGGGATAGGAATTGAGGACACCATCTCCAACGGGCAAACACAACCCTCAATGCATCTTGGGTGCAACATAATGAATGATAGAAATGGAAAAACGATGGATCCGGGAAAAATGCATCGAGGTTTCACTGTATTCAAGTTGGGAATGTCTGGATCCCTGAGGTGTGTGGATGCTTTGATAATATTATCAAATTTCACTTTTTCTAGCAATACCTTGCTTTTTAATTTTTAGTAGTGTATCCACGTGGATTACAAGCTATAATATCAATATGTAGGTCCAGCTAGAAGTACATTATTGTTAGGGCTGTGCGAGACTCGAAATTTTTGAGCGAGTTCGAGTCGAGATCAAGACCGAACTCGCTCGAAAAGATATTTTCCCGGATCAAAATTTCGAGTCTCGAACGTTTTCGAGCGAGAGAGAGTGGAAGGATAAACGTGACATCTTTTTATCATTCAACAAATTGGTATTAAATAATAAATATATAGTGTCTGAAACTTATGAAAAAGTTTTGTTTCTGCATTTCCCCCTTCGATTTTGCATATAAAACTTGCTGAATGATTACAACGCGTATCATCTCACACTGTCAGTTGCACCGGACTGACCGACTCAGAGTGAGTTTTGTTGAGTCGTAATAGTCACCAGACACGCACACGCGTCTCTCTTCCTTCCCCAGTTCCTCCCCCTCAACCAAAACACATCCACACTCTGTCAAGGACAGATTGAAACGTCATCAAGCCACTCGGGACGGCCGAGCGCCAATAGCAACGCGCCATACGCACACGCGTCTCTCTCCCTTCCCCAGTTTCTCCCCCTCAACCAAAACACATCCACACTCTGTCAAGGACAGATTGAAACGTCATCAAGCCACTCGAGACGGCCGAGCACCAATGGCAACGCGCCATACGCACACGCGTCTCTCTCCCTTCCTCAGTTCCTCCCCCTCAACCAAAACACATCCACACTCTGTCAAGGACAGATTGAAACGTCATCAAGCCACTCGGGACGGCCGAGCGCCAATAGCAACGCGCCATACGCACACGCGTCTCTCTTCCTTCCTCAGTTCCTCCCCTCAACCAAAACACATCCACACTCTGTCAAGGACAGATTGAAACGTCATCAAGCCACTCGGGACGGCCGAGCGCCAATAGCAACGCGCCATACGCACACGCGTCTCTCTCCCTTCCTCAGTTCCTCCCCCTCAACCAAAACACATCCACACTCTGTAAAGGACAGATTGAAACGTCATCAAGCCACTCGGGACGGCCGAGCTCCAATGGCAACGCGCCATACGCACACGCGTCTCTCTCCCTTCCCCAGTTCCTCCCCCTCAACCAAAACACATCCACACTCTGTCAAGGACAGATTGAAACGTCATCAAGCCACTCGGGACGGCCGAGCTCCAATGGCAACGCGCCATACGCACACGCGTCTCTCTCCCTTCCCCAGTTCCTCCCCCTCAACCAAAACACATCCACACTCTGTCAAGGACAGATTGAAACGTCATCAAGCCACTCGGGACGGCCGAGCGCCAATAGCAACGCGCCATACGCACACGCGTCTCTCTCCCTTCCTCAGTTCCTCCCCCTCAACCAAAACACATCCACACTCTGTCAAGGACAGATTGAAACGTCATCAAGCCACTCGAGACGGCCGAGCACCAATGGCAAAAAGTTAGCGTGTCATGTTTCTATCAGCGAAGTTAGCCGATCAAGTAGCTCATCAGTACCGAACTTATCAAGTAGTTTCGCCTGGTTTCTCTCGTACGCAATACAAAATTGTCGTTATTCTAACTGGGAAGTGATGATTTTCGAGGCTATCTCTTTTAATATTGATTGTATCCACTTCAAATTTTGCACTTGGATAACTATCATGCTAAAACTGCGAAAAAATGAAAATAAAATGAAAACCACCAATGGACATGATTATTTGGTTTATACAAAATTTTCAGCAATAGAATTTATTTTTCGTTCTTCTCAAACAAAAGTTTTTTTGATTCATTTTTTCACGAAAATGTTGCTGAAGTATTGTCCAAGGGTTGGTCATATCGTTTTTTGATATTCCTGCTACATTTCAAGATATGATTTTAGGCCTATTTACAATTTTTTTTATTTTTAAATTTAATTTTCTATAAAATTTGTGCTCAAACTCGCTCGAACTAAAATTTGTGCTTGAACTCGTTCGAAAAAAGTCAATCTCGCTCGAAACTCGCTCGAACTCAAAAAGCTCTGCTCGCACAGCCCTAATTATTGTAAAAAATTAAAAAATCATTACAAATATGCTTATTGATTATTAGCGGGTGATTCAAGTGATTGTCGACTGGGCCAACTACATGTTGTGCAGTACGATCAAACATGGCCTTAGTTCAGGTAATATGAACTTCATCGACTAACCACTACAAGAGTGTATTACGGTACTACCAGTATATCAGTGGTTCTAATGGAAGGCATAGTAAGCCTGATTTTTATATATACTGTTGGTGGACCTATCTTTTGTATCAATGTTTCTGAGAAAGACTGGAAGAAATCTGTTCCCAGTATTAGGGTAGGCCTACTTTCAGGCTGGAATTTTCATGTAAATAATTTAGACCCATCATTTAGAGATATTTCAGAATTAACGTATAATTCATTTAAAAGTCCTTGCCAAACAGAGTGTGCTTACTATAAGTAATTATGTGTTTTCATTAGTGCTTTATTGACTATGGTGTGAAAACGTAAACATATAATGACCAACGATCGATATATATCCGACACTTTGAAATTACCGTAAATACGATCCAAATCATCAAACCATCCAGACCAGTCGATAGTATTTTGAATTTGTCATGTTCATTAGGCCTATCGTAGTCAGATTATTATCGTTGATCACCACATATGTATGCACTGCTGTGAAATCTGAAGTCGAGCGGGTGTGGGTTCGAGTCCCACAGTCGGAGCACGGCTCTCGGTAAATGTCTCTTTTCCTGTCATCTCACTCATATAACCTACATGTAAGGCCAAAGTCAAGTCGCTGAAGACGAATTTTTGAATAATCACTCCGCATGCAAGGAATCGAAGATCAAAAGGCTAAAGGTATTAAAATCATGCACATTTTTCTTGTTTTCAAGTTCGAATTTTCAAATTTGGAATGTTGGACAATTTAAAATCCAAATCGAATACCAGTATCAATTGAAAGCTATAAAACAGAAATGTGATGAGACATAATATTAGTAATGAAATTACATTCTCAATCATTTTCTCACCAAGTAATCTATAGATGCAGCCGTATTTCATTTTATTTAATCATTTATTCATCTAAATCGATTAACATTTTTGACAGATGTAAGCACAAACAGACTGCATGTTGAGACATTCTCTGACTCACGTTGTGGTAATACGGTGGGACCTCTTACGTATGTTTTTCACGTGACCGGACTGAACAAATGTATTGATGTGACAAACTAATTGAAGGAACTATTTAACATGGGGAGCATATGGGTGGGATCAGAGAATATAGTGAATGTATAAACGAGGTTCTACTGTAGTATAATATTGAATTTAAAACAGCCAACAAACGGTTGGCTACCCTGATGAATCATACTGAGTATAATAGTGATAAGTGACTAGCGTACGACTTGCAAGGTTTGAGGTCCAGCGCTGAGATTCTTTATCTTGATGTCGATTGGGATCGACAAATTAGCTAGTTACCGATCCTTATTGTTAAAAGCGATCCCGTATCCAAAAACCAATCGATTATAAGCGACATCAATTTTGATCAACGTAAATCGAGTTTATAATCCGAACAATCGAGATCGCTTTAGGTTACATAATCGCTACTTGTCAACCTTTGAGATATTGTTCGTTAACGTTGTTGATCCACATCGTTGTCAAGCCACATCGTTGTCGAGCCACATCGTTGTCGACCCACATCGTTGTCGAGCCACATCGTTGTCGAGCCACATCGTTGTCGAGCCACATCGTTGTCGAGCCACATCGTTGTCGAGCCACATCGTTGTCGAGCCACATCGTTGTCGAGCCACATCGTTGTCGAGCCACATCGTTGTCGAGCCACATCGTTGTCGAGCCACATCGTTGTCGAGCCACATCGTTGTCGAGCCACATCGTTGTCGACCCACATCGTTGTCGACCCACATCGTTGTCGAGCCACATCGTTGTCGACCCACATCGTTGTCGAGCCACATCGTTGTCGAGCCACATCGTTGTCGAGCCACATTGTTGTCGACCCACATCGTTGTCGACCCACATCGTTGTCGACCCACATCGTTATCAACCAAGTCGTCGACCAAGATAGAGAATCTCTGTGTAGATCGGTTGGAACACACAGACCAAGGTAGACGGGTTCAATCGGAAATCTTTTTTTGGGGGGAGGGGGGGCAAGATTTAAAACGAGATCAGAGCCGTGGATGTAGTTTTATATACGTCGTCACATATATTTCTAAAATGCTTTCTGCTTTCTAAGCATACTTTTCAAATTCACAACTTTTAGTTTTAGAACATTTGAGTCGCAATTAATGTGAGAATCGGTTGAATCCAGCCACGTAGCTTGAATCTGTTTTTCTGCTACATTGAAGTAGCTCTTGCATCTTGATAAGAATTATTTTCTGGCACATTTTGTAGAGATATATTCCACATGTAGTACTCAAAGAAGTAACGGTATTCGGTAAAATGAACGGTATTTGTAATTCTTTTTATTCACCATACCATATTTTTCAATATTTTACTGCTAGTTTTGTCCAGCTTTTCATCATTTGTTTGCCAGTGTGAAGTCAGCAACATGCGTGCAATGTTTGTTCTACTTTCTACAAAAACCAGCAACTATGCATAACAAAACCATTTCGATGTTTTACTTACAACGAATAGTGATTATTAATTCATTCTTCAAATTTACCAGTAAAAGTAACAACAGAATATGCACCTGAAAAATGCAATTGTGATAACAAAACTTTCACGTTGGAAAATTTCAGATAAATTTCATTATTGTCATATGCTTGCACGTCTGTTACTCATTAGCTCTTGGAAGCGTGGTTGAAACTTATACTGGCAAATCATTTAATAAATACAGTACCGGTATTCTTTTTTATATCAATAATCATCCAATATTTAGTGTTACCTTGCCTAATCTTATGGGCCGTGATATCATTAATTATTCATGAAGATTGAGCCTAATCAAAGGGTGGTATTTCAATAAACACGACCGGTTTTTGATGATTGAACATATTTCCAATATCAGCTCCAACCTATTATTGCTGAGATGAAATATCATTTCCTGATCTCTAGAGTGTAGATCTACCTGCTTTTCATTAGGATTGATTTTAATTTTATTATATTAAATTAAACTGTTACTTTGTTGTTATTTATATATTAATATAGGAGGCTAGACGAGTGACACGTATTATATTTAAAGCGGTTCTTATCAAGGACAACACCAGATTACGACGAGGTTTTCATGTTCCCCACGCTACTGTCCACACCGCTTGCTTCTTCTCGCCTCAACAAAGGCCATTTTGTGCTGAATTTTTGTAAGTAAAATCCATCTGGTCTTGTTCCTTGGCTGCAAGAGTTTCATATTCATTCACAATCATTCAATAACAAAATCATGTTTGCCATTGCCATCTAGCAGCAAGGTCGACTGTAAACAAGACTACGTGTTATGCTGTAACCACTAGAAGCATAATTCAACCTTTTAGAGCCAATGTTATGAATATCAAGTCTGGCTCTATGAACTGATAGTTATGGATTTAACGATAGCGGATTAAACTGTTATCACCCTTGTTAAGTATGTTATTTTTGTACTATATATCAAATAGTTGGGTGATATGTACTTCACTTTGTTCGTAATACTGTTTCCTAGTGGCCTAGTTACTAACGTGGGAGTAGCTCTAACCGGCAGTTCAAAGTTCCTATCACACAACTCTTAGATAAAGATTAACTGGACTTGGTAACACTGGGCAGACTAATCCGCTAACTATCAGTTAAGCTACGGAAATAACATATTTAACCAAGGGTAGTAGTAGTTGTTTATTAGCAAGTTCTGCTATTTTACATTGATACATGATATAATTTCATTCACTTCTAAAGTACATATGTACAATAATTTTATAATAAAAATTATATATTGGGGTACAATAGACAACTTATAAACAAATATTCAAGTTACAAATATAGGAAAATAGACAACTTAGATGAAAAGTTAGTCTGTTAACTATGGCCCAATCCACTATCAATTTGTAAAACTGGGCATTGGCAAAATACTGAATAATTTGAGAATCGATTCCAATACGGGTCGATAAGAATGCTCGAGGACAAGTAGCTCGCATTACGCTTGCCTCGATCATGCCGATAAAGGCTAGGTGTTGTTCTTGATTTGTACCTAAATACTTGTACACATATCTATGATATAGTTGTTGTTAAGTTTACGTTCATTTGATATTATTTACTCTGATAGGACTGTGATACAGTCAGCTGGGATGAATGATACTACTTTTAAATTGCGAGTACATATGCCCACATTGCGCCTGCTTCAATAGACTACGATAGAATGCACGGAGATATCGTGTGACTCAACCTATTGTACGTACAGGTACAATAGCAAATACATCGATGATTTTTTGGAATGATTGAAACTGTCGTAGGGGTGTGCGAAACTATGTTTTTTATTTCGAACCGAATCCGAACCGAATCTTCATCAAAATTACCGAATCCGAACCCGAATCTTTTCAACATGCATTATGAAGCGTAATAATGGGACAAACAATACTGCTGATCAAGTAACACTTGATCCAGGAAGTGAAAATCGAATCTCAGTATTCTCATTATTACCCCTGCATAAAACATTTTATTTAATCCCAACTTGCTATTGGTTTATGTAGTTAACCAATGAGAGCAAGCAAAACTTCCAAACTGTAGAATGTAATGTTGCTACATTTTTGGCACCAAGATTTAAAATGTTTGAATCTTCCATTTTAGACCGAATCCAAATCTGAAAGTGGATTTGGATTCGATCAGGAAAACATGGATTTGCACACCCCTAGAAACTGGTATGCTGTACATGTATTCAACGAAAGAAGAATTATGTGTACAAAAGAAACAAACAAAAATCAGAATCTTATATTTGTATGGCTGTAGTATTTTTCAAGTGATATTTTTTTCAGTATGCATAAAGTTGCAGCAAGGTTATACTAATTTGTAATTACCAAAGTGTTTTTTACTATTCTGTTGATGGCCAGCTTTCTTCCTCCATGGCTCACGTATAGCTATGAATGTTAGTTACCAAACCTGGTGGTAACACTTGCAATTACTAGCGCACGTGACGTCATGATGTACGTGGGCAACGGAAAGAAGTAAACGTTTCAAACTAGCCTAAAATGAACGTCTGCTCATTTCTTATCTACATTTTCAGCCGTCTAAATGCTAAAATATTTACATTTTCTGCTTTCGTTCAAAGTTTTACTGCACATCATAATACTTGCAGTCAATTTTCAACTACATCTTCAGATTTGTTGTTGATGTATTCCCGCCAGATGGCGCGTAAGAGCTTCACAGATTCCAACAGCTTATCGATAGCTCGAGACCTTGACGAGTCTCTCATGCACCCACTAGGTCAAGTTGAGATGATTGAATACTAATAGTTGTACATTGATATGGATTGTTTTGATTTTATTTGTTTGTAAAACGTATTATCAAACTAAATATGAATAAAGGTTTATATAAAAATGTAAAACTATAATGAACACACATAAAATATATTCAAATGGAGTTCACAAATCATTTGCTGTCTAGACCTAGACACTATTTTACTTGTATTTCTTTGAAAATATTTTTCACAAAAATTCCTTGAGAATGAATGGGTGATGGGGGACGGTGTGAGAGGTGAATGATATGTGATGAGGTACGCACAGGTCCTCGTGGCTCAGTCAACTATCGCACTGCATTAGGAATTGAAGTCGAGTTGGGCGTGGGTTCAAGTCCCGATAAGGTATGGGTTTTTGTGAGTCCTTTCATCTATCATCACTTCATCGTTTCTCTTCTCCTTTCTTCCGCTCATTTGTACCCCGTATAACTTAGCTATTGGGGGGGTCGTTGAGCAGCATTCAAATTCAAATAAATAACGAAGCACAAACCGGAAATGAGTGCTAGGAGCAGGGACTGGAACCGGAACCCGAAAAAACCCGTACTTTTGGGGAACCGGAACCTTTATTATTGATTTTCAAGAACCGGAACTGGAACCCCTAAAAATCTTGGGTTCTTTTCGGTTCCATAAAGGTTCTCAATACCCAATTCAGACTCATTATTCACTCATTTTGTTTAAAAATTTTTAGTTTTTTTTTCCAGACATTAAAAAATGAATCCTTTTCACGGGATTGTGCCAAAAACGACCGTTGATTCATTTTGTGTCCACGTTTTTGTTCGGGGAACAATTTGAGAACATTTGAGAGTATGCCTCTATAATTTCTGAGAATTGTTCTTTGACGGTGTCCTCGTAGCTGTATAACTTCTAAGTAATGCACCAAACATAACCGATATCAGAGCGTGTGGCCAGTTTGGTAGAGTTTTCGCTATTTCGGGAATTTCTCCTGTTTCACCATTTCTGTATAAATTTTGTCAGAAGAGAAGGTGTAAAGGAGGAACCTTGAAAGTCGAAACCCAGTGTGAGGGGAAAGATCTGTTCCCGGCAGATGGACAAACAAAACAAAGTGTCAAAAACCACCAAAAATAGACGAACCACCACAAGCAAGGAAGAAAAAAAAATATATGAAATCATTTAGCAAGTGGAACCGGAACCCTTATTCACACTATGGAACCGGAACCTTTTTAATTGTAGAACCGGAACCTTTATTCATTTCGGTTCGGGTCCCTGGCTAGGAGGTAGGTTCCATAAGAATCAACAAACTTGAGTTTCGCACAACTCTTTACACAGACATTAGTTAGTTTCCAGATTGGTGCCTTGGATAAGTGAAGTTAAGGTTGGATGTGTGGGAGGGGGCCAAAAGAAGCTGTGCAGTTTAGTTGAAAAGTTGAAAGGGTGAGATGAAAGGCAGAAGAAGTAGCAGGGATGAGTGACCCAAGGTTGAGACCTGGGGCAAAGCGAGACTTAGTCATCCACTGGTGAGCAAGCTCCCAGCATCTTGACTCTGAGGGTTGGCACGAAGATGGGAGGGAACGGATTATGCAGGTTGTGAAGCAGGCATTAAAGTCTCGTCCATGTGAGAGTGCATGGAGCAGAACTGTCATTCAATTTATATTTACTGTTTTACCCCTTCCCCCCCCATTTTCACCCACCCACCTGAACAAGCAGCCTTCATTAGTTAATCACTCTCTACTCTACTGTGACCAAGGCAATAGCCGCAACGTCAGAATCTCGTGTGTATCTTTCATCTCTGTGTTCTATCTACGGGCTCTCTACTATCACAAATCTTGGTAAGCTGCTGTTCTCTCTCTTTTTCACCCAATTCATATATTCAGCCTCATTAACCTTTCCCTTATTAACTCTGATTGATGTGAAAGTGCGTTTTGACTTTTGAATGCGTTTTCTTCGTTATTCCTCATCCGATTGTTGCAAAAATCTCTGAAAATGTGTATAATACAGTGGAACCTCTTTAGTATGTTTTTCAGGGGACCAGACAAAAAAAACTTACTAAAGAAACTATTTAACATGTAGGATCATATGGATGGAATTAGAAAATAAAACTTATCAAGGTGAAAAATGTACTAAAGAGAAACTTACTAAAGAGGTTCTACTGTAGTATTTTTCATATTCGGTGGAAATTTGAGAGCTTTTGAAGAATTCTTGTTTTTCAAGTTTTTTTTTATATATATTGGGTTTAACGACGCACTGTAATGATGACTGAGATATATTGGCGTCGGATGGATGATTAATGAGATTATGGGACGATGAGATAGTGGGAGGATAGTGGGAAGGAAGCGGTCGTGGCCTATATTGTGGGAACCATTCCGGCATTAACCTAGACTACAGAGGGAAACCACGAAAAACCCCTGTAAAGATGGACGGTAGCAGAGATCAAACCAGGTCCGACATGCCCACTGCCTCCCGGGTCACATGAAGCAAGTGTGTTAACCACTCGGCTAGATGTGCCGGTGAGTATTTTTCCTCCGGATTATTCTTATGGGGATTTTTCAATCTTTCCGATTTTTTTAAAAACCGTTGAGCTGATTTTTCTGAAGAACAATTCCAACCTATTCTGTATGAAATCAATATGTAGGAAAAGTTTCAAGTTGATTGTTTTTTTCTGACCTGTATGGTAGCATACGTTACGGTATTGTGTTTTGGAGTGGTCAAAGAAAGACATCAACAGAATTTTCATACTTCAGAAGTATGCTGTAAGACTATTGTCTAATCTGAATAGATTTAAGAGCTGTAGAGAAAATTAATGTTCAAAAAGCTCGATATTTTAACTGTCACAGCCATTTATATTTTGGAATTAGTTTGCTTCGTTCATTCTCATCTGAGTATTTTTGAAAAAGATTTTAATCATTCACACAACACTCGAGGTAAAAACCTTCCAGTAGTTGTTCATCATCGAAGTGCTTTATTTAAAACTGGACTGCACTTTAACGGTGTCAAATGTTTCAACTTATTACCTAAAGAGCTACACATGATGGAAAATGTTAATTGTTTTAAACGTGAGGTGAAACGTCATCTTGTAGATAAGGAACCATATAATATGAACGGATTTTATTCTGTAGAATGACATGGTTTTATTATACTGTAAATGATGAAACAACATACCACAATGTATATACTGTAAATAAATTATTATTATTATGCTATGCAAAAAAACACATAAAGACGATGCCCAATTTTTTCTGGCATATGAAGTGGAAATCTTTGCTACGTTCATCTAATAAAATAAAAAGGTGAAACAATTTGGTAATATTGGTATTAATTGGCCAATCCTGCCCAATGCCAAAAGTGACGTCACACATTATTGTAAACATTGTCCCCCAAGCTGGGAACTGGAGATCTTCCCTACAAACACAAAACATTCCCTATGCTCGCCCTGGGCATGCCCCATGGGTATAATAGGGCACCCCAGGTGTGCCCAACCCCATTTAATTTAACATAGGGCGGGACTCCCGAGACACGCCCTACACATGCCCTGTGGGCGTATTCTGGACATGGCTCACACGCGCCCTAGACACGCTCATTCAGGCGAGGTTGGCAGGCGGTTCCTGGACATATTCATGAGGTCTCATTTCATCAGCTTCCCACCGGGCATTTCAGGGCACAAAATGTGGCAACGCCTAGGGCATGTTCATTTGGTAACCTTTTCGGCATGCTTTGAGCATGCCCATGTCTGTAGGGTTGTGATCTCCAATCAGAGTATCAGTATTAGCACGATGTAGTGATACCAACATACCTTATCATAATATAAATAAGGTGTGCTGACTCAGCGACTCTCATACTAATAACGTGGAAGGCATTTGTGGTCTCTTGCAGTCAGTTCAGAGGCAAAGGTCCCGATTGCCTGTCACGATTCAGCGGATTCCTTAATTGTGAACTAGATGTAGATAAGAGTGGCTACGGTACCGGTGGCATTGTTGAACCTTCAAAATCTATCATTTTCGTGCAAAACAAATGCAACTGCTAACATAATGATTCTACTGAGCCATGTATGGCATTGTTAAGCATTTTTGTTTTATAAAGTTCAATATAAAAGCGATAGTTGCACTGCAGGCAATCAAGACCCTGGAATCAAATTCTGACTTCGGAAACATTTCACTTTGAAGGCGTGAGTCGGGGTACATCTTCTTTATATTATGATAAAGTATGTTGGTATGTTGGTATACATCGTGTGGAAACTCTTTTTAGTAGATCTACCGCTGTAATTCACATCTTCCAGCTCGGATCCAATTATTACTTGGAACTTGGATTTAATATGTTATTGGGTAAAAGCAATTGATGACGTTCCATTCAATTTCAAGAGGTTCTAGAATAATATAATTGTAAAATGCATGCAATATTTTATATAATGACCAGCAAATGAAAATCAGATGATCATTTAGAAATGTCAATTCTCAGTGAAAACGGACTGTTGAATTATTTATTCAAGAAATAGCAGTATTCAACATTTATGTGGCCCAGTAAAGTGTAAAGTCTTGTGCTACGTCAAGATACGCCACTCACAACGTATTCAGGTTCATTTCCCTGCTCCATCTTTTGGTCCGTGACGCGTGTTAATAATGAAGATGAGGCTTCAAAGCATGTGTTTCAATCAAATCAACAGACTTTACATGCTTTCAAGGCCATTATCAATTCTCTCAAACTATTTTGACAATTATATTATCAAGAACCTGACCACCCTCGGTAGCTCAGTCAACTGGGGCACCGCTTCGGAAACTGAAGTCACGCGTTGGGTGTGGGTTCAAGTCCCGCATAAGACATGGATTTTTGTAAACTTCTTTTCACTAATCGTCACTCCATAATTTCATCACCCGCTCATTCATACCCGCTGTATAACCTAGCTGTTGGTGAGGCCGTTAGGCAAACAGTATTCAGTCATCTTAAGAGCCAGCTTTTAGTTAAGTACTAATCCACTAACCATTAGTTGAAGGTGCAAAAATAGCCCATGTAACGAAGGGTTGATCCACTAACTATCAACTTATAAAACTGGGCCCAAATCACTTGGAAATACAATTTGTTCCATGTATATTGAAACTAAATAAATATATTTCCTAACATAAAATTTTATTACTAATACAAAGTATAATGAATCTCACTTTGAACAATTATGAAACTTTTGGCTACATCAGCAATCCTATTACCTTTGTCACCATAGTCAAGTAGTCTACAAGATTGTATTTGCCGAGCGTGTTGGTTTTCTTCTGAAATGACATCACACTCAGAGTAACAACTAACGAGAACAGTTCCGTCTCGCAATGAACAGCGATGTGCGCACTACCGCTACTTCTTGCAGAATATCACCCATGTCATTCCTCCTCGTGCCTCGGTCTTAGTCGACTGAGTCTTCAGCGACCGTAACGAGGCGGCGATGTGCTGCTGGCATGAGAACAGTTCCTGGAAGTAAACGAGTTTTTGTGAGCGTGTCGTCATTTGTTGTAGTTCAACGTATCTCTCTAATATACCTCTCTATCACATATATATACCCTAATAATACAGGCAGACCCGAGGCACTCTTCAGGCGCGCAGAATGCCCAATGTGAGTGACTCAGTACCTCCTCAGGAGTTCTAGTGTTATTAGATTTATGCAGTGCTGAATTCAGAGATTTTGTTGCGGGGAGCTTCTGTGTTTTCCGGGGAAGCAAGGGAAAACCGAAATACAAGCTTCTCAAAAAATACACTACGTATATATCTAGTGCTCAATGTTTTTATCTTGTAGAGGGGGGGGGGCGACGAGCTGCAGGGGGCTTAGCTCTTCCCCCCCCCCCCCCCTTCCCTGCAGGTTTGCCTGGATTCAACACTATAGGCATATACATACGATTCGTCCTATCTTGTTCCAATAATATATTTAGAGACGTAGGAATTTAGCATTAGCGAAATAGGCGATGAAATCTAAATATTCCGAAATGCCATTTTGTTTTGGTTATCTTTGTGTTTCATAATATTTTAATTTGTTTAACATCACAATTCTATCTCACTTTTTTTTACGATAAGTTTCTTTTCCAGAGTATTGAACGATAAGTGGGGTATTTTGTGGTATTTGAGGAAAATTATGGACGATTTCGATGATATTGAGCTGTACAAGCAGATATTGTATGAAATATTATTGTGTATTATTATAAAAGTGTGTGGAAAACCGAAGGGTGAATCGTGAAGATCGTTGTCCCTTTTCTTGAATGATTTGTTTTTGAGTATTTTGCCACAAAATGCTATATTTTGAGAAATATTCTCGACGAAAGCTGAAAATGAAAACTATATTTCTACAACTCTGAGTATATTCAATCTTGCATTATAGCTATCGTACCAATCAATAGGCCTACGCAGCCGATGCTAACTCTCTCCAGAGCTAGGAAACATGAGGGTGAACTGTTTGACCTTTCAGCTTGGCGGGGTGATTGAAGATCAAATTGTATCATGAATCAGATTATTTTGATCTTCGCAGGGTTGCCAGATCACATGTCGTCAACTTGGTTCACAAAGTCACCCAAAGTCAACAAAATTCCATTTTGCTTGCTATTTTAAATATGAAATGCGTTATGACCAATACAAAAAGATTTGGTTATTCGGTCAACTAGTATTCTTATCAAGATGGATGGCCCCCCTCCACACAGTGGCGTAGCCAGGATATTAGGTCAGGGGGGCAAGAATTTTTCAAGGGTGCCATGCATAAACCTTTGATGAAAATGGAAAATGTACATTAATAATTATAATATAAGCGCAAAGTCTCAAGCAAGGCACATGCGCTGCTGCCCTGCATTTGTTTTTTCAATTTACCATTGAGCTTAGGTACGTTTATGAATATATATACTAATTCAGTCGGCATATTTTACTCATAGTATGGATTTTTTGAGCTGATCCTACATATTTATTATTTCGTACATCTCTCAGATTGATAAAAGGGAGGAGGATTTTTTTTAATTCTCTCTTTTTTAATACGATTCGACGGGTATTTCAAAGAGTATATTATATCTTTTCACAAGTCGCCCAAATTTCAACAGGTGACTTTTTGATTTTCTGTAGTCGCTAAAAGTAACATCAAGTCACTCAAATTTGCGAGAAATGGCTTAATCTGGCAACCTTGGATCTTCGAGGTTCACTTGTTTTGACAATGTACTATTTTCCCCGATTAGTAAGAGATGTTCTACAAAGAAGACTTCCATGTGAACGGAAGATACGGTATACTGTGCTACGGTATACTGTGCTACGGTATACTGTGCTACGGTATACTGTGCTACGGTATACTGTGCTACGGTATACTGTGCTACGGTATACTGTGCTACGGTATACTGTGCTACGGTATGCCACATTACGTGAAAACAGCTTTTCAGTTGTTTTGCAAGAGTCCATCTTATAAAGTATATACCGGTAGTTTAAACTAAACGCTAGATGCGTAGTGCAATATAGGAGAAATGAGTGTACACCAATTGTAGCGCAGTAACAACACTTTTTTGCTCTCTAGTATGTAGCTGGTGGCACAGCTCTGGAACTCAGTTGCCTATCTATCGGTACGATAGCTAAATTCCAAGGTTTAATGAATTAGTATTCAGAGTCGGTATTATGAAGTCTTGAAAATGAAGTAAGTGAATGATCAATTGTATACTGTTTTAGCAAGTTATTTGATGAATAAGTACGTATTTAGTTGAGCTTTATTGCACGAGTCTTCAATCAGAGTTCTTAATACCGGTTCTAACTTCATTATATTCTAGTTACAAACCTATTATATTCTAAAGCTAGTAGTTTGTCGGCTTGGGCTAGATTTTCGGCGCTTGGTTCCGGAGGGAATCCCGGCGGTGATGTCATCACGTAGCCGTCATCGGTTCCGTTGCAACCAGATGTCGTTGCTATGGTCTTGAAATTATACTTTTTCCTATGCACTGTTTTTTTTGCCGAAAAACCATGTTTAAAATGTGACCGGAAAAATGGTCTCTCGTTCGCGTTGGAATTTCTCAGACTCGTTTCAGACTTTTCTCTATTATTCGTATTGCATTTAATTAGTCCGACTGGAACTGATAACAGATTTCTATGTTTCAGATTGTTTCTTTGCGGCTTACGTTTGCACCTACGTGTCAAAGCAGAAACATTTGATGGGTTGGAAGAATCTTTGGAATTAAATTGGCCGTCGCTTACACTACCCTCCGTGCTTTTTGTGGACGATTGACAATAACTTGAATATCTCTCATTGTCGGTACTTTCGTAAAATTCCTCTGCAGACTCTAAATTGGATGACTCGTGATCAACAACTACGATGAGCCCGTTTTCTTTGGTCATCCGCGCTTTCTTGCATAGCAGATATTCCGGTAAGCGTACCGACGTCGGTAGTTCACAGCGTCGCTTCCTCATCGTCAGATCGACCACGTTCGATCGATCGAGGTAAACGTCGTCGTCTAGATCGCTGTGTGGATCATGCTGCGTTTGATTCGCGTCAATACCTATCAAGTAGCACTGCAGGAGAATGTCGAGGCGACCAACGAATTTATGAAACGTATCTTTGTCGGAAAGTCGTAATTTACTCATCAGTGATTGCCACTGGTTATTCAATCTTTGTAAATACTCCTTTTCCAGCGTGGGTAGCACTCGATTCAAACGCTTCAAAGTAATATCTTCTCCTGACGGCAGTTTTTTAACGCAATGACCTGGGAAATCCATCTCTTTTTCTATTTGCCATACTTCAAGAAACTTGCGCAGTATCTCCCTGAAAGCATTTTCTACGTATGCGGCGCCGGTTAGATCTTTAAGATCACCGGGTTTTGCGCAATAATCGGTTACCACAATATCCATCTTGCTCTTCAAGCTATTGTCTGCGAGTTCAATTTCTGAGATATGTGGAATGAGTTGAATACGTTCTATACTATCGACACAATTTGTAGGATAATTTATATTCACTCCGTCATCGTTACCCACAGATTGTTCAACGGACGATTCGACAACTTCGTCTTCAGCGACATATTTACTGCTTTCCCAGGTGTACTCTTTGATCTCGTCATCTTCGCGATGCAGTTTGGTGTGTTTGTCTATCGTTTCAACGCTTGTTGTCACTGCAACGTTCGGGTCAACGTCCGGATAGGATGTGCTCTTCTCAAACGCTTCCTTCTCCTCAACGTAACAGCCAACTTCATCTCCCTTGTTACTACAGTTATTATTACAAACTTCAACCATTACCTTTTTTGATTTACTATTTTTTACTTCGACCAAATTTAGGTTTCTCAATGTTTCTAATTTCATTTTGACAGCTTTGGCTGCTTTGCGACGTGCTTTTTTCGAATTGCACGTCAAGAATTGCTGTTTGGAATTCAGGAAATCCATATATGGATCGGTGTTCAACGTTGTGAGTATATCGCCTGCGTGATTCTCGCATATTACGTTGTCCTTCGTCAATTTTCGTAGGTTCTCTTCGATAAGATTCATGACGTTATTAAACATTTTGATCTTTTCCTTCATCTTCCTCACATGAAACTGGTCAGCATTGAAATTGAAAGAAATTACGCGCATTTTATTGTATTGGATGTGGAATGGTTTTATCTGTTGGTAGTGGGTTTCCAGCCAGACGTATGTTTTTCTGTCGTGTTGTGTCCCAGTGTTGCCACCGCAGACACAGAACAGCGGCATGAGGGCGGCAACGAGAACCAGCTTGGCCTCTCCGCTGCTACAGTGACTGCAACATAAAAAACAAGATAAATTATAAATGATTGAACTTGTATTATTAATCAAATGTTACAAATACCAGAGATACCAACTTGGCGTACAGCTTGCTATTGGAGAATGAAAGTACTGGAATCATACAGCAAAAAAGACCAGAGAGCCCAGGATTCAGTTTCTCTTGTTTTTCAATTTGTTTTATTCCAAGTTGTTGAAAACATTTTGTTTCATTGGTACATTTTTTTATGATGTGGATTTATTTTCACCACTGACATAATATGTCAGAAATGATTTGTTGAAAAAACCCATTAAGTATGAATGTCGGTCCGCTGGCTATGTACCGACAGATGACTTCCAAGTACCCTTAATCCCAAACGCTGTCATTGTACTGTGACATACAACCCTTTTAATTGAAGACAATCAAATAAAAAAAAGTATTTCTAATTACCGTTTAGATGTTATCACAAAAGAGTAAAAACTAATAAAGTATTTCGCTGAATCAACTTCCAAGCTTTTTCATCGATGATTATTTATACTGAAAAAAAAGTGGGATATTATTTTGTAGATTATACCTACAACCCTTACAACCCTTTCAATTGAAGAAATCAAATAATAAAAGTATTTCTATTGACCGTTTCTATGTTAATACCAAAAAACTAATATTTCGCTAAATCAACTTCCAAGCTTTTTCAACAATAATTATTTACACTGAAAAAAAGTGAAATAATATTTTGTATATTATACCTACGTGTTAAGAATGTCGAGGCATGAATCGGCCGCTCCCGCGTCTACGAAGGCGTCCGTTAACTGGTCCTCCGTGACGTATGTGTGACCTCCTCCGTAGCAGCACCGACAATACCTCACCAGCTCGAACAGAACGGCTAACAGCGCGTGACAGTACTCAGGCTCGCTGATGTGACGTTCCACAGCGTACGCGATCTTCCGGAGCACGTCTTGCTCCAGCAACAGCTCCACGCCCGTAACGAAATAGTGCACGAAGAAGTGCACAACGTGCTTCATCACGCTCGTGATCGTT
>OZ023332.1:10070619-10106383 GCA_964007535.1 Brachyptera risi | reverse complement strand
TATATATATATATATATATATATATATATATATATATATATATATATATATATATATATATATATATATATATATATACACACCTTAAGATTCAAACCAATATGTCACTGCCATCTTATTTTTCCTCGGTAATTTATATGATCATAACGAAAGCTTTGTTCTAATCGTTTACAATTAAGTGGTGACACCTGTTGCTTGAATTTAATTGGTATCAAAATAGATTTGAATGGTTTACCAAAATCACATTATTTTTTTCTTTACATCGAAACGGCTCATACGATTAGAATGAAAGTTCAGAATAATGTGTATCATTATTATATTGAAATTCCCTGAGAATGTGAATTCTCTGGGATAAAATATTCATCACGAATTTTTTCCTCGGGGTTATTCTTATGGGATTTTTGAAAACTCTGAAATTAGTTTTCTCAGAAGTGGTTTGACCGATTGTGTCTCAAATCTTCACAATATCGAACTAGATAAGGAGACTTGTGTATGCAATTGATTTTGAATTTTCGTTTGATCTGTGGAGCGCGAAAATAATGACTTTTTTTCTGGTATGGTGAAATTGAGTCCTCGCTCCGCTCATCCAATTATTAGTTTGTATACAATTCGGATCAGTCGTTTTGAAGAAAATAATTTAAAAGATGATTTTTATTCAATAAATACTTAGAAATAAAAACGAAACCATCGCCGAGATTCATAGCTTTCTAGGTTCAATGGTTAGCGAATGGAGTATATTTTATGGGAGTCAAGATATCGAGCTTTCGATTATACTTCACCTGAATAACTCGCTCATCTCACAACGCATATACTGCGTTTGCCCGATTGGTATAAGATCGTACTTTGTGGTGCCCTGTCTGAACGATCCTACCTTTCATCCATAGCCTCAGTTGGGAAACAATGATTCTGTATCAAGTTTCAATGTTGATATTAATAATAAATCATTCATACTCTTTGGAAGTCGATTTTGTCAAATATCAGATTTTGGTGATCGGCCTAACTTTTGAACGGTATGAGATATCAACATTTTGAATACGAGTAAGACTAATGCCTTCAAGATGGTCAGCCTATAAGTAAAACCCATTTTACTTATTCAATGAGCGAAGCGAAGACTCGATTTCACCATACCAGAAAAAAAGTCATTTTTTTTTCGCGTACCACAGGTCAAACAAAAATTCAAAATCAATTGAAACTTGGCACACAGAAGTGTCCTTATCTAACTCGATATAGTATAGTTTTGAGACGCAATCGGTTGAACCACTTCTGAGAAAACTCATTTCAAATATTTCAAAAATCCCGTAAGACTAACCCAGAGGAAAAAATTCGTGAAAAATATTTCATCCGAGAGAATTCAAATTCTCAGGAAATTTCAATATAATAATGATACACATTATTATGAACTTTCACTCAAATCGGATCAGCCGTTTTGATTCAAAAAAAATATATAGGGCCTAATGTAATTTTTGTGAATCACTCAAAGCTATTAAGATACCTATTAAATTCAAGCAACAGGTGTCACCAATTAACTGTGAACGATTAAAACAAAGCCTTCTTTATTATAATAGTAATTGATCAGGAAATAAGATGGCAGTGACTTAATTATTTGGATCTTAAGGTATATATATATATATATAAATATATATATATATATATATATATATATATATATATATATATATATATATATATATATATATATATATAAATAACCAATCCAATGATGATTATAAGTAGCTCATCCATCAACGCGGAAACATAACGCGTTCGCCTAGATTAGTCCAATTTTCACAGGTACCGGTATACATCTGAAAAACACATTTTTAGCGTGAAAATGTCTGAATTCACGGTCAATAATGTTGTATTAAACTAGGCGAACGCGTTATGTGTTGCCGCGTTGATGGATGAGCTAGAACATATCAACTTATCTTTGGATTGGTTATTATATATATATATATATATATATATATATATATATATATATATATATATATATATATATATATATAGGCCTACACCTTGAGATCCAAACCATTGTCACTGCCATCTTATTTCCTAATCAATTTCTATGATAATAAAGAAGGCTTTGTTTTAATCGTTTCCACACTGTTGTTTGGATTTAAATGCTTTCTTAATAACTTTGAGTGATTTAATTTTTTTTTTTTAATATCATTGAAACTTGATACAAAATCATTGTTCCCCAATCAAGGCTATGAATGAAAGATAGGATCTTTTGGATCCTATATGATTTAAATAAATTGAATTATATATTCTTTTACATCAAAACGGCTGATCTGATTAGACTGCAAGTTCGGAATAAGGTGTATAATTATCACATTAAAATTCCCTGAAAATTTGAATTCTCTCGAAGGAAATAATTTTGACGGATTTTTCCTCTGGGTTATTCTCATCATGGGATTTTTGAAAACTTTGAAATGAGTTTTCTCAGAAGTGGTTCAACCGATTGCACCTCAAAACTATACAGTATCAAGTTTCGTTTGACCTGTGGAGCACGAACAAAAAAAAACGGCCTTTTTTTCGGGTATGATGATATTGAGTCTTCGCTTCGCTCATCCAACCAGGAAAACGCGGGATTTGCGTTGTGAGATGAGCTTAGAAGTATAGAAATCTGGAATGAAAAATATTCTGTCAGCTCAATCTACATCTACAGACCTTGAATTACTTCAAACGTTCAAAAACCTCACTTGCAACTTGTTGATATTTATAGTGCTGCAACATGTCGCATAAACACTTTGCAAAACCAATTGATCCAAATATTCAATAAAATGTTTCCTTTTATTGCGTTTTCTTTGTTATTTCCCACCTGATTGTTGCGAAAGTCACTGAAAATATGTACGATGGTGTTCTCCATATTGAGTGAAAATTTTGAAACTTTTACCTATTCTGGTATGATGTAAATATGTTGACATTTTTTGATTTGATTGGATTTTTTTCCTGACCTGTATGCCGCGCACAAAATTACGAAAAAAAAAAAACATAAAAACGAAGCCCAATTTTTTTCGGTATATGAAATGGAAATCTTCGCTACGCTCATCCAATCATCATCTCCAATTACAATTTATTTATTTGTCCTCCAGGGCCCAGATTCACAAAAGGTCATAACTTTGATCCGGCTCAAAGTTACGACAATTTCTTGAGATAATACCATATTAATTGATATATTATTATTGGTTTTTAATCTTAATTTTTGATTAAATCCATTATTATCATCAATCTATTATTTATTAGAGTTAAAAAGTCAAAAAATAACGGATCAAATATCCTATTATCTCTAGAAATCGTCGTAACTTTGAGCCGGATCAAAGTTATGACCTTTTGTGAATTCGGTCCCAGGACGCTGTCCTTTTCCCGAGTCGTGACGTAGACATTACTCGATTCTGTTCATCTCTTGTAAAAGTGTGCCTGCGTCACGACTAACGACCTCTGGAGGACCAGAAAATTAATTTCAATTTCTAAAATTGAGATGATGATTGCTAGTTTTCCCTAAAATTAGGGAAAAAAATTAATATCGTCATAATAATTGAAATCTGGGTCCAGGGTTACGATGCCCTAGAAGGGGACCAGTGCATGGAGATTCAACATGCACATCTGACCAACTTAAGGAACATTTTGTGGGCAATCCTGACAATATTTTCAAATTAATTTTTGTTTAATATGTTATATCTCACAGTTCCATTCATACGATATGCTAGGATAATTTTGATTGTGTTGATATAGGCCTACAGGGGATAATGATTTTATTATTGAATTAGTAAATTTTGACGTTTATTTTTATAACATTTTTTAGTATTGCCATGAAAATAACATACTTATTATTGGAACCATATGAAAGATCCTACTAGATGTAAGATCAATAAAGGTATGGTGAAAATCTCATGGAAGTTGCTCCAATAAGTTACCAATATTAAATACCTGGGTGTGACCATTGAATTGGAAAAAGCACATAATTTCAACTTCACATAAATTAAGAACAATCAGTTATAAATCAGTTATACATTTTATAGACTCGGGCCAATCTTGAATCTGACCACTCTGAAAATAATATATTATTATGCATTTGCCCAAACATATATTCATGATGCAATACTAGTTTGGGGTGGAAGTCTCAAGACTCGACTCGACCCACTCGAAAAGGTTCACAAATCAATATTGAAAACATAGTAAAACGCCCTAGAAGCTTCCCCACTAATCAAGTTCTTGAAGAAATCAAAGTATACAGTGTTAGGGGCTTTACTACTTCACACTTTTAAGAACAAAATATTTTCACCATTTCCAATCGAGTGCAACACACCAGGTCGACGGAAGATGGTCAATTACAAATTCCTAAAAATATGTTAACATCATTGGGACAAAGGCAAAGTGCATATCTTGGTCCGAAAATGTTCAATAATTTACCTAAAATCATAACTTCATCAATAAACTATAATTTATTCAAGCACAAATTGATTCGCTGGCTTCTCGGCATTAGACATGACTTTTGGAATTTTCTTTTTGATAATTGAAGTGACTGTCTTGATCACTAATTGGCACTATTAGACCACGACAGTCTAATTGAACTAAACCTCAATAACATTCGGTTGCAAACATTTAAAATTTCTAACATAAATCATAATTTACTATCAAATTCAACCTTTCTCTTTCTAAATACAAGCAATTTACCCAGCTTATAAACATCTATGTACCAATATTATATTAACAACCGTTCGCTCTTGGTACATATTTTATTCAAATGTATCAACTTTTCCTCCTTTCCCACACACAGGCTTCGGCTTATCTGGGTTCTGTTTTCCAATAATTACAAGTTATTAGATTATATTTATGTATCCATGTATTCGTAATAAAACATTATATAATAAAAAAATGAAAATAGAAGTTCTGAGACATGTGTACCTAGCTGCAAAAGAATAATATTCATGGATAACGAGCTTTAAAATTTAGGATGGGTTTACCGGTGATATTTGAACTGGGTATTGAAATATATTTTTTTGAGACCTAAACATCGTGATGGTATTGGAAGTGTGAATGTATTTAAATTTTCAACATATCAAATAAAACTATTCCAATGTTGTGTTCTCTTGATGCACTCAAGTAAACTTGAGTAGGCCTACGCCAGACTGCTCTCATCAGAACCCACGCTCAACTAGTTGGAACACATTTAATACGTTCAATGTGTACAAGTATTGTGATTGCATTTTGATTTGAAATATTTTCTAAGGAAAAGTAGACGGAAAACGTTATTACTGCAATTTTATCGTGGATAACACCTAATTATACTAGAAGGCCTACCTCAGAAATACAGTGTTGGGGAAGTTCACTTAGGCCCAGTTTTACCAATCTTAGTTAGGTCCAGAATTACCAAGTCCAGTTAGTATTTATCTGAGAGTTGGTGAAAACAAAAACCACAGGTAACCATGGTGATAACAAGTTTAAACTGTCAGATAAATGCTGACTAGACTTGGTAATACCTTAGGGTACTAATCCACTAACTATTAATTAAAGGTACGAAAATAGCATATGTATTCAATGGTGATAATAAGTTAATCCGCTAACTATTGATAGATAGATAGATAGAATGTCTTTATTTTATAATGTACAGAATACAATTTAAAAAAGGCGAGGATTCGGTCTGGTGACCGTTCTTCCACCTAACCATATGTGAACACAAACATAACACGAAAGGAATAAAATATAGCTTGATAAATACAATAAACAGAATAAAACCTAAAGTAGAAAATGTCTGTTAGTCTAGTTTGACAAACATTGTGTAGAAGAACTCCCATATTTTTCATGACTATAATATGAATACATGGGAACAATACATACTATTTCAACCACTTACATAATAATGGTAGAATATTTAAGGTTCCTAGGTAATTTATCTAATAGGAACTATAATTAGGAGGTAGAGTAGTGATGATATCAGTCTCTTATTGGTTGGAGTTTTTTTTTGCATTTACGACGTTTCACAAGTAATATGGTCATTGTGCAGTCTACACAGGAGGCAATAACAATGCCAAGAGAATGACATGGGGTTAATGTTTAACTGGTGCATCTATTAATTATGAAAACAAACATAAGAGAGAACATGATGAAATTGAAAAAAGTCCATTGCACAGATATTGGGTGCTTATATTTGGGTTTGACAATAATTCTTTCCTCTTGATCCAGCAGAAGAAACTTTTTATAATCCCTTTTGAATGAACTCAGTGATTTGGTGGATTTGAGTTTGCTGGGTAAGTTATTCCATATTCGGGGTCCAACGATTGAAAAAGATGAGGTTGTGGTTGAATCATGGTGGTTGTATACCAGGTTATTTTCTTGACGAGTATTGTATCGATGAAGGTTTTTAGTAAGTGCTATCTTATTATAAAGGTGACAAGGTGATTTGGTGTGCAATAACTTGTGTATAAAAATTGCCATGTGAAAAGTACGTCGATTGTACGTTTGTACGATTGTACGAAAGTACGAATAATTTTATTGCTTAATCCAATTTCGTAAAACCGGGCCTTATAAGAATAATTTTTAAAAAGTTCAGTTCATGTCAAATAAATCGATCTTTTGAGAAGTTTAAAGTGCGTTTTCGTGACTTTGCTGTAAAAGTTCAAGTTCAGATTCAAAAAAACATAGGTTCGTTCAAAAATTCACCTTGAAAATTATTGAAAACTTTAGCGTCATCCATTTATATTAGCCTAGTATTAATTAAAAACCATCAAACTAACCAATACACAGTTCACTATTTTAATTCATGAACACTTTAAATGCGCGTCGCTTCCAGAACAATACAATCAGCGTACACGCAGACTCAGCTGACATACAACTACAAGCCTTGACCACACGTGGCTGCCGGCTCGCCTGGTGACAAGTGATCACATGATCCAATCCCGCACCTAGGGAATATTATACATTCGGGATGGACGGTAAAATAGTTGATCTCATTCGGAATGAGTGATCTAAAATTATGAACTTTCAAATGACCGTTTTATTCCATTAAAGATCACCGAAACATCGAACGTGAAGAAAGTTCAAGATCGTCGACTATAAATGTACGCGTTCATTTTAGAAGTTCATTAGTTAGCCAACACTGCCCAGAATCTATAGGTCTATACATAATTTCATTATTAATTTCGTATCGTGCAGTGAACGCGTTCTGATGGCGGGAATCTGCCTCCCACACCCGCAGGCCTTGTCTTGCTCGCGCTCCACCGGGCAAAACTTGACACGTACATGTATCGTGCAGTGAACGCGTTCTGATGGCGGGAATCTGCCTCCTACACCCGCAGGCCTTGTCTTGCTCGCGCTCCACCGGGCAAAACTTGACACGCACATGTATCGTGCAGTGAACGCGTTCTGATGGCGGGAATCTGCCTCCTACACCCGCAGGCCTTGTCTTGCTCGCACTCCACCGGGCAAAACTTGACACGCACATGTATCGTGCAGTGAACGCGTTCTGATGGCGGGAATCTGCCTCCTACACCCGCAGGCCTTGGCTCGCGCTCCACCGGGCAAAACTTGACACGCACATGTATCGTGCACTGAACGCGTTCTGATGGCGGGAATCTGCCTCCTACACCCGCGGGCCTTGTCTTGCTCGCACTCCACCGGGCAAAACTTGACACGCACATGTATCGTGCAGTGAACGCGTTCTGATGGCGGGAATCTGCCTCCTACACCCGCAGGCCTTGGCTCGCGCTCCACCGGGCAAAACTTGACACGCACATGTATCGTGCACTGAACGCGTTCTGATGGCGGGAATCTGCCTCCTACACCCGCAGGCCTTGTCTTGCTCGCGCTCCACCGGGCAAAACTTGACACGCACATGTATCGTGTAGTGAACGCGTTCTGATGGCGGGAATCTGCCTCCTACACCCGCAGGCCTTGGCTCGCGCTCCACCGGGCAAAACTTGACACGCACATGTATCGTGCAGTGAACGCGTTCTGATGGCGGGAATCTGCCTCCTACACCCGCAGGCCTTGTCTTGCTCGCGCTCCACCGGGCAAAACTTGACGCGCACATGTATCGTGTAGTGAACGCCTCCTACACCCGCAGGCCTTGTCTTGCTCGCGCCCCACCGGCCGGGCAAAACTTGACACGCACATGTATCGTGCACTGAACGCGTTCTGATGGCGGGAATCTGCCTCCTACACCCGCAGACCTTGTCTTGCTCGCGCTCCACCGGGCAAAACTTGACACGTACATGTATCGTGCAGTGAACGCGTTCTGATGGCGGGAATCTGCCTCCTACACCCGCAGGCCTTGTCTTGCTCGCGCTCCATCGGGCAAAACTTGACACGCACATGTATCGTGCAGTGAACGCGTTCTGATGGCGGGAATCTGCCTCCTACACCCGCAGGCCTTGTCTTGCTCGCGCTCCACCGGGCAAAACTTGACACGCACATGTATCGTGCACTGAACGCGTTCTGATGGCGGGAATCTGCCTCCCACACCCGCAGGCCTTGTCTTGCTCGCGCTCCACCGGGCAAAACTTGACACGCACATGTATCGTGCAGTGAACGCGTTCTGATGGCGGGAATCTGCCTCCTACACCCGCAGGCCTTGTCTTGCTCGCGCTCCACCGGCCGGCCAAACTTGACATGCACATGTATCGTGCACTGGACGCGTTCTGATGGCGGGAATCTGCCTCCTACACCCGCAGGCCTTGTCTTGCTCACGCTCCACCGGGCAAAACTTGACACGCACGTGTATCGTGCAGTGAACGTGTTCTGATGGCGGGAATCTGCCTCCTACACCCACAGGCCTTGTCTTGCTCGCGCTCCACCGGCCGGGAAAAACTTGACACGCACATGTATCGTGCACTGAACGCGTTCTGATGGCGGGAATCTGCCTCCCACACCCGCAGGCCTTGTCTTGCTCACGCTCCACCGGGCAAAACTTGACAGTCACATGTATCGTGCAGTGAACGTGTTCTGATGGCGGGAATCTGCCTCCTACACCCGCAGGCCTTGTCTTGCTCACGCTCCACCGGGCAAAACTTGACACGCACATGTATCGTGCAGTGAACGTGTTCTGATGGCGGGAATCTGCCTCCTACACCCACAGGCTTTGTCTTGCTCGCGCTCCACCGGCCGGGCAAAACGACACGCACATGTATCGTGCAGTGAACGCGTTCTGATGGCGAGAATCTGCCTCCTACACCCGCAGGCCTTGTCTTGCTCGCGCTCCACCGGCCGGGCAAAACTTGACACGCACATGTATCGTGCAGTGAACGCGTTCTGATGGCGGGAATCTGCCTCCTACACCCGCAGGCCTTGGCTCGCGCTCCACCGGGCAAAACTTGACACGCACATGTATCGTGCAGTGAACGTGTTCTGATGGCGGGAATCTGCCTCCTACACCCACAGGCCTTGTCTTGCTCGCGCTCCACCGGCCGGGCAAAACTTGACACGCACATGTATCGTGCACTGAACGCGTTCTGATGGCGGGAATCTGCCTCCCACACCCGCAGGCCTTGTCTTGCTCGCGCTCCACCGGGCAAAACTTGACACGCACATGTATCGTGCAGTGAACGCGTTCTGATGGCGGGAATCTGCCTCCTACACCCGCAGGCCTTGTCTTGCTCGCGCTCGACCGGCCGGCCAAACTTGACACGCACATGTATCGTGCACTGAACGCGTTCTGATGGCGGGAATCTGCCTCCTACACCCGCAGGCCTTGTCTTGCTCGCGCTCCACCGGGCAAAACTTGACACGCACATGTATCGTGCAGTGAACGTGTTCTGATGGCGGGAATCTGCCTCCTACACCCACAGGCCTTGTCTTGCTCGCGCTCCACCGGCCGGGCAAAACTTGACACGCACATGTATCGTGCAGTGAACGCGTTCTGATGGCGGGAATCTGCCTCCTACACCCGCAGGCCTTGTCTTGCTCGCGCTCCACCGGGCAAAACTTGACACGCACATGTATCGTGCACTGAACGCGTTCTGATGGCGGGAATCTGCCTCCTACACCCGCAGGCCTTGGCTCGCGCTCCACCGGGCAAAACTTGACACGCACATGTATCGTGCAGTGAACGCGTTCTGATGGCGGGAATCGGCCTCCTACACCCGCAGACCTTGTCTTGCTCGCACTCCACCGGGCAAAACTTGACACGCAGATGTATCGTGCAGTGAACGCGTTCTGATGGCGGGAATCTGCCTCCTACACCCGCAGGCCCTGTCTTGCTCGCGCTCCACCGGGCAAAACTTGACACGCACATGTATCGTGCAGTGAACGCGTTCTGATGGCGGGAATCTGCCTCCTACACCCGCAGACCTTGTCTTGCTCGCACTCCACCGGGCAAAACTTGACACGCACATGTATCGTGCAGTGAACGTGTTCTGATGGCGGGAATCTGCCTCCTACACCCGCAGGCCTTGTTTTACTCGCGCTCCACCGGGCAAAACTTGACACGCACATGTATCGTGCAGTGAACGCGTTCTGATGGCGGGAATCTGCCTCCTACAACTGCAGGCCCTGTCTTGCTCGCGCTCCACCGGGCAAAACTTGACACGCACATGTATCGTGCACTGAACGTGTTCTGATGGCGGGATTCTGCCTCCTACACCCGCAGGCCCTGTCTTGCTCGCGCTCCACCGGGCAAAACTTGACACGCACATGTATCGTGCACTGAACGCGTTCTGATTGCGGGAATATGCCTCCTACACCCGCAGGCCTTGTTTTGCTCGCGCTCCACCGGGCAAAACTTGACACGCACATGTATCGTGCAGTGAACGCGTTCTGATGGCGGGAATCTGCCTCCTACACCCGCAGGCCTTGTCTTGCTTGCGCTCCACCGGGCAAAACTTGACACGCACATGTATCGTGCAGTGAACGCGTTCTGATGGCGGGAATCTGCCTCCTACACCCGCAGGCCATGTCTTGCTCGCGCTCCACTGACCGGGACAAACTTGACACGTACATGTATCGTGCAGTGAACGCGTTCTGATGGCGGGAATCTGCCTCCTACACCCGCAGGCCTTGTCTTGCTCGCGCTCCACCGGGCAAAACTTGACACGCACATGTATCGTGCAGTGAACGTGTTCTGATGGCGGGAATCTGCCTCCTACACCCACAGGCCTTGTCTTGCTCGCGCTCCACCGGCCGGGCAAAACTTGACACGTACATGTATCGTGCAGTGAACGTGTTCTGATGGCGGGAATCTGCCTCCTACACCCGCAGGCCTTGTCTTGCTCGCGCTCCACCGGCCGGGCAAAACTTGACACGTACATGTATCGTGCAGTGAACTTGTTCTGATGGCGGGAATCTGCCTCCTACACCCGCAGGCCTTGTCTTGCTCGCGCTCCACCGGGCAAAACTTGACACGCACATGGGTCATGGTGTACATGGGTCAACATCCAACTCGATTCACCCAACTTCGAGAACATACATTCAGGAATTTCGAAAACCCTCTTACGGATAACGCACAGAGGAGAACAATTGGAGAAAAAATTATCTTCGAAAATATTAAAAACTTAAAGAAATTTTGGCACAAGAATGATACACACTATCCGGAAGTTTTACATGAATCAATTTCTTCGTCTTAGGCCCGGTATTACCAAGTCCAGTTAGCCTTTATCTGATAGTTCAAACAATTGTTATCACCATGGTTACCCATGCTATTTGTTTTCATCAACTCTCATATAAATACCAACTGGCCGTGGTAATACTGGGCCTTAGGCCCGGTATCACCACGGCCAGTTAGCTATATTATCTGAGAGTTAGTGAAACAAATATCACAGTTAACCATGGTGATGACAACTTTTATCTGTCAGTTGGAGCTACTCCCACGTTAGAAACTAATTATTATTTTTCGAAATCAATTAAAGACGTTTAAATGTACTAATCATTAAACAGGTAAAACCAATTGAATCATAAGACGATTGAAAGCAATAGCTCAAACAGGAGGGCAGTGACACACAAAAAGTTTTAAAATCAAAGTGTGGTACGTTGTATTGCTGTCCGAAACATTTCATTTAAATTTGCCTATAGGCTATAAATCGCTCATTTGCAACTTGCGTTTTCGACTTGCGATTCCCTGGTATAAGATACAGGATAATAGGATGAGATGGGAAAAATGGGAGATGTGTCGTGTCATTCCCCGGGGAATATTCCCGAAAGTGGAAATATTTCCGGGAATATTTCCCATGTTGAAATAAATTCCCATTTTCAAGGATTTTATTTTCTGATAATATACAATATACAGGCCGGAAATATTTGAATTTAATTTTATTTCTTTTACTTTTCGAAAAGTGAGTTTTCAAAATCCAAGGCCGTACTGTTGGTGGTAGAAATTACTTATCAAGCCATGGACGAGAAGATTCATAGTATTTTTTTTGTTTTTATGTAATAATTTGTAATTATTTTTCATATAGACCTATATACACAAAAATGTAAGTGTAGGCTCAATAGTTGACATTTTGTCTTCGTATCCTTCCTGTAAATTGTAATAACCTATATTCATATTCACTATAAATCTTGTTTCTTATCTACCAACCATCCTATATAGTATAACAGCAGATTCTGCGTCCAACTTCAATAAGCCATACAAAAAACTAGGGCATATTGGTACCAGTACTTTTGTATATATTGTTACAACTTAGCTTTTATGGGGATGTATACTAAGTTGTGGGATCGGGTTCGGGACCAGACTGGGTCTCACCTCTCAAAGAACTAAATTACATAGTTAAAAAGAGAATACTATTTAATTGATGAGCGTAGCGAAGTCTCCATCCCACTCTTATAGGGCTTTGTCTGTGTGTTTTTTTGTTTGTTTGTAAGTACTCCACAGGTCGCAGGGGTTGACTGATCAACATGAAACTTTTTTTGTACACCCAAACTCATCCAACTCAGAACTGTATAGTTTTTGGGATGAATCGGTCGGACCGATTTTGAGAATCATCATCTCAAAGTTTCTAAAAACCCCATAAGATTTGGCTGGGCGGAAAATGTTGAAAAATAAAATCTCTCCAAATGGTATGAAATTCTCTCTAATTGTGTATACATGGATTTTACACATTATCACGATTTTTTAAGCAATTCTGATCAATCGTTTTGAAGAAAAAAATAAAATGACTGATAATATTCATAAAATATATCATAAAAATTGTGACAGAATTAAGTTGTCAAGATTCACTGCTTTCTAGATTCAAGAGTTGACCAACAATGAAGTATTTTTTATATCCGTCAAGGTGTGTAGAATACCAGAGTCAATGAAGTGGCAAGACTAGAACTACTTTAACGACTTTTATAGATAATTCAGATATCAAGGTGTGTAGAATACCAGAGTCGATAAAGTAGCAAGGGTACAACTACTTCAAGGACTTTTATACCTTATTCAGATATCTCGCTCATCTTACAACGCATATTTCGCGTTTGACTAGTGTATGTAACTGAGTTACATACCCCGGAACCTTAGAATTAGAGCCCCCCATTGGGTGAAGCCCTCAATAAAAATAAACCCACCCAATTATAGGTCAACAACAATTATTAGGTACAACAGTTGAGGTCGCCAGAGTGGGGTCACGATGAAGATGCTCGTCGGAAGTCTAGGTTCGTCTCCCCTCTCGTTCGATCTTCGGGGTCTGTCGTGATCACCTGTCCTCTCGAATGTCTTAGATCAACTCCCAGATCAGAATCTAATAAGAAGTCGCTACCCACCCGGTCATCGGTAGTACCCAGTTCTGCGCATGCGTACTCCTGCCGGGTTCTAGGTAGACTACCCGCTTAGCGTAGATGTTATGAGGCTAGCGGGTTCCAGGGTTGACGGGAATAGACACTGTGGTGGCCTATGATGGAACTGAGGTATAGGTGAGGTATATGCGCATACGCATACAGAGGCAAGAAGGATAGAGGGTAAAAGGTCTAGGGGTCTCAGGTGAGTGGCCATAGAGATACGTATCTTCGTGACACACCTCCACCTCCCTTGAAAATCGTCCCGATTTTCCGTCTGTGACACTCTATTCTCCATCTAGAACCAATTTCTGCTCAGGTGCCGCTGGTCGCATACTCTCTATCACTTGATTGGGGAGTCCTTCTTTCTTCACAGGATCTATCCGTCTTCAGTGTTCTCTTCAACTCGATGCCACTCTGACGTCCCGCACCTGCTGGAACTATCTAGGCGGCCTTCATAAATCCCATAAATTAAAATGACCCCAATAGTAACAAATTGATGATACAATATACATTAATCCAATTGAAGGTTCCAGGGAAAATACATGTTTTCAGTAGGTATAATAATTTCAATATCTCATTATCTATCTGAAAATGTACCGTTGCTACCAGAAAAAAAGAGAACATTCATCCTAATCAATAATTATGATAATACCCACAATAATGGTATGAAAAACATAGTGAATAATGTTAAAATAAGCACAAAGATTTGTCACTTCACTTATGAAATAAATATAGAATGTCACATCAGTGTCTATATAGTGACAACAATGTCGTGATAAGTCCAGTGGAGATGAATCTATCAAATATAATCCCGTCATAATCATGTTATATTCACATTATTGAAGTGTAAAACGTAGTGGATCATGCTGAAATATAATCACATGTAATTGTCACTTTCACTTATGAATTCGATATTGAATGTCACATCAGTGTCCATAGTGACAACAATGTCATGTTAAGTATAGCGGAGATGAATCTTTCTTCTGAATGTCTTTCATTCTTCATCACTATTACTATATGCACTTTCAAAAAGCAGCCGATTCACTGGTACATTCCATGGACCATCGCCATCCGACTTCTCTGACGGCGATCAACTGTTGTTTTCCTTATAATAGATCCGTAATAAAATAATATAAATTGTGAAGCAAATTTTGACATCAACGTCAAGGAGAACAAAAAAAAATGTTAATAAATGCCTTAATAATTATATGTCATTATGTGTTCATTAAGAGAGAGGAGGTAGTTTGAGACCTAGTCCCTCCCACACAATGATGGCTGCTGAGTGTACGTGCTTTCTCTGTTATGGTTGACAGATTGTATGACTATCATCTTTCCCTATCAACGACACCTACACACACATGGCTCAGTTGGCTCTCATTGGACGCCTTGAAGAAGATTACCATAAACAAACTAGATATCCACCAACCACCTAATCATAAAACTGACAACTATGTACTCGCCCTGTTAGATCTATTGAAATAAATCTAAATCAAAATCGAACAAAAAGACAAATTGAATCCAAAAATTGCAATTAAATTAATTTCAATTTTCCACATAGACCTGAAAGATATACATTCACATCATGTGCCTGATTTACATAAGTTCCAAAGATACAAATACATCAATATATGCATTTTGTTAGAACTGAATGAATTCACCCGAGGTCAACGGACACCAACGACCTTGAATTGTTTTGATCAAATTTCATTTACATGGTTTGCAACCGTGGTTCAATATAATGGCCTGAGAAACTGTGTCGTATTCTAGCTACCATGAACTTTGTTGATGAGAATACATATCGTATTTTAAATATATTGCATAATACATCAGATTTCCCCACATCAGCACATATAGTCATTTCATCAGGTGTGAATTGCTGATTCATATCCCGTGAGTCGATGGACTTGAAACGCCTGACGCGTCTCATGTCAATACTACATGTTGCAGATCGCACTATCATGTGTGCTGACACATTCAAGAACAAAACACTAACAAATATTCGATTGCAGAGTGAAGACAGAAGATATCGCATAGCCAATATTTGTTTTGTATAGAGGTGTCTACTTATAAAAAATGCTCGTGTTGAAACAATTGACATGCCACGACGTTAAACAAACTGAAGCCCTACCCTCAAGGAGTTGATAATTAAATGCCGGTATAATTGAAACAACAATACACAGAAAAAAGAAGTTTTTTGTTTAAAAAAAAAGAACCGAAAAAAAATGCGAAACGAGTACCGTACTATCCCAATTTTTTTCTCAGGCGTGCACCCCCAAGATTCAAATATAGTGTAGTGTCAACCAATAATACAAATAATTTTCTCCGTGCACATGGAGACTACAAAATGTACTATTAGTATTTTTTCGTTTTGTTTGATGAAAATGAATAAAATCAGAATTGAAAATTACTATTTGTGAAAGCTACATTATTAGACGTCGTGAATGTAAACTATACCAAGTTGGGAGCGACCCTACTCACAACACCCATAGCCCATTACACCCCTAAAACCCCATTTGTTATGATTCACCCATGTGTAACCTATAACCTTCAATTCACTCGACTCTGTAAAACAAACCCACATTCAAATCAAATCCATTTGATTGAAATTACTTGAAAAGTTTTTTTTTCTCTGCGTGTTGCTACATCACGCCGACCTTGTGACGTAAACACTGTATACGAGACACTGATTCTCAGTCACTATACTGAAATATTATTTCTACATAATTTCACTTTGAAAAGAAATACAAGACACACCTTTTCTAGCATACTCACTTCCAACAGAGTAATGTACAATAATATATGAAAAAAGAAACGTCTGAAGTTACACCACGTGTATAGTAAGTAGTAACTATGCATTTTTAAAATAACTTCTGTAATTATAACTCTATGATGATAATTATAACTATAATAACTTCATCGATCATCTACCCACATTTTTAATCATTTACTGATTTCTTCCCTAAACGCCAATCATCTGGAGAATAGAATGGTTTCAACCTACTGACATGAAGGGTGTCTTTAACTAGCTTTCTACCCTTTTTGATCATGACCACGTAGTTGAGGTCAGATAACCTGCGAACGACACGATAAGGACCTCTCCATCGTTTTTGGAGCTTATCTGATAGACCCACTTTTCTTGTCGGAAAATAAACTTTCACCAATTGATTGACCTTGTATTCTGCGTGTCTATGTTTACCGTCATATCGTTCTTTCTGTTTTCCTTGGGCTGACTTTATTCTTTCAGCCACGAGTTTACGGGCATCGTTGACTTTAGTTATCACGTCCTGTGCATCCTCTGTCAAATCCAACCCTTGTCGGAGAGACACGTCTATAGGCAAGACTGGCTGACGACCGTATAGTAGGTAAAAGGGGGAGTAACGTGTGGTTTCTTGGGTTGCCGTATTATAGGCAAATGTCACTAGATCTACGAAGTAGTCCCAATCGTTGTGCGCCGAATTGACGTACATTGAAATCATTTGTGCCATTACCCCGTTGAATCTCTCTACCAATCCGTTTGTGCTTGGTTTGTAAGACGTGGTGAATGAGCTCCGAGTGCCCAACCCCTGTAATATACCGGTAACTAGACTCGATTGGAAAACTTTGCCCCTATCTGTCAAGATTTCCTTAGAGGAGCCATGTTTACAAATGACATGTTTTACAATAAAGTCAGCCACATCGGCGGCTCCTCCTGTAGGTAGGCATCCGGTTACAGACCATTTGTTGTATAGTCTGTACAACAGATCACGTATACCTATTACCTCTGTCTGTTTTTGGGAACGGACCTAGAATGTCACACCCACACAATGTAAACGGTATAGGGCCTACTGGTATTGGCGTAAGAAGCCCAGCTGATCTAGTTTTGGGTGACTTCTTAGCCTGACAACTTGGGCAACTAGCCACGTATTTTTCTACCTCTTTAGCCATCCCTTCCCAGAAGTACTTTCCCCTCAAACGACCAAGAGTACGTATATATCCTAGATGGGCTGACGTGAGTGCGTCATGCGCATGAAAGAGAACCTCGTATTTCAGACAGTCAGGAATTACTAAGAGCTTCGTATCCCCCTTGTGAGCGTGGTTTTTTCGGTACAATAACCCTTTATCCAAAACGTAGCTTCTCGTCTGTCTACATATCTTCGTAGTAGCCTTATCGGGGTCTAACAGAGCCTCTCTCAATTCTCCCAGCTTGCCATCCTCCTGTTGTAGTCGTGCTATGTCGGAAATGTCTATCGAAAAAACTTTGACCTCATCGTCGCCCTCATCCCCCTTGCCTTCGACTGGTGAATCCTCATCGAGTGGGTACCGCGATAAACAATCCGGTCCCATATGCAATGTGCCGGGCTTATGGCGAATTTTGAAATCGAAGTCCTGTAACATAATGCTCCATCGAGCTAATTTCCCTGACGCGTCTGTGTTATTTTGAAAGTAGCATGGGGCACTGTGGTCACTAACGATGGTGAAAAAACGACCCCAAATGTACGGGCGGGATGTCCTGAGCGCAAAAACTATTGCTAGACGCTCTTGCTGTGTAGTATTTAGTTTCATCTCTGCGTCTGAGATCTTTTTCGACGCGTACGCAACGGGATGAAGTTCGCCCTCGAAACGTTGTTGTACAATTGCACCCACCCCTTTCAGACCAGCGTCTGTATGAATTTCGATATCATTATTGTCCTTGAAATGACGTAGAATAGGACCGGCAAGTAATTTCGATTTAAGTTCTCTGAAAGCTTCTTCCTGTGCTTGTCCCCAAACAACATTTTTCCTTGTTAATTCCGTTAACGGCGCTGCCAACGTCGAAAAACTTTGCACGAATTTGCGATAAAAGTTTGCGAGGCCTAAGAATGATCGAACGTCTTTGAGTTTTTGGGGTGTAGGGAATTCGGAAACCGCTTCAAGTTTGTCTCTGTCCAGAGCGATGCCGAAGCTGTCTACCACATGACCTAAAATTTTTATTTTCGTGTAACCGAAAGTGCATTTCGCTGGATTCAACTTGAGACCGGCCTCTTTGAATCTCTCTAGTACCGCTCTCAGGCGATCTATGTGCATATCGAAGGTTGGCCCCATAGTCACTACATCATCGAGATAGCACAATGCGGAATTCCATTTTAAAACCGAAAGAACAAGGTCCATAGAACGCTGAAAAAGTGCTGGCGCAACAGCCATCCCAAAAGGAAGTCGGTTAAATTCCCACAGGCCGTCTGGTGTTATGAATGCTGTCAGGTGTTTACACTCTTCAGCTATGGGTAATTGCCAGTATCCTGAGAAAAGATCCAACGTCGAAAAGAACTGGCTTCCATTTAGATATGAAAGTATGTCATCGATTAACGGAAGCGGGTACGAATCGGGTTTTATCACGCGGTTAAGGCACCTATAATCGACACAAAATCTCCAATCTCCCGTCTTTTTCTTAACCTGAACGTGATGGTCGTATGATGTTATTTTCCTCCATTTGTTGAACCTGCTCCCTTATAATTTCCCTCTCCTTCATACTGACCCGGTAAGGGGGTTTATGTACGGGTTTTTGATCTAATATGTCAAAATGGCATTCTCCCACAGTTGTTGATCCCATGTCGTCCAACGACCACGCAAACTGATCATAAAAATAATTAAGGAGGCTTGTTAGTTTTTCTGTTTGAATCGCATCTAAATCTGGGTTTATGTCCACCTTCCCTGTTACATCGGAAACCGCAACATTCAAAATTTCGGGAACCGGGAGATTCGGTGAGTCTAAGGAAAATACCTCCCCATTGTCGAACGCGACTTCGACGTTTCGAGTTTCGTGTGCGAGCCACACCTTACGCTTGCCATACGAAATAGTTGCTTCATGTTTTTCGGAAAAATCGTTACCAAGTATACATTCTGTTGACAAACCTCGCACGGCTATCATGGGAATAATAAATGTAACATCCCCTATTTCCACTGTAGCATCTACCCTCCCTATGACTTTTAAAGTTGAATTATTTGCTGCACGTAAAATCAAGTTTCGGACAGGTGTATGAATTAAATCATGAACTAAGGTCTCGTCCACACAAGACACTGCCGCTCCCGAATCCAAAAGTGAACTAACATCCTTGTTTTCAACTTTCGTTTTGATGTGAAGCAAACCCATCGTCCGTATGACCACAACCTGCAGTTCAACGCCCTGATCCTCAGTTTCTGTTTCCTTATTAGAGAATGGGTAAAATGAACGGAAGTTTCGGATGTAATCATCCCGGTCTCGCTTGATTGACTCATAAAACTCAGGACTCCTGTATTTAATCTTACCCACAGACTCCCCTCCTGACTGAGAGCCTATGGGGAAGAGTTTCCCCCCCATTTGAGTGTCCAGCCTCCTGTTCATTCTGATCGCACATGTCCCTTGCGTTCTGTAAATTGGGACATTTTAAAATATAATGGCCAAACTTGCGGCATAAAAAAACAAGCAGGCCTCCCTGTATGACTGCGCTGTTGACCCCTGTCATCCCCTTGATTGGGAACAGACTAATTTTTTGAAAACCCCCCATTTTGTGACCTGAAATTAGTCCGTTGTTGATTGTTAGTTTGCGGTTGTTGCTGTTGTTGTTGTTGTTGAAATTGCACTAGATTGATTCAAAGATTTTTTGACCCTGTAAAGAATCGAAGACTTGGCCGACTCTACCTTATCGATGTTTGCAACCAGCTGATCAATGGAACCATTCTCCATGAATAAAACTTTATCCAGTAAGCTAGGTGACAGACCCATTATGACGTGTGACACCTTTGCCTTTTCCGTCATATTTCTGTCCACCCTGTTGCATAGAGAGATAACGTCATACACGTATTCCATCGCCGACTCGTCTGGCCTTTGCACTCTGTCTTTCAACTTGAAGTGACAATTCTCCGACTTGCCATCTCCGTCGAACCTATCTACAATAGCCTCCCTCAGGGCTTGCCAGGTGATCGTAACCTGAGGTGTGGCAGCATTGATTTTTTCCTGGTAGGTCAACCACCATTGCAAAGGAGGACCATCCAAATAGCATGGTAGACACGCAACTCGCTTGCTACCATCCCACGAGTTGGCATCGGCCGCTCTCTCGAATCGACCAAACCAATCGTGGAACGATTCCTCCTTGAAACGGAACACTTTCGGCTTGACGATCGTCGACATTGTTGACTTTGGTTCCCTAATTTTCCAAATAGAGCGATCAATAGACTCGAAATCCTTCCTACCGGTGTGTCCCAGCCGACCAACACTTTTAGCCCTACAGCGAAAGGGTGGAAGTTCGCCAACTTTCTCTGCACTCAAGTCAAGAAGTCGTCTACTCGCCCTTGTCTTCCCTAAGCTCGTTGGGTCCTCAATTACTCTGGTTACAATGTTGTCATAAGCCTTCAGCGAGAGTTGCTGGTCTCTTACATTCGCTGCAAGTTCATCCAATAACGCGGAAGGTGAATCGTTTACCTCAAATACGTCATCAGTATTTTCCGGCAAAATAACACCTCCACACGCTTCGTCATACAACAGTCTGCCAAGAACTACTCTGCAGTTGTTGTCTTCGAGTGTTTGACATTAGATCTGATTTGAATATTGTAGAAATCGAGAGAAGAAAAAAAATTGAAGAAGAAAAAAGAATGAAAAATTTAGAAAAAATGATTAGAAATTAAAAAAAAAAAATATGAAATTTGAAATTGTGGCCCAATTTGCTCAGTAAAACACAACCCAACAACAACCAACACTAACAACTACAACAACTACACAATGAACATTTACCATCTCACTCCCACGAAAACTGATTGATGTTCAACGTAAAGCGACCCTATCTGTAAAAGAAGCTTGCACCACTCCATCACAAAATAACGGACGTTCCTTAATACTCAATAGTAATACCCGAGAAAAAACTACTGAACACACGGCGCCACGAACCCATACTATATCGATGAAACATAACTCAAAGAAAGCTCGCACCTCCACCAGTGTTACAACTTAGCTTTTATGGGGATGTAAACTAAGTTGTGGGATCGGGTTCGGGACCAGACTGGGTCTCACCTCTCAAAGAACTAAATGACATAGTTAAAAAGAGAATACTATTTAATGTATGTAACTGAGTTACATACCCCGGAACCTCAGAATTAGAGCCCCCCCATTGGGTGAAGCCCTCAATAAAAATAAACCCACCCAATAATAGGTCCTACTCCTACAGTACAACAGTTGAGGTCGCCAGAGTGGGGTCGCGATGAATATGCTCGTCGGAAGTCTATAGGTTCGTCTCCCCTCTCGTTCGATCTTCGGGGTCTGTCGTGATCACCTGTCCCCCTCGAATCTCTTAGATCAACTCTCAGATCAGAATCTAATTAGAAGTCACTACCCACCTGGTCATCGGTAGTACCCAGTTCTGCGCATGCACACTCCCGCCGGGTTCTAGGTAGGCTACCCGCTTAGCGTAGATGTTATGAGGCTAGCGGGTTCCAGGGTTGACGGGAATAGGCACTGTGGTGGCCTATGATGGAACTGAGGTATAGGTGAGGTATATGCGCATACGCGTACAGAGGCAAGAAGGATAGAGGGTAAAAGGTCTAGGGGTCTCAGGTGAGTGGCCATAGAGATACGTATCTTCGTGACAATATTTTAGTTGATGTTTTTTTTTTGATGCGCGAAGCGAAGACTCAATTTCACCATACCCGAAAAAAAGTGCCCGTTTATTTCGCGCTCCACAGGTCAAACAAAAATGCAAAATCAGTTGGAACTTGGCATGCACAGGTGTCCTTATGTAATTCGATTTTGTATAGTTTTGAGGCACAATCGGTTGAACCACTTCTGAGAAAACTCATTTCAAAAATTTCAAAAATCCCGTAAGAATAACCCAAAGGAAAGAATTCGTCAAAAATATTTCCTTTGAAAGAATTCAAATTCTCAGGGCATTTCAATATGATAATTATACACCTTATTCCGAAATTTCAGTCCAATCAAATCAGCCGTTTTGATGTAAAAAAATATATAACCCAATTTTTTTAAATCACTCATGGCTAGTATTAAGAAAACAATTGATCCAAGCAACAGGTGTCACCAATTATTGTAAACGATTGAAACAAAGCCTTCTTTATCATCATGGAAATTGATTAGGAATTAGGATGGCATAATTGTTAATAAGCCCAAGTGACATAATTGTTTGGATCTCAAGATATATATATATATATATATATATATATATATATATATATATATATATATATATATATATATATATATATATATATATATACACGTGCATATATATTTATATATATATTTATATATATATATATATATATATATATATATATATATATATAGAGAGAGAGAGAGAGAGAGAGAGAGAGAGAGAGGGATAAAAACCAATCCAAAGATATAAAATTGATATGTTCTAGCTCATACATCAACGTGGAAACACATAACGCGTTTGCCTAGTATTCTATATTGAGTGTAGACTAGAAAAAATATATTCCCTAAAAATTCCCACTGTGGAAATATTTCTGGGAATATTCCCGGGAATATTTACCCATCACTATAGTCATGTACCTGAATATACTCCTCCACCGTCATGTGCCCAGCTTCGTCCTGCGAGTTGAGAGCTGCGACCAGACGCTCCAGGGTCGGATTCTTCCTCCTCTTCTGGACCATCGAGGCAAACGCGTAGCACAGCACAGTACATCCACGCTAGGCGACAAAGCAGAACTCTGTTAATTACTCTACTTTTATATTATTTGCTTTTCATATAGGGGCCTATATCAGGCGTAACGTCGCACTGTACTGATGACTACGAATGTCTACGATCTATTGGCGTCGGTGAATGATGTATGAGATGATGGAATGATGAGATTTTCTATTATGTTTTTTTGGAAAGTGGGAAGGAGTTGGTCGTTGTCCAGTATTGACCTAAACGGGAGCCCGCAGACTGGACCCTGATATTGTGGCCCACAAAAGTGTATCCATTTGTCGTGTGGATATAGTGAACCACAAATGAGATATTCTGTACCCCAAAGCTAGTTAGACATATTGAACCCCGATATTCTGGCCCCAAATATAGAGGCCCACAAAACTAGAGCTCGGGGTCCAGTATATCTTTTTCTTTTCCAATGACTGAATTGGTATTGTGATCGGCACAGTTAAACCGAAAACTGTACCCTGATAAAGTGATCCACAGAAAAGATATACCGGTTCCCAACCCGAGCTAGGCTGCATCGCTGACGCCGTGCAAGGTAGGCAAACTATCAGCCATGTATGCAATGTTGGGAAACTCAGTTGAGCCCACTTGGAATAGTATTTCGGAAATGATATATATGGAACTATATAATGATGTGTATATATATATATATATATATATATATATATATGTGTGTATATATATATATATATATATATATATATATATATATATATATATATATATATATATATATATATATATATATATATGTATATATATATATATATATATATATATATATATATATATATATATATATATATATATATATATATATATCGAGGCACGTGGCTGAGTGATAACACACTGAACCGTCATTCGGGAGACCGGGGTTCGATTCCCGCCATGGTCGACCATCCTGAGAGGGGTTTTTCGTGGTTTCCCTATGTCATTTAGGTTGATAGTTGATACTGGGATGGTTCCCTAACAACAGGCCACGACCGACTCATTCCCGCCATCCAAAACACCTAATAAAATAACCTCTCATCTCATCATCCCACCATCTCATTCATCATCCACCGACGCCAATAGATCATAGCCATCAGTATAGTGCGTCGTTAAAACCCAATATAATATATATATATATATATATATATATATATATATATATATATATATATATATATATATATGTATATATATATATATATATATATATATATATATATATATATATATATATATATATATATATATATATATATATATATATATATATATATATATATATATATATATATATATATATATATATATATATATATATACCATCACCGAAATACTATTCCAATTAGTGGGCTCGACTGATTTTCCCAACATTGCCAGCCATTGCATGGCTGATGGTTTGCCTACCTTGCACGGCGTCAGCGATGCAGCCTAGCTCGGGTTGGGGGCCAGTAAATCTTTTCTGTGGATCACTTTATCGGGGTAGAGTTTTCGGTTTGACAATGCCGATCTCTTCGTGGGCCAATTTAATGGGGTCCACAATACCAATTTAGTCGTTTGAAAAGATATTCTGGAGCCCGATGTTCTAGTTTTGTGGGCCACAATATTGTGGTCCACAAGAGACACAGACACAGAGGACACACACACAGGGGACGACAGAGGGAAATCACGAAAAACCCCTGTAAGGATGGTCGAACATGGCGAAAACGAAACCCGTTCTCCTGAATGACGGTTCAGTGTGCTAGTCACTCGACCACTCGCCTCAGTATCATTCTATTATTAAAATGGTTCTATTGTATTTAGCCTCTATCTCTTAATGCCTTGGGTGCGGTTTCAGCAAAGCTTGTCTGAGTTTAACTAGTAGCATGGGAATATTCATTCATCTCCCAGATACGGGTGCATGCCCTTGGCTCCCCATTTGTGAAAAGTTCAATATTTTTTTTTCATTCAAGGGTAGAAGGAATACGGCACTAACGAAAATCTCAACGGCACAAACCAGCACTAACGATAAGCTATCAGTATGGATTATAAAAACTCCAATTTATCATGAAGGGGGTGCTGGTGTGCCGTTAGCACCCGCTTCGACCTTGATCGTTTTTCCGTTCACCCGAACGGCACTAACGATTCTTTTAGCGGCACAAACCGGCACTAACGAAGCACAAACGATTGGTGAAAAAAAATATTGAACTTTTCACAAATGGAGAGCCAAGGGCATGCACCCCCCAGATACATTGGTTACAATACATTGCAAATGTATAGGCTTAAGCGAACGATCAATTTCTTCCAATAAAACTCTACACACAAATCTGTGGACTGAGAAGTTTGGTCGAGTGGCTAGCACACAGAACCATCATTCAGGAGGCCGGGGTTCAATTCCCGCCATGGTCGACCATCTTGACGGGGTTTTCGTGGTTTCCTTGTATCGTTCAGATTGATACTGGGATGGCTCCTTAACAACAGGCCACGACCGACTCCTTCATAATATCTAAAAATACCTAATAAAATAACTTTTTTCATCAGATCATCTCGTTCATCATTCACCGACGCTAATAGATTTAGTCATGAGTGAAGCTGGATTTCCATGCACGCGATTCTCATATCGCGCGATACCATGTCGCGCGTCATGGCGGCGCGCTCGAATGTTGAACAAACCTCAACTTTCGTGAAGCGATTCGCGACTTGTCCCTGATTGGTCAGTGGTCTGCCGCCTCGCGACTTTGAGCCGCCATGACGCGCGACATGGTATCGCGCGATATGAGAATCGCGTGCATGGAAACCCAGCTTAAGGTGAGTCGCTGAACCCAATATATATATATATATATATATATATATATATATATATATATATATATATATATATATATATATATATATATATATATATATATATATATATGCGAATCTATGTCAAAATCGAGCCTGAATAATTAAAATAATCGTAGTATACATCAAATTCAAGGAACTATCTATTCGCAAAGTTAAAATTGGTCGAAAAATGTCAAAACGGCCTAAAACCCGCGAGTTGTGTGGACAGTCAGGTTGCGGACAGTAGGTTAGGTTATTAAAACTCGCGTATACCGCTGGCAGGCGGGACGGAGCCGGGTGCTTGTCGCACAATTTACTTTGCGAATAGCGCCGGCCTAAATTCAATTCAGCTTGATTTTACCTTGTCTTCTCGTGAGATATCGGCCCCTGCTCGCAATAATATCTTGACTGTATTCAAATGATTACAAGTTCCTGCCAACATTAACGGCGTCACTCCTTTCGTCGTCGCACAATTTATGTCAACTTTTTTCTCCAATAATAACTCAATTAAAATATGCCATTGTTTATGAATGGCATAGTGAAACATGGTGTGTCCAGCTAGATTTGAGTAGTCGATATCTAGTTTCTCGTCGTGTTTGACCAGATTCCACATGTCTAGAAATGTTTCTTGATCCCATTTCGGGTCCTGCAGTGCCAACATGACGGCATTGTCTCCACTCGTGTCGGCTAGCGTCACGTCGGCGCCTCTCGTCACGAGCAAGTCAATCATTTCCAGAGAAAGCCTCTTCACAGCTAGCATCAGAGGCGTGATTCTACCCTGAACATAGCCACAAATAACACAACATCAGCCCTATATTGTGTGCGTATTTGTCGTGTCCAAATTGATGTGAATCATTTTTTGGGGCGCCTGAAGAGCGAATACTGGAATAAAGATACTACCAAGAGTGAACGTGGCTTGGCGTGTTTACTTAGAAAGAGGAAGGCTTATTCGAGGAAACGATCATAACCTGACCCTAAAACCCTAACAACAGCTCCTTTGTGCTCTAACCAATTCCCCGAGAAAGTAGCTTGTCTACGGCATTCCTACACGCCAAGCCCTCCTTCACTCTTGGTAGTATCGCTATTCCAGTGTTCGCTCTTCAGCACCCCCCATTTTTTTTTCGGATAACATCAAAACTTGATAAAAAATTATTGTTTCTCAATTAAGGCTATGGATGAAAGATAGGATCGTTTGGACAGGGCACCACAAGGGCGATCTTACAACCCCATTTTAATTATTTGAAACCAATGAACTTCAACACCAGGACTGCATTGTCTGCGACCATAGTTTTCCGCCGCAGATAAAAGTATTTCAGTTTCCGAAAGTTCGGAACACATGAGTAAAACCCGTTTCTGTGATATATATCCGGACCAAGATGCATTGAGGGTTTGTTTGCGGCAACGGGCAAACGCAACCCTCAATGCATCTTGATCCGGACATTACGGTGCCAGCATTGGTATTAACAGTAAACAAAACACACGAATGTTGATATCTTCCATTGTGACCTTTGAACGAAGTCTCTTGGGCCATGTTCACTTCTTTCCATCAATAGCAGATGTCATTATACAAGAGTTGGAACAAAAAAATAGTGATAGGCCTAAATTGATAGAATTAGACCCGGTTTTACCAATCTTGGTTAGGGTGCTAATCCACTAACTATTAATTAAAGGTACGAAAATAACATATGTAACCAATGGTGATAATAAGTTAATCCACTAACTATTGCTTAACCGGGCCTTAGACCTACCACTCTACTATAATTGAAGGTAATAATAATTAATAAAAATCATGAAACAAAAATAAACGTACCGGTCCATAGCAATCGATGGGTTGTCCATCTCTTAGTAATCTTTTGATGAGTTCGAATTTTCCAATAGCTGCTGCTCCAACCAATAAGGGTACATCTACCTATACAAATGGATATTAGTAGGTACGGAAAACAATATTTGGACCTTTCAGTAATGAATGGAAAATTGGTCTATAGTCTTTGGTATATATATATATTTTTTAATAACATCGAAACTTGATACAAAATCATTGTTCCCCAATTAAGGCTAAGGATGAAAAGTAGGATCGCTTGGACGGGGCACCACAAGGGCGATCTTACCACCCCATTTTAATTATTTAATACCAATGAACTTCAACACCAGGACTGCACTGTTGGTGACCATAACCTTCCGCCGCAGATAAGTCTTTCAGTTTCCGAAAGTCCGGAACACATTATAAGTAAAAACCGTTTCTGTGATATATATCCGAACATTATCAGCATTGATATTGAGAATAAACAAAACACACGAATGTTGATATCTTCCACTTATATGGATATATAATGAACTAGGAAAACGCGTTGTGTTTCCGCGTTGATGGATGAGCGAATAAAAAAAAATGAAGTAATTAAATGAATAAAAATTGCATTTTTTAATTTTTTCTCCGAAACGTCACATCCGATTATTGTAAAAGTCCGTGATAATGTGTATTATTATGTTGTTCAAGTTCTGTGAAAATTTGAAAAATTTCGGAGAACATTCACTTTGTCATTTTTCCGCCTGGCTTATTCATATGGGTTTTTTGAAAACTTCAAAATGATTTATCTCGAGAATTGTTAAACCGATTTTGCCTCAAAACTATACAGCATCAAGTCAGATAGGGGTTCATGTGTGTGCCAAGTTTCAGCATGATCTGAATTTCTGTTTGACCTGTAGAGCGCGAACAAAAATAATTAAAAAAAAAAAAAAAACACATTCGATTTTTCAAGTACAGTGAAATTAAGTCTTCGCTACGCTCATCCAAAAATATGTATATATGAATAAAAATGGTCTACAAACTAGATGGCCACAAATCAATGTACTCGAAATTTTAGGGCTGAGAAGCAGTCGGCATCCTTGCATGTAATTTTTTTTTGCATCACTATTATGTAGTTACGCAATGATCATTGGAGTTGAACCAAGGCTATGAAAGTATGGTTTATCCCATTGAAAGGAGCTGAACTGTCAGTCGTAGACCCAACCTCAGGAGCAAATACTGTAATATATAATTCCGTGAACTTGTGGAAATGCATTATCAACTTCTTTGTGAACTCTTCACCAAAACCACTTGATCTCGTAATTAATATTCAGTTCGTAATATCATATACGAAATAATTTACCAATGTGTGACTGAATGTACGCAAAAACTTGAATAAAAACGTACCAGATCCTTTATATCCAATATTCTTCGCAATTCTATGATTTCGTCAGACTTGAAGAGTGTGGTTATAGTTTCAGGAGGTTCGTCGTAAATGGCAGGAACCTCCTGAATTTTAACGTCATCTTCCCCTTTTTCTTTCCGCTTTACCTCCTGACGACTCCTTTGATCCCTGTCTTTTCTCCTGGTATTCTTTCCCTTTGGCATTACCACATTTGTATTTGATTACATTCATAATAGCCGAAAGTCCATGTCAAATATTATGTTTTGTTTTCCAAGGTTCTAAATTTAGAAAATGCATCAAGTACACAACAATTATCACTGTTCTCTTGACAATCAGAGATTAGGCAATATTGTATTCAAAGTGACTGTGTTTTACATTCTCCAAGTCAAAATAGACCGAAATGTAGGGGAGTTTTGATACTTAAACCACAGAGAGGAAAGGGAAGGGAATCGAGGAAGGAATGTGAAAACGCAATTGAAGGGAATACTTTTATATTGGTGCACACACACATAATGGGGATCAGAATGACTAGATATTTCTTTACAACAAAGTTGTGTATTTAAATTCGTTCCACTTGTTTACGAACTTATTGCGTTATGGATTGCGTTTTCAACTTCAACGTTTACAACAAACTTATAACATTTACATATAACTCCGCAGACTTCCTTTAATATCGACAATAATATTACTAGCAAAATTCGATTTATCACACTTGATAATTTGCAGTAATGGCGGTCACAGTGTAACTCTTATACAATTATTGGCACTTCATTTTAGAACTATGTAGGCCTATCTCTTAATTACTAAATCTCAGTCCTTTGTACTTCACTTGTGTCTGTAACGGTTGGTAATTCCACTTTGTACGGTATCGGGAACAGAATGTTATATGCGGGAGGTTGATCTAGATCATCATACGCTGGAGGTAGCGACGTTTCTTCGGCTGGACACTCAGGAGTGATGACGAAGATGGTGTTTGGCGTCGCCGGCGTCGTACTGGGCGTCTTGTGGCGTCGGCAACAGCATTCCCACACTCCACACACCATTAGGACTGTTCCACATATGAGCATGCCCAACATGAGGTAGCCCCAAGGTCCGTAGTGGGCAAGAGCCTCCGGAAACGACTCGCTTTCTACAACAGATACAATTCAAACATCATACAGTGGCGGCGGGGCAGGGTGATCATGTGATAGGCCTAACTATAACAAACGTGACAACTATCAATCTTGACCCCTCAATAATGTTGGGCTCCGCCGCCAATGCAAACATATTCAGCATTTTTTTTTAGGAGCATCATAATAACTAGGCAAACGCAGCATATGCGTTGTAAGATGAGCGAGATATGTATATGAAGTATAATCGAAAACTCGATCTACACGTCTTGACTTATATAAATAGGCCTATACTCGAGAACTCTACACACCTTCGAAACTGTCAAGTCCAAAAAGTCATGAATCACCGTGAGCAAGATACTAACCAAAGAATATAGCCACTATTTCAAACTGTTTGATGCAAATTTATCAATTAAATAAGCATTTTCTTCAAAACGGCACGTTCAATCTTGGTGAAAATCCGCAATGATGTATATCATATTTTTATTTATGTTCAGTAGGGTCTAAATGCTTTTTGAAGACAATGTTTTTTTTTAAATCCGCCTTTCTTAATCTTTTTTTTTCAATTTGTGCTGATGGTGTTCAACAAAATTGGTCCAGCCGAATTTGTGCGTAAATTAGTGGATAAGTTCGCGTATCCAGAAAAGATTCATGCCGTGCGACCTGTGCATGCAGTGTTCACAAATACACACATATCCCGCTCCAAAAGAGTGGGATGGAAGTCTTTGCTATCGCTCATCCAGTTAAAAACGAATAGTCTTAGTCCGGGTTCCACAGTGACTCGTTAAAAGTGAATCAACTGTTGACTTGTTATCTCCTTGGATTAACTGCTGTTTCGTGGACTAAGCTGTCGATCAGTCTGACATACCATTGAGCTCAAGACTCAGTGGACTATAGGCGATAATATATTACCTCAAGCTACCAATGCTATTTCTGTATACCATACTAACTAATTATAGGGAAATGCAGCAGATCCGTTGTTTGTTGAGCAACTTGTTTATATGCATCACTCGAAAGCTATACACGGCACCTTGATTTTGAAACTATTACGTCACGGTTCTCTCACACAGCACCAACTGAGTATTCGTATTGTTTTCCGCTCGAATTGCTTCCACAGGCTACCTCTCGTGATAGGTTCATATTTCTCAACAGATTATAAAGATACCACATGCAGTACAATTTTTACCTTCGAGCCGGCTGATTCAATTCGAATGGAGCTTTGAAATAATCTGTATTATTGGTGTGCTCAGATTCCCACCAACATTTGAATTTATTTGAAGAAATTGTTTTTTCCACGGGTGATTCTTATGAGTGTTTTCAAAATTTCGTAGTGTTTTTTTTTCTCAATAGTGGTTCAACCGAATTCACCTCAAAACTTTTTTTTTAATAACATCGACACTTGATACAAAATCATTGTTACCCAACCAAGGCTATGGATGAAAGATGGGATCGTTTCACGGGGCACCACAAGGGCGATCTTACCACCCCATAAAAAACTACACAGTATCGTAGTTGGGTGATGAAATATGTGTATGCCAAGTTTCATAAACAATTTTATGTTTTCGTTTGAGTGGAGCACTAATAATTTGTTTGTCTCGAGTTGGAGACAACGATCGCATCGAGTCTTCGCGTATACGCCCATCCTTTCAATTACAACTAGAGCGCGAAATCGACACATTTGTATTTGTTTATTTCTTCAGAATATCATTCGATTCTGTATTTCTTTATATTTCATTTCCTAAATTCTATATATTTGTATTTATAGTCCGCGTTGATTTGTGACCGTATTCCCTACCTCGCACAACACTTGACCCATGTCTGGGAAATGGCATACTAATCCAGTATTTCCAAATGTAATTAGCCCAGACATGAAGCCTTCATGAAGTATGAGCAACTTTGTATTAAAACACTGTACTGCGCCTATTTTTGAATATTCTAAATTTCCTCATACAATTGACGACTCGCAGTGTCCGCCCCATGACGTCACAAATCATATCGTCCAATCAACAGGGCTGTTAGAACTGTAGTCAAATTCAAATGTCCAATCGAGGTATCTTGAAATGACTACAAATGATATGTTCCAACTGGCTGACTGTTTAAGCCACGCCTATTTCGAGTCGTCAATTTAGAAATGGGAAAGGTTTTGAAAAGAGCAATGTGAATAATTTTGAAAAGTACACCTACATTAAAGAACGAATCAAGTTTAGATGAAGTAATATCTTGTTTTGAATTAATTCTATACTAGGAAAACGCCATATATGCGTTGTTAGACGAGCGGATAGTAATAGTATGTCGACTTTTATGGCCAAACTTTTGCCTACATTCGCGAATTGGGTGACATTTAATTCATAAATGGGTAAAAACTGTTTCGAGTGGTACCAATTTAGCACATTTTATGGTTTTTCTTCAAAATGGCTCACCCGATCAAGCTAAGAGTCTTCAGAAATGTGTATCAAAATGTAACCCGATTTGACGCAAAATTTCATTTTTTTGAAAAAAAAAATTCTTTTTTTTCGCCGTGTTATTCTAATGGGTATTTTTGAAAATTCTAAAATTCATTAAAAAAAGTTAACATCCGATAATGCCACAAAACTTTACAGATCCAAGTTAGATGAGGAACCATAATGAAAAAAAGTTTGAAGTTGATAGCTGTAGCCGTTTGACCTGTGGAAAGCCGACAAAATAACATGAAAAAAAAGAACATAAAAACGAACACCAATTTTTTTCATTATGTCAAATTGAATCTTCGCTAAAGCTCGTCTAATTAAACTCAATACTTTGTCCTCGCTAAAGTTCCTTAATCATACAACTTAAAAACGTAAACAACAACAAAATAGCACAGTTGGACTTGGCAAGATTGTCTGCTTTTAGCAATGCAGAGGTCACGAGAGGTCAACCCGGTCGTTGTTGTTAAAACTACGATACAGCATTCTGTGGCTGCGTGGAAATACCGATTATAGCTTCGTAACAAATGTGATTTGTGGCTTATGAGTTGTGGATCATAACAATGCCCAATGGCATATTCTGATTGACCCCACCAACAGCTAGGTTATACGGGGGTACGAATGAGCTCAACGACCCCACCAACAGCTAGGTTATACGGGGGTACGAATGAGCTCAACGACCCCACCAACAGCTAGGTTATACGGGGGTACGAATGAGCTCAACGACCCCACCAACAGCTAGGTTATACGGGGGTACGAATGAGCTCAACGACCCCACCAACAGCTAGGTTATACGGGGGTACGAATGAGATCAACGACCCCACCAACAGCTAGGCTATACGGGGGTACGAATGAACTGGTGATTATGAAACGATGAAGTGATGATAAGTGAAAGGACGTTTACAAAAAAGCCATGCTTTATACGGGACTCGAACCCACGCCCAACGATGACTTCAGTTTCTGAAGCGGTGCCTCAGCTGACTGAGCTACCGAGGGCGGCTTCACAGATTGATGGAGTACATTCATGATCTTGTATTCACATTTTGGAGGTGATTATTTTGTAATCAATTCGTATTTTTGGAAATGTATCATAGTGGCAGTCGAGTCTGTGATCATTCTCTCGAATCATAAAAGATATCAATGTCCTAATTTGGAAAACAAGTATCTGTTATTCAGTTCTTATCAAATTAAAATACTGATACCTCAATCAACTTTTTCAAAATCTGATGGCCCGTTCACACGAGGCACGATCGTGCCAATCCTACGTTGTCGAGCAATGAAAGACCCCGTGTGAACGCGTCAAGGTCAACACTGCGTGCCTGAATCACATTGTATTTCGGATAGACAGGAGCTCTATATTTCAATCCTGTCGTGTTGGTTTATGCATGACTGACCAATAGGAGAACAGTATTTTCAATTCGAGTGATCGATAGTCACAACAACGCAAATCGATTGAATCTGACCGCCTAGACAGAATCTTCTATTGGTCCATTTATCACGTGGCTGTGACTTCCCAGCAACGCGATGCGTGGTGTCAAACTTGTGTGTGAATGCCCCAAAGCTCGCATCGGATAGACACGATCGTGCCTCGTGTGAACAGGCCGAGATACGACGGTATGTTTGTGGGAGTGGCCAGAGAAATAAAAATCACTCCAACAAACACATCGACGTATCTCGGCCGCATATGAGTGAATTTTTTCAAATAAAAAAGTGAATTGCTTATATTTTCATTTACAATGCATATCTTCGATATATAACAATCTTAATTATCCGACAACGATTCTAGTTTATTTCTATAATGGTCATTCAATTCCTATTGTTCCTTCCGGCGCAGGTAAGACCCTTTCGGCTAAGATCCCGTCGAGATAGCTTCGACCGTCTCACCCCAACGGAGTGTGTAGTGGTGGCAGGGTGGAGGGGGGAAAATCTCTGACGTCAGACTCAACTCTCTCTGACAAGGGCTTGAGTAGTATCTCTATTCTATTATCCGCTCTTCAGCGCCCCCCAGTATTCATACCTTTCTCTCGGCCAGTAATCTCCGTCGTCGAGACATTCAATTGTTGTCCAACTAGCGACGGTTTCTCATCTCGTGTCGCCACGTTGTTGGTGTCGACACGTGACTGGTTGCGCGCGGCGGTCTCCAGCGCTGCGCAGAGCACCGGGTCCTCGTCTTCGCCCTCTTCGGGGCAGTTCAGTCGGCCGTCGCAGATCAGCGCCCCCGCGATGTAGTACGACGCCGTTCTGTCGCGTTGACGGAAACAAGGGAAGTGGGCGGGGAGGAAGTTGGAGTGTTTCGGTTTACCTGGAAATGAAAGAACTATATTATTATAAATAGAGTTACGTTGATCTGTGCGTGCGGTGCCTGCGTGCGTGCGTGCTGTAACGATGTTCCAGAACATTCCTTCTTGAAGGGTGGTGAGGGGGGAGGGTCGCTGAGTGGAGAGTGGAAGGAGGAGAGGAAGGAGGAAAGAAGGAGGAAGGAAGGAGGGGTGAGAGGGGTGGAAGGAAGAGGGGCAGACTGGCTGGCGAGGTATGAAAACGATCATGCGTCATGTAGAGGTGAATTAACCCACGCTTGTTCTAAAACATTCTCGAACATTGTCAAACTTTGTGCTGTGGAACTTTCGATTCGAACGCAGTGGTAATACGTAATTGAGAGAGAGAGAGAGAGAGAGAGAGAGAGAGAGAGAGAGAGAGAGAGAGAGAGAGAGAGAGAGAGAGAGAGAGAGAGAGAGAGAGAGAGAGAGAGAGAGAGAGAGAGAGAGAGAGAGAGAGAGAGAAGAGAGAGGAGAGAGAGAGAGAGAGAGAGAGAGAGAGAGAGAGAGAGAGAGAGAGAGAGAGAGAGAGAGAGAGAGAGAGAGAGAGAGAGAGAGAGAGAGAGAGAGAGAGAG
>OZ023332.1:9986053-10070419 GCA_964007535.1 Brachyptera risi | reverse complement strand
TGTGCAATGAATGCATCTTACCGACACCGACGGCCGTGATGACAAGCTCGGACGCTTGGATCGTGTCGGAGAAGTTGGCGTGAGGCGGCGTCCAGACGACGGTCACGTGTTGCCTGCTGTACAGCTCGGACAGCGTCGTCAGGGGGGCGGCGGCGTCGCACAGGTCCACGCTTCTCAGGAGGCGGGGGACTTGCGCCCTTGCCCAGGGAGAACTGGAACAGGTCAGAACTTGCATTCCAGTTGGATGGGGGGAGGGAGGGGGGGGGGGGGCAATCAAATGTAGCATATATCTAGATTCTAGGGGGTCTCGAACATACGGGGGTTGGGCTCTACCATAGCCGCAGGAGGCAGAAGTTTACAAGCCATTGGTCATCTCCAACAGATAGAAGCATATTATTATTATCATTATCCTAAGAGTTACGGTGATCTGTGTGTGTATGTATGTATGTACGTATCGAGCGGTCACGCTGTTTCTCGAACGTGATTAGTCGGCTGAGTTTTGGGCTTAGCGGGGAGTGGAAAGGGGAGAGGAACGAGGTGAGGTGTTGAGAGGGGTGAGAGGAAGGGGAGGGGGGAGGCAGACTGGCTGCATAGCGGGGTGTGTCAGACTGGCTGGAGGGGTGTGAAGACGATTCACGCATCAACATTCTCGAACGGTGTGGAACTTTCGTTTTGATGACGCAGTAGTAATACATGATTGAGAGAGAGAGAGAGAGAGAGAGAGAGAGAGAGAGAGAGAGAGAGAGAGAGAGAGAGAGAGAGAGAGAGAGAGAGAGAGAGAGAGAGAGAGAGAGAGAGGGGGAGAGGATGGGCAGAGGGTGAGAAAGAGGGGGGTGAGAGGAGAAGGAAGAAAGGAGATGGCCGGAGTGGGTATGAGAGTAGAGGAAGGAAGGGGTGGGGGTGGTTGGAGGGGGGCCTCATGTTTGAAACATGAGGGGGTCTTGCTAGTTATACATAGTCTTCCAGATCTATCTGTGAGTGCGAGAGTGCGTTCGTAACGCTGGTGCGCGCGCACCTCGGCACGGGCCGATGAGAGGCGATGAGGAAAGTTGGAAGGGGGGGGGGGGGGGAGGGATTGGAGGGGAAAAGGGAATCGTGTTATTCAGGAGCCCGTAGACTGGATCCCGATATTGTGGCCCACAAAAGTGTATCCAAACGTCGTGTGGATATAGTGGTCCACGAAACTGGAACACCGGGATCCATTATATCTTTTCCAATGACTGAATTGGTATAGTGGACCCCATTAAATTGGCCCACAAAGAGATCGGCATTGTTAAACCAAAAACTGCACCCCAATAAAGTAATCCACGGAAAATAAATACTGGCCCCCAACCCGAGCTAGGCTGCATCCCTGACGCCGTGCAAGGTAGGCAAACCATCAGCCACGTATACGCTATATAGTGCTACGCTCAAAGCTATAGTGATGTAAGATTTCATGAAAAGTGTCATTCTGAAACTTTTCATGCCACTTTACGTGACAGGGTTGAAAGTTTGAAAAGTGTTGAAAAGTTATGAAATATAATTACTTGTGCAAGAGAAACACTATAGCCCTGCATGATACATGTTTTTCTACTGCCTACTGGTAGTCCCCCTACCCGGACAGGCCTTTAGTGTAAAACAATTGCAGAATTGATCTTACGAAGTATAATGGATGTAGAGGAAAGAGAAAATGATTCGATTATAGCAGTGCAATTGATGATAATAATGTGTTTCATTTAGATAATATAATACTGTGAGTTTCTTGCAGTAATTTAATTGCTCTCTTCAGTACTATGTTTAGATAATTGTTCTATATTAGTTGCTTATATTAGTTATATTAGTTGTTTGTATATTTTAAATGTAATCATGTATGTAGTGGAAAATAGTTTTTATCTAAATGACTTCAATGAATTAAAATATGATCACCCACACGAGACTAGAAATAGAAATACGTTCAGAATTAAAACTCATAGACTCGAAATGTATAAAAAGGGTCCCATCTTTGCAGGCATACAGATGTTAAATAACCTTCCTCCTTTCACAAAGAGGCTGCCAACGTTGATATTAAAATTTTCAAACATGTTCTTAAATCCTACTTATTAGGCAAATGTTTCTATGAAATTAATGAATATTTGATGGATGGAACCATTGGTTAATATATGTGACTCTCCTTCTAAAATCATTCTCTTATATCAATTTATTCATGTTGTGTGTTATGCTTTTTAATGTCTGTCCATTGTATTCTTTCATTCTTTTCGACTGTTGAATTTTGTTATTTTATGTTATTTTATGATATTTTGGTTATATTGATTATATACCGATAATATGACGTACCAATATCATGTAATTATGATCAAGCATGGAATAAAAGAATTATTATTATTATTATTATTATTATTATTATTATTATTATTATATAATATTGTAATTTTTTTTCACTTTTCAAATTTCACACTCTTCACAGAAGCTCATGAAAAGTTTCATTGAAATTTCACTTTTCAAAATACTTATTTTATTTGAAATTTTTCACTTTTAAATCATTAGCACCGTGCCAACACCCCTTGATAACAAAAGTCCATCTGACTCACCACTGAGAGAGGGCAAGCCTGATGGTACTTCCTACGCCTGCTGGCGGCGCCGTACTCGAAGACGCCTCTCCTCGACGTAGGCGTCGGCGTCGGCGGTCCCAGGTGCAGCGAGATGATGTGCGTGCTCGCCGCGTGGACGTTGACCACACATATCCTGGGCTCGAGCCCCCGGTCGAGCACGTCGAACACCAGGGAGGCGGCGGAGTTGGAGCCGTACGCTGACAAGTGGACCTCGTTGCGGTGTAAGGAAGTCGAGGAACAAGCGTCCCTCATCGAAACTGAAGACAGAGAGAGAGAAAATGTTTGTGTTTCAATTTGAATATGCCTGTTGTTCTGCCATTGGATTGTTGTTTTATTGGTATATTATATTCTTATTTTATTATTCTTTCTATTCTTGTTGATTTCTATATTCAAATTGATTAATTTTTACTCTGTGTTTTTAGCAATATTAATTGTAGAACAAAATTTTCAATGAAGATATATATATATCTATATATATATATATATCTATATATATATATATATATATATATATATATATATATATATATATATATATATATATATATATATATATATATATATATATATATATATATATATTATTATTATTATTATTGATTCTTTATTGACAACGGGGTCAAAACCCCACAAGTGCAATATAATAAATACATATACAATACATTACGAACACAAGATAAACAACAAAAAGCAGGTTTATAACAACACCTTGTCAACAAGATTTCTAAAATTACTATAGGAACTGTTAAAAATATCTATATCCCTATCGCAACATTGAACACCACCAGAAAGCACATCATTGAACAGGGATTGGATACGCAGCAAGCAAGAATATTTGTAAACATTTACACGACAGTTAGGAAGATAAAATAAGTTTTTGTTCCTAGTATTCTTGCGTGGCACTAGGAAGTTAATGCAAGTTATTAGAGGAGTGTCGTAGTGACTATGAATAATTTTGTACAAAAATACAATGTCTATTATTTGCCTTCTGCCCTCAAGGGTAGTCAGGTGATATTTACGACACTCACTTTTATAATTGTCTCTGTGGTATTCTGGTCTAGATTTAAAACACATAAGCTTGATAAACCTTCTTTGTGCATTCTCAATACTGGCGGTGTTGCCAATATGGGATTCATTAGGGTTCCAAATAGTAGTAGCGTAATCAACATTAGAATGCACCAGCGCAATATACAACTTTCTTATGGTACTGTGTTTAAAGTCTTTAGCCACATTTCGTTTTATGAATCCAAGTAATTTAAAAGCCTTTGGAACTATATAATTAACATGCTTATTAAATGACAAGTTACGGGATATAACAACCCCGAGATCTTTGATATCAGAGACTCAAGCAAGATCAGATCCATCAAGGATATAAGTATAAATATTATATGCTTCTTATTACTGAACGTTAGCACATTGCACTTGCTAACATTTAGAGATAATTTCCATGTATGGCATCAGTGGGAAAGTGACAAAATGTCACGTTGAAGAAGGTTACAATCCATAACGTTAGAAACTGGTCTGATAACTTGGTCTTCAAATCATCGGCATACATTAGTGCGTTGGAGTGCGTAAAGCACGATGGCCAATCGTTGACAAACAGGACAAATAACAGAGGTCCAACTACTGATCCCCGAGGCACCCCGGAGGTGAACTTGACAGGCGTAGAAATGCCAGAGTTGACAGTTACCATTTGATAGCGATTGGTGAGATAACTAGTAAGCAGACTGTGCAGTTTACCCCCGATACCAAACGATTTCAATTTATGAAGTAAGAGGACATGATCCACAGTCTCAAACGCACTGGAAAAATCTGTGTAGATGGCATCCACCTGAATCTTATCGTTGAAACACTTAGCTATGAAACTAGTGTACTCCGCAAGGTTAGTAAAAGTGGATCTCTTTTTAACAAACCCGTGCTGCTCTGGAGCAAGGCAACTGACAACGTGATTATATAATTTCTTGTGCAACATTTTTTCAAATACCTCAGACGTTACAGATAGTAGAGAAATTGGGCGGTAATTTGTGACCAAAGTTCTACTTCCTTTCTTTAAAACGGGAATCACATGAGCAGTTTTCCACATTGATGGGAAAACACCCGAGTCCAAAGCTAGATCGAAAATGCCAGTTAGTGGCCCAGCTAATTCCTTGTAACAGCGTTTTAGAATTGCCACAGGAATCTCGTCCGGCCCAGCAGATTTACCAATTTTTAACAATTTCAGATGGTCCTCCACTTCAGAACCTGATACCGATAAGTTGTTAAGACACCCAATGTTATGATGAGAGAGCGTAGGAAGTAGACCTGCAGCACTGTTTAGTGGCAAAAACTTTGTCTCGAAATAATCAGAAAAAAGCTGCGAGCAGCCGTTGGCGTCGCTAGCTTGCACTCTATTGTACTGAACCTCTGTAGGCATAGGCACACGGCTTGACTTCGTCTTCCTTCTAACGAAACGCCCCAAGCGAGTAGGGTCCCCATTCAGAGATATATCAGCCCTACGTATGTAGTCCTTGTATTTCTTAGTCTTGAGCTGCTTAAAAAATGATCTTTTCACTTGAAATTCAATTCTGGTTGAGTCAGTCCCAGACATTTTCCATCTTCGATATGCTCGATTTTTGTCTCCTAATGCGTTTACCGTTTCACTGTCGAACCAGGGGGGGTATTTAACGGGACTTACTTTCAAGATGGGTACCACCTCCGAAATGACCTTTTTGACAAGGTGATAGAAAAGTTCACACATTTCAGTAACATCGGTACATCCATCAAGACTATTCCACTGAGAATCCCGCAGGGAGGTAGACAACAGCGCGTAGTCCGCTTTCCTCCAGTTGAAGCGGGTTCTTGTTGTGTGCTTCACCCTGGAGATCGTCGTCGTGACGACGCATTGCGCAGCGACGTGATATGAGCTCACCGCTCCTCTTGCTGGGGCGACGGACTTCACGTTGTCAGGTTGGTTACAGAAAATCAAATCGAGGAAGTTCTCACCCCGTGTTGGGAAATTAACAAACTGGTCCAAGTTTAGTTCACCTAAAATGCCAAGAAAAGCAGTGTCCAGTGGCGTAGGTATGCGTTCTGTCACCGAGTCAAGACCGCCTCCTCCCCGGCTATATCTCCAAGAGAGGGTAGGCATATTAAAATCACCGCACAAAATAAATGTTCCATCCTCCGGTAATTTTGTGTAGACACCCGTCAGAGCATCATGAAGGCTGTCCAACGACGCACCTGTTGGGTTCGGCAGATAACAGCACCCGATGAGGAGCCTCGGAGAACGCCCCGTACACACCTCCACCCACACTAGTTCGCACTCAGGCACTTCCAGGTCCTCCCTGCGCATCGAGCTAAATTTAGAGCTGACAGCCACCATGACACCACCGCCTCTTTTGAGTCTCCCATTCAGTTCACCTCTATCACGGCGATGAACGTTGTATTGTGTGTCATCGAGCACCTCACCATTAAACACGTTCGAGTTTAACTACGTCTCGGTGCAACAATATATAACATATATACCATATATATATATATGTTATATATATAACATATATATATATATATATATATATATATATATATATATATATATATATATATATATATGTATGTTTATATATATATATATATATATATATATATATATATATATATATATATATATATATATATATATATATATATATATATATACTGCAATCGTAGGTATTTACAGTACAGCGTCTTATATGAATCACATTTTGTTGAATTATTTGGATGAATTATGTTTCAAAACGACAATAGAATGATTGAAAAATGAATGAATTTATTGGGTTCAACGAAGCACTGGACTTATGAGTGAGATATATTGGCGGCGGTAAATGAACAAGGGATGATGGGTTGATGAGATGAAGGTAATTCTGGATATAGGATAGGAGTAGATCGTGGCCTGTTGCTAAAAGGAACCATCCCAGTATCGACCTGAACTACAGACGGTTACCACGAATAAAACCTGTCAGGATGGTCGACCATGGCGGGAATCGAACGAATTACGGTTCAGTGTGCTACCACTCGACCACTCGTTTCAGTAGTTTATGTTTGTCCTGCATTGATTGTTCTTATTGCTGAAATCGATAATTCAGTCGGCAGGCGTGAATAATAGACATGGGAGTCGAGTGCACGTGGGTTGTTCTTATTGCTGAAATCAATACTTCAGTCAGCAGGCGTGAATAATAGACATGGGAGTCGAGTGCACGTGGGTTGTTCTTATTGCTGAAATCAATACTTCAGTCGGCAGGCGTGAATAATAGACATGGGAGTCGAGTGCACGTGGGTTGTTCTTATTGCTGAAATCAATACTTCAGTCGGCAGGCGTGAATAATAGACATGGCAGTCGAGTGCACGTGGGTTGTTCTTATTGCTGAGCTCAATACTTCAGTCGGCAGGCGTGAATAATAGACATGGGAGTCGAGTGCACGTGGGTTGTTCTTATTGCTGAGCTCAATACTTCAGTCGGTAGGCGTGAATAATAGACATGGGAGTCGAGTGCACGTGGGTTGTTCTTATTGCTGAAATCAATACTTCAGTCGGCAGGCGTGAATAATGAGACATGGGAGTCGAGTGCACGTGGGTTGTTCTTATTGCTGAAATCAATACTTCAGTCGGCAGGCGTGAATAATAGACATGGGAGTCGAGTGCACGTGGGTTGTTCTTATTGCTGAAATCAATACTTCAGTCGGTAGGCGTGAATAATAGACATGGGAGTCGAGTGCACGTGGGTTGTTCTTATTGCTGAAATCAATACTTCAGTCGGCAGGCGTGAATAATAGACATGGGAGTCGAGTGCACGTGGGTTGTTCTTATTGCTGAAATCAATACTTCAGTCGGCAGGCGTGAATAATAGACATGGGAGTCGAGTGCACGTGGGTTGTTCTTATTGCTGAAATCAATACTTCAGTCGGCAGGCGTGAATAATAGACATGGGAGTCGAGTGCACGTGGGTTGTTCTTATTGCTGAAATCAATACTTCAGTCGGCAAGCGTGAATAATAGACATGGGAGTCGAGTGCACGTGGGTTGTTCTTATTGCTGCAATCAATACTTCAGTCAGCAGGCGTGAATAATAGACATGGGAGTCTTGTGCACGTGGGTTGTTCTTATTGCTGAGCTCAATACTTCAGTCGGCAGGCGTGAATAATAGACATGGGAGTCGAGTGCACGTGGGTTGTTCTCATTGCTGAAATCAATACTTCAGTCGGCAGGCGTGAATAATAGACATGGGAGTCGAGTGCACGTGGGTTGTTCTTATTGCTGAGCTCAATACTTCAGTCGGCAGGCGTGAATAATAGACATGGGAGTCGAGTGCACGTGGGTTGTTCTTATTGCTGAGCTCAATACTTCAGTCGGCAGGCGTGAATAATAGACATGGGAGTCGAGTGCACGTGGGTTGTTCTTATTGCTGAAATCAATACTTCAGTCGGCAGGCGTGAATAATGAGACATGGGAGTCGAGTGCACGTGGGTTGTTCTTATTGCTGAGCTCAACACTTCAGTCGGCAGGCTTGAATAATAGACATGGGAGTCGAGTGCACGTGGGTTGTTCTTATTGCTGAGCTCAATACTTCAGTCGGCAGGCGTGAATAATAGACATGGGAGTCGAGTGCACGTGGGTTGTTCTTATTGCTGAAATCAATACTTCAGTCGGCAGTCGTGAATAATAGACATGGGAGTCGAGTGCACGTGGGTTGTTCTTATTGCTGAAATCAATACTTCAGTCGGCAGGCGTGAATAATGAGACATGGGAGTCGAGTGCACGTGGGTTGTTCTTATTGCTGAGCTCAACACTTCAGTCGGCAGGCTTGAATAATAGACATGGGAGTCGAGTGCACGTGGGTTGTTCTTATTGCTGAGCTCAATACTTCAGTCGGCAGGCGTGAATAATAGACATGGGAGTCGAGTGCACGTGGGTTGTTCTTATTGCTGAGCTCAATACTTCAGTCGGCAGGCGTGAATAATAGACATGGGAGTCGAGTGCACGTGGGTTGTTCTTATTGCTGAAATCAATACTTCAGTCGGCAGTCGTGAATAATAGACATGGGAGTCGAGTGCACGTGGGTTGTTCTTATTGCTGAAATCAATACTTCAGTCGGCAGGCGTGAATAATAGACATGGGAGTCGAGTGCACGTGGGTTGTTCTTATTACTGAGCTCAATACTTCAGTCGGCAGGAGTGAATAATAGACATGGAAGTCGAGTGCACGTGGGTTGTTCTCATTGCTGAAATCAATAATTCAGTCGGCAGGCGTGAATAATAGACATGAGAGTCGAGTGCACGTGGGTTGTTCTCATTGCTGAAATCAACACTTCAGTCGGCAGGCGTGAATAATAGACATGGGAGTCGAGTGCACGTGGGTTGTTCTTATTGCTGAGCTCAATACTTCAGTCGGCAGGCGTGAATAATAGACATGGGAGTCGAGTGCACGTGGGTTGTTCTTATTGCTGAAATCAATACTTCAGTCGGCAGGCGTGAATAAAAGACATGGGAGTCGAGTGCACGTGGGTTGTTCTCATTGCTGAAATCAATACTTCAGTCGGCAGGCGTGAATAATAGACATGGGAGTCGAGTGCACGTGGGTTGTTCTTATTGCTGAAATCAATACTTCAGTCGGCAGGCGTGAATAAAAGACATGGGAGTCGAGTGCACGTGGGTTGTTCTCATTGCTGAAATCAATACTTCAGTCGGCAGGCGTGAATAATAGACATGGGAGTCGAGTGCACGTGGGTTGTTCTTATTGCTGAAATCAATACTTCAGTCGGCAGGCGTGAATAAAAGACATGGGAGTCGAGTGCACGTGGGTTGTTCTCATTGCTGAAATCAATACTTCAGTCGGCAGGCGTGAATAATAGACATGGGAGTCGAGTGCACGTGAGTTGTTCTTATTGCTGAAATCAATACTTCAGTCGGCAGGCGTGAATAAAAGACATGGGAGTCGAGTGCACGTGGGTTGTTCTCATTGCTGAAATCAATACTTCAGTCGGCAGGCGTGAATAATAGACATGGGAGTCGAGTGCACGTGGGTTGTTCTTATCGCTGAAATCAATACTTCAGTCGGCAGGCGTGAATAATAGACATGGGAGTCGAGTGCACGTGGGTTGTTCTTATTGCCGAAATCAATACTTCAGTCGGCAGGCGTGAATAATAGACATGGGAGTCGAGTGCACGTGGGTTGTTCTTATTGCTGAAATCAATACTTCAGTCGGCAGGCGTGAATAATAGACATGGGAGTCGAGTGCACGTGGGTTGTTCTTATTGCTGAGCTCAATACTTCAGTCGGCAGGCGTGAATAATAGACATGGGAGTCGAGTGCACGTGGGTTGTTCTTATTGCTGAAATCAATACTTCAGTCGGCAGGCGTGAATAATAGACATGGGAGTCGAGTGCACGTGGGTTGTTCTTATTGCTGAGCTCAATACTTCAGTCGGCAGGCGTGAATAATAGACATGGGAGTCGAGTGCACGTGGGTTGTTCTTATTGCTGAGCTCAACACTTCAGTCGGCAGGCGTGAATAATAGACATGGGAGTCGAGTGCACGTGGGTTGTCCTTATTGCTGAATTCAATACTTCAGTCGGCAGGCGTGAATAATAGACATGGGAGTCGAGTGCACGTGGGTTGTTCTTATTGCTGAAATCAATACTTCAGTCAGCAGACGTGAATAATAGACATGGGAGTCGAGTGCACGTGAGTTGTTCTTATTGCTGAAATCAATACTTCAGTCGGCAGGCGTGAATAATAGACATGGGAGTCGAGTGCACGTGGGTTGTCCTTATTGCTGAATTCAATACTTCAGTCGGCAGGCGTGAATAATAGACATGAGAGTCGAGTGCACGTGGGTTGTTCTTATTGCTGAAATCAATACTTCAGTCGGCAGGCGTGAATAATAGACATGGGAGTCTTGTGCACGTGGGTTGTTCTTATTGCTGAGCTCAATACTTCAGTCGGCAGGCGTGAATAATAGACATGGGAGTCGAGTGCACGTGGGTTGTTCTTATTGCTGAAATCAATACTTCAGTCAGCAGGCGTGAATAATAGACATGGGAGTTGAGTGCACGTGGGTTGTTCTTATTGCTGAAATCAATACTTCAGTCGGCAGGCGTGAATAATAGACATGGGAGTCTTGTGCACGTGGGTTGTTCTTATTGCTGAGCTCAATACTTCAGTCGACAGGCGTGAATAATAGACATGGGAGTCGAGTGCACGTGGGTTGTTCTTATTGCTGAAATCAATACTTCAGTCGGCAGGCGTGAATAATAGACATGGGAGTCGAGTGCACGTGGGTTGTTCTTATTGCTGAAATCAATACTTCAGTCGGCAGGCGTGAATAATAGACATGGGAGTCGAGTGCACGTGGGTTGTTCTTATTGCTGAGCTCAATACTTCAGTCGGCAGGCGTGAATAATAGACATGGGAGTCGAGTGCACGTGGGTTGTTCTTATTGCTGAGCTCAATACTTCAGTCGGCAGGCGTGAATAATAGACATGGGAGTCGAGTGCACGTGGGTTGTTCTTATTGCTGAAATCAATACTTCAGTCGGCAGGCGTGAATAATAGACATGGGAGTCGAGTGCACGTGGGTTGTTCTTATTGCTGAAATCAATACTTCAGTCGGCAGGCGTGAATAATAGACATGGGAGTCGAGTGCACGTGGGTTGTTCTTATTGCTGAGCTCAATACTTCAGTCGGCAGGCGTGAATAATAGACATGGGAGTCGAGTGCACGTGGGTTGTTCTTATTGCTGAAATCAATACTTCAGTCGGCAGGCGTGAATAATAGACATGGGAGTCGAGTGCACGTGGGTTGTTCTTATTGCTGAGCTCAATACTTCAGTCGGCAGGCGTGAATAATAGACATGGGAGTCGAGTGCACGTGGGTTGTTCTTATTGCTGAGCTCAATACTTCAGTCGGCAGGCGTGAATAATAGACATGGGAGTCGAGTGCACGTGGGTTGTTCTTATTGCTGAAATCAATACTTCAGTCGGCAGGCTTGAATAATAGACATGGGAGTCGAGTGCACGTGGGTTGTTCTTATTGCTGAAATCAATACTTCAGTCGGCAGGCGTGAATAATAGACATGGGAGTCGAGTGCACGTGGGTTGTTCTTATTGCTGAGCTCAATACTTCAGTCGGCAGGCGTGAATAATAGACATGGGAGTCGAGTGCACGTGGGTTGTCCTTATTGCTGAAATCAATACTTCAGTCGGCAGGCGTGAATAATAGACATGGGAGTCGAGTGCACGTGGGTTGTTCTTATTGCTGAAATCAATACTTCAGTCGGCAGGCGTGAATAATAGACATGAGAGTCGAGTGCACGTGGGTTGTTCTTATTGCTGAAATCAATACTTCAGTCGGCAGGCGTGAATAATAGACATGAGAGTCGAGTGCACGTGGGTTGTTCTTATTGCTGAGCTCAATACTTCAGTCGGCAGGCGTGAATAATAGACATGGGAGTCGAGTGCACGTGGGTTGTTCTTATTGCTGAGCTCAATACTTCAGTCGGCAGGCGTGAATAATAGACATGGGAGTCGAGTGCACGTGGGTTGTTCTTATTGCTGAGCTCAATACTTCAGTCGGCAGGCGTGAATAATAGACATGGGAGTCGAGTGCACGTGGGTTGTTCTTATTGCTGAAATCAATACTTCAGTCGGCAGGCGTGAATAATAGTCATGTGAGTCTTGTGCACGTGGGTTGTTCTTATCGCTGAAATCAATACTCCAGTCGGCAGGCGTGAATAATAGACATGGGAGTCGAGTGCACGTGGGTTGTTCTCATTGCTGAAATCAATACTTCAGTCGGCAGGCGTGAATAATAGACATGGGAGTCGAGTGCACGTGGGTTGTTCTCATTGCTGAAATCAATACTTCAGTCGGCAGGCGTGAATAATAGACATGGGAGTCGAGTGCACGTGGGTTGTTCTTATTGCTGAAATCAATACTCCAGTCGGCAGGCGAGAATAATAGACATGGGAGTCGAGTGCACGTGGGTTGTTCTTATTGCTGAAATCAATACTTCAGTCGGCAGGCGTGAATAATAGACATGGGAGTCGAGTGCACGTGGGTTGTTCTTATTGCTGAAATCAATACTTCAGTCGGCAGTCGTGAATAATAGACATGGGAGTCGAGTGCACGTGGGTTGTTCTTATTGCTGAAATCAATACTTCAGTCGGCAGGCGTGAATAATAGACATGGGAGTCGAGTGCACGTGGGTTGTTCTTATTGCTGAGCTCAATACTTCAGTCGGCAGGCGTGAATAATAGACATGGGAGTCGAGTGCACGTGGGTTGTTCTTATTGCTGAAATCAATACTCCAGTCGGCAGGCGAGAATAATAGACATGGGAGTCGAGTGCACGTGGGTTGTTCTCATTGCTGAAATCAATACTTCAGTCGGCAGGCGTGAATAATAGACATGGGAGTCGAGTGCACGTGAGTTGTTCTTATTGCTGAGCTCAATACTTCAGTCGGCAGGCGTGAATAATAGACATGGGAGTCGAGTGCACGTGGGTTGTTCTTATTGCTGAAATCAATACTCCAGTCGGCAGGCGAGAATAATAGACATGGGAGTCGAGTGCACGTGGGTTGTTCTTATTGCTGAAATCAATACTTCAGTCGGCAGGCGTGAATAATAGACATGGGAGTCGAGTGCATGTGGGTTGTTCTTATTGCTGAAATCAATACTTCAGTCGCCAGGCGTGAATAATAGACATGTGAGTCTTGTGCACGTGGGTTGTTCTTATTGCTGAAATCAATACTTCAGTCGGCAGGCGTGAATAATAGTCATGTGAGTCTTGTGCACGTGGGTTGTTCTTATCGCTGAAATCAATACTTCAGTCGGCAGGCGTGAATAATAGACATGGGAGTCGAGTGCACGTGGGTTGTTCTTATTGCTGAAATCAATACTTCAGTCAGCAGGCGTGAATAATAGACATGGCAGTCGAGTGCACGTGGGTTGTTCTTATTGCTGAAATCAATACTTCAGTCGGCAGGCGTGAATAATAGACATGGGAGTCGAGTGCACGTGGGTTGTTCTTATTGCTGAAATCAATACTTCAGTCGGCAGGCGTGAATAATAGACATGGGAGTCGAGTGCACATGGGTTGTTCTTATTGCTGAGCTCAATACTTCAGTCGGCAGGCGTGAATAATAGACATGGGAGTCGAGTGCACGTGGGTTGTTCTTATTGCTGAAATCAATACTTCAGTCAGCAGGCGTGAATAATAGACATGGCAGTCGAGTGCACGTGGGTTGTCCTTATTGCTGAGCTCAATACTTCAGTCGGCAGGCGTGAATAATAGACATGTGAGTCTTGTGCACGTGGGTTGTTCTTATTGCTGAAATCAATACTTCAGTCGGCAGGCGTGAATAATAGACATGGCAGTCGAGTGCACGTGGGTTGTTCTTATTGCTGAAATCAATACTTCAGTCGGCAGGCGTGAATAATAGACATGGGAGTCGAGTGCACGTGGGTTGTTCTTATTGCTGAAATCAATACTTCAGTCGGCAGGCGTGAATAATAGACATGGGAGTCGAGTGCACGTGGGTTGTTCTTATTGCTGAGCTCAATACTTCAGTCGGCAGGCGTGAATAATAGACATGGGAGTCGAGTGCACGTGAGTTGTTCTTATTGCTGAAATCAATACTTCAGACGGCAGGCGTGAATAATAGACATGGGAGTCGAGTGCACGTGGGTTGTTCTTATTGCTGAAATCAATACTTCAGTCGGCAGGCGTGAATAATAGACATGGGAGTCGAGTGCACGTGGGTTGTTCTTATTGCTGAGCTCAATACTTCAGTCGGTAGGCGTGAATAATAGACATGGGAGTCGAGTGCACGTGGGTTGTTCTTATTGCTGAGCTCAATACTTCAGTCGGTAGGCGTGAATAATAGACATGGGAGTCGAGTGCACGTGGGTTGTTCTTATTGCTGAAATCAATACTTCAGTCGGCAGGCGTGAATAATAGACATGGGAGTCGAGTGCACGTGTGTTGTTCTTATTGCTGAGCTCAATACTTCAGTCGGTAGGCGTGAATAATAGACATGGGAGTCGAGTGCACGTGGGTTGTTCTTATTGCTGAAATCAATACTTCAGTCGGCAGGCGTGAATAATAGACATGGGAGTCGAGTGCACGTGGGTTGTTCTTATTGCTGAGCTCAATACTTCAGTCAGCAGGCGTGAATAATAGACATGGGAGTCGAGTGCACGTGGGTTGTTCTTATTGCTGAGCTCAATACTTCAGTCGGCAGGCGTGAATAATAGACATGGGAGTCGAGTGCACGTGAGTTGTTCTTATTGCTGAAATCAATACTTCAGTCGGCAGGCGTGAATAATAGACATGGGAGTCGAGTGCACGTGGGTTGTTCTTATTGCTGAAATCAATACTTCAGTCGGCAGGCGTGAATAATAGACATGGGAGTCGAGTGCACGTGGGTTGTTCTTATTGCTGAAATCAATACTTCAGTCGGCAGGCGTGAATAATAGACATGAGAGTCGAGTGCACGTGGGTTGTTCTTATTGCTGAGCTCAAAACTTCAGTCGGCAGGCGTGAATAATAGACATGGGAGTCGAGTGCACGTGGGTTGTTCTTATTGCTGAGCTCAATACTTCAGTCGGCAGGCGTGAATAATAGACATGGGAGTCGAGTGCACGTGGGTTGTTCTTATTGCTGAAATCAATACTTCAGTCGGCAGGCGTGAATAATAGACATGGGAGTCGAGTGCACGTGGGTTGTTCTTATTGCTGAGCTCAATACTTCAGTCGGCAGGCGTGAATAATAGACATGGGAGTCGAGTGCACGTGGGTTGTTCTTATTGCTGAAATCAATACTTCAGTCGGCAGGCGTGAATAATAGACATGGGAGTCGAGTGCACGTGGGTTGTTCTTATTGCTGAGCTCAATACTTCAGTCGGCAGGCGTGAATAATAGACATGGGAGTCGAGTGCACGTGAGTTGTTCTTATTGCTGAAATCAATACTTCAGTCGGCAGGCGTGAATAATAGACATGGGAGTCGAGTGCACGTGGGTTGTTCTTATTGCTGAAATCAATACTTCAGTCGGCAGGCGTGAATAATAGACATGGGAGTCGAGTGCACGTGGGTTGTTCTTATTGCTGAGCTCAATATTTCAGACGGCAGGCGTGAATAATAGACATGGGAGTCGAGTGCACGTGGGTTGTTCTTATTGCTGAGCTCAATACTTCAGTCGGCAGGCGTGAATAATAGACATGGGAGTCGAGTGCACGTGGGTTGTTCTTATTGCTGAGCTCAATACTTCAGTCGACATGCGTGAATAATAGACATGGGAGTCGAGTGCACGTGGGTTGTTCTTATTGCTGAAATCAATACTTCAGTCGGCAGGCGTGAATAATAGACATGGGAGTCGAGTGCACGTGGGTTGTCCTTATTGCTGAATTCAATACTTCAGTCGGCAGGCGTGAATAATAGACATGAGAGTCGAGTGCACGTGGGTTGTTCTTATTGCTGAAATCAATACTTCAGTCGGCAGGCGTGAATAATAGACATGGGAGTCGAGTGCACGTGGGTTGTCCTTATTGCTGAAATCAATACTTCAGTCGGCAGGCGTGAATAATAGACATGGGAGTCGAGTGCACGTGGGTTGTTCTTATTGCTGAGCTTAATACTTCAGTCGGCAGGCGTGAATAATAGACATGGGAGTCGAGTGCACGTGGGTTGTTCTTATTGCTGAGCTCAATACTTCAGTCGGCAGGCGTGAATAATAGACATGGGAGTCGAGTGCACGTGGGTTGTTCTTATTGCTGAAATCAATACTTCATTCAGCAGGCGTGAATAATAGACATGGGAGTCGAGTGCACGTGGGTTGTTCTTATTGCTGAGCTCAATACTTCAGTCGGCAGGCGTGAATAATAGACATGGGAGTCGAGTGCACGTGGGTTGTTCTTATTGCTGAAATCAATACTTCAGTCGGCAGGCGTGAATAATAGACATGGGAGTCGAGTGCACGTGGGTTGTTCTTATTGCTGAGCTCAATACTTCAGTCGGCAGGCGTGAATAATAGACATGGGAGTCGAGTGCACGTGGGTTGTTCTTATTGCTGAGCTCAATACTTCAGTCAGCATGCGTGAATAATAGACATGGGAGTCGAGTGCACGTGGGTTGTTCTTATTGCTGAAATCAATACTTCAGTCGGCAGGCGTGAATAATAGACATGGGAGTCGAGTGCACGTGGGTTGTTCTTATTGCTGAGCTCAATACTTCAGTCAGCATGCGTGAATAATAGACATGGGAGTCGAGTGCACGTGGGTTGTTCTTATTGCTGAAATCAATACTTCAGTCGGCAGGCGTGAATAATAGACATGGGAGTCGAGTGCACGTGAGTTGTTCTTATTGCTGAAATCAATACTTCAGTCAGCATGCGTGAATAATAGACATGGGAGTCGAGTGCACGTGGGTTGTTCTTATTGCTGAAATCAATACTTCAGTCGGCAGGCGTGAATAATAGACATGGGAGTCGAGTGCACGTGGGTTGTTCTTATTGCTGAAATCAATACTTCAGTCGGCAGGCGTGAATAATAGACATGGGAGTCGAGTGCACGTGAGTTGTTCTTATTGCTGAAATCAATACTTCAGTCGGCAGGCGTGAATAATAGACATGGGAGTCGAGTGCACGTGAGTTGTTCTTATTGCTGAAATCAATACTTCAGTCGGCAGGCGTGAATAATAGACATGGGAGTCGAGTGCACGTGGGTTGTTCTTATTGCTGAAATCAATACTTCAGTCGGCAGGCGTGAATAATAGACATGGGAGTCGAGTGCACGTGGGTTGTTCTTATTGCTGAAATCAATACTTCAGTCGGCAGGCGTGAATAATAGACATGGGAGTCGAGTGCACGTGGGTTGTTCTTATTGCTGAAATCAATACTTCAGTCGGCAGGCGTGAATAATAGACATGGGAGTCGAGTGCACGTGGGTTGTTCTTATTGCTGAGCTCAATACTTCAGTCGGCAGGCGTGAATAATAGACATGGGAGTCGAGTGCACGTGGGTTGTTCTTATTGCTGAAATCAATACTTCAGTCGGCAGGCGTGAATAATAGACATGGGAGTCGAGTGCACGTGGGTTGTTCTTATTGCTGAAATCAATACTTCAGTCGGCAGGCGTGAATAATAGACATGGGAGTCGAGTGCACGTGGGTTGTTCTTATTGCTGAGCTCAATACTTCAGTCGGCAGGCGTGAATAATAGACATGGGAGTCGAGTGCACGTGGGTTGTTCTTATTGCTGAAATCAATACTTCAGTCGGCAGGCGTGAATAATAGACATGGGAGTCTTGTGCACGTGGGTTGTTCTTATTGCTGAAATCAATACTTCAGTCGGCAGGCGTGAATAATAGACATGGGAGTCGAGTGCACGTGCGTTGTTCTTATTGCTGAAATCAATACTTCAGTCGGCAGGCGTGAATAATAGACATGGGAGTCGAGTGCACGTGGGTTGTTCTTATTGCTGAAATCAATACTTCAGTCAGCAGGCGTGAATAATAGACATGGGAGTCGAGTGCACGTGAGTTGTTCTTATTGCTGAAATCAATACTTCAGTCGGCAGGCGTGAATAATAGACATGGGAGTCGAGTGCACGTGGGTTGTTCTTATTGCTGAAATCAATACTTCAGTCGGCAGGCGTGAATAATAGACATGGGAGTCGAGTGCACGTGGGTTGTTCTTATTGCTGAAATCAATACTTCAGTCGGCAGGCGTGAATAATAGACATGGGAGTCGAGTGCACGTGGGTTGTTCTTATTGCTGAAATCAATACTTCAGTCGGCAGGCGTGAATAATAGACATGGGAGTCGAGTGCACGTGGGTTGTTCTTATTGCTGAAATCAATACTTCAGTCGGCAGGCGTGAATAATAGACATGGGAGTCGAGTGCACGTGGGTTGTTCTTATTGCTGAAATCAATACTTCAGTCGGCAGGCGTGAATAATAGACATGGGAGTCGAGTGCACGTGGGTTGTTCTTATTGCTGAAATCAATACTTCAGTCGGCAGGCGTGAATAATAGACATGGGAGTCGAGTGCACGTGGGTTGTTCTTATTGCTGAAATCAATACTTCAGTCGGCAGGCGTGAATAATAGACATGGGAGTCGAGTGCACGTGGGTTGTTCTTATTGCTGAAATCAATACTTCAGTCGGCAGGCGTGAATAATAGACATGGGAGTCGAGTGCACGTGGGTTGTTCTTATTGCTGAGCTCAATACTTCAGTCGGTAGGCGTGAATAATAGACATGGGAGTCGAGTGCACGTGGGTTGTTCTTATTGCTGAAATCAATACTTCAGTCGGCAGGCGTGAATAATAGACATGGGAGTCGAGTGCACGTGAGTTGTTCTTATTGCTGAAATCAATACTTCAGTCGGCAGGCGTGAATAATAGACATGAGAGTCGAGTGCACGTGGGTTGTTCTTATCGCTGAAATCAATACTTCAGTCGGCAGGCGTGAATAATAGACATGGGAGTCTAGTGCACGTGGGTTGTTCTTATTGCTGAGCTCAATACTTCAGTCGGCAGGCGTGAATAATAGACATGGGAGTCGAGTGCACGTGGGTTGTTCTTATTGCTGAAATCAATACTTCAGTCGGCAGGCGTGAATAATAGACATGGGAGTCGAGTGCACGTGAGTTGTTCTTATTGCTGAAATCAATACTTCAGTCGGCAGGCGTGAATAATAGACATGGGAGTCGAGTGCACGTGGGTTGTTCTTATTGCTGAAATCAATACTTCAGTCGGCAGGCGTGAATAATGAGACATGGGAGTCGAGTGCACGTGGGTTGTTCTTATCGCTGAAATCAATACTTCAGTCGGCAGGCGTGAATAATAGACATGGGAGTCGAGTGCACGTGGGTTGTTCTTATTGCTGAAATCAATACTTCAGTCGGCAGGCGTGAATAATAGACATGGGAGTCGAGTGCACGTGAGTTGTTCTTATTGCTGAAATCAATACTTCAGTCGGCAGGCGTGAATAATAGACATGGGAGTCGAGTGCACGTGGGTTGTTCTTATTGCTGAAATCAATACTTCAGTCGGCAGGCGTGAATAATGAGACATGGGAGTCGAGTGCACGTGGGTTGTTCTTATCGCTGAAATCAATACTTCAGTCGGCAGGCGTGAATAATAGACATGGGAGTCGAGTGCACGTGGGTTGTTCTTATTGCTGAAATCAATACTTCAGTCGGCAGGCGTGAATAATAGACATGGGAGTCGAGTGCACGTGGGTTGTTCTCATTGCTGAAATCAATACTTCAGTCGGCAGGCGTGAATAATAGACATGGGAGTCGAGTGCACGTGAGTTGTTCTTATTGCTGAAATCAATACTTCAGTCGGCAGGCGTGAATAATAGACTTGGGAGTCGAGTGCACGTGGGTTGTTCTTATTGCTGAGCTCAACACTTCAGTCGGCAGGCGTGAATAATAGACATGGGAGTCGAGTGCACGTGGGTTGTTCTTATTGCTGAAATCAATACTTCAGTCGGCAGGCGTGAATAATAGACATGGGAGTCGAGTGCACGTGGGTTGTTCTTATTGCTGAAATCAATACTTCAGTCGGCAGGCGTGAATAATAGACATGGGAGTCGAGTGCACGTGAGTTGTTCTTATTGCTGAAATCAATACTTCAGTCGGCAGGCGTGAATAATAGACATGGGAGTCGAGTGCACGTGGGTTGTTCTTATTGCTGAAATCAATACTTCAGTCGGCAGGCGTGAATAATAGACATGGGAGTCGAGTGCACGTGAGTTGTTCTTATTGCTGAAATCAATACTTCAGTCGGCAGGCGTGAATAATAGACATGGGAGTCGAGTGCACGTGGGTTGTTCTTATTGCTGAAATCAATACTTCAGTCGGCAGGCGTGAATAATAGACATGGGAGTCGAGTGCACGTGGGTTGTTCTTATTGCTGAAATCAATACTTCAGTCGGCAGGCGTGAATAATAGACATGGGAGTCGAGTGCACGTGGGTTGTTCTTATTGCTGAGCTTAATACTTCAGTCGGCAGGCGTGAATAATAGACATGGGAGTCTTGTGCACGTGGGTTGTTCTTATTGCTGAATTCAATACTTCAGTCGGCAGGCGTGAATAATAGACATGGGAGTCGAGTGCACGTGGGTTGTTCTTATTGCTGAAATCAATACTTCAGTCGGCAGGCGTGAATAATAGACATGGGAGTCGAGTGCACGTGGGTTGTTCTTATTGCTGAAATCAATACTTCAGTCGGCAGGCGTGAATAATAGACATGGGAGTCGAGTGCACGTGGGTTGTTCTTATTGCTGAGCTCAATACTTCAGTCGGCAGGCGTGAATAATAGACATGGGAGTCTTGTGCACGTGGGTTGTTCTTATTGCTGAGCTCAATACTTCAGTCGGCAGGCGTGAATAATAGACATGTGAGTCTTGTGCACGTGGGTTGTTCTTATTGCTGAGCTCAATACTTCAGTCGGCAGGCTTGAATAATAGACATGGGAGTCGAGTGCACGTGGGTTGTTCTTATTGCTGAAATCAATACTTCAGTCGGCAGGCGTGAATAATAGACATGGGAGTCGAGTGCACGTGGGTTGTTCTTATTGCTGAAATCAATACTTCAGTCGGCAGGCGTGAATAATAGACATGGGAGTCGAGTGCACGTGGGTTGTTCTTATTGCTGAAATCAATACTTCAGTCGGCAGGCGTGAATAATAGACATGGGAGTCGAGTGCACGTGAGTTGTTCTTATTGCTGAGCTCAATACTTCAGTCGGCAGGCGTGAATAATAGACATGGGAGTCGAGTGCACGTGGGTTGTTCTTATTGCTGAGCTCAATACTTCAGTCGGCAGGCTTGAATAATAGACATGGGAGTCTTGTGCACGTGGGTTGTTCTTATTGCTGAGCTCAATACTTCAGTCGGCAGGCGTGAATAATAGACATGTGAGTCTTGTGCACGTGGGTTGTTCTTATTGCTGAGCTCAACACTTCAGTCGGCAGGCGTGAATAATAGACATGGGAGTCGAGTGCACGTGAGTTGTTCTTATTGCTGAGCTCAATACTTCAGTCGGCAGGCGTGAATAATAGACATGGGAGTCGAGTGCACGTGGGTTGTTCTTATTGCTGAGCTCAATACTTCAGTCGGCAGGCTTGAATAATAGACATGGGAGTCGAGTGCACGTGGGTTGTTCTTATTGCTGAAATCAATACTTCAGTCGGCAGGCGTGAATAATAGACATGGGAGTCGAGTGCACGTGGGTTGTCCTTATTGCTGAGCTCAATACTTCAGTCGGCAGGCGTGAATAATAGACATGGGAGTTGAGTGCACGTGGGTTGTTCTTATTGCTGAAATCAATACTCAGTCGGCAGGCGTGAATAATAGACATGGGAGTCGAGTGCACATGGGTTGCTCTTATTGCTGAAATCAATACTTCAGTCGGCAGGCGTGAATAATAGACATGGGAGTCGAGTGCACGTGAGTTGTTCTTATTGCTGAAATCAATACTTCAGTCGGCAGGCGTGAATAATAGACATGGGAGTCGAGTGCACGTGGGTTGTCCTTATTGCTGAGCTCAATACTTCAGTCGGCAGGCGTGAATAATAGACATGGGAGTTGAGTGCACGTGGGTTGTTCTTATTGCTGAAATCAATACTTCAGTCGGCAGGCGTGAATAATGAGACATGGGAGTCGAGTGCACATGGGTTGTTCTTATTGCTGAAATCAATACTTCAGTCGGCAGGCGTGAATAATAGACATGGGAGTCGAGTGCACGTGGGTTGTCCTTATTGCTGAGCTCAATACTTCAGTCGGCAGGCGTGAATAATAGACATGGGAGTCGAGTGCACGTGAGTTGTTCTTATTGCTGAAATCAATACTTCAGTCGGCAGGCGTGAATAATAGACATGGGAGTCGAGTGCACGTGGGTTGTTCTTATTGCTGAAATCAATACTTCAGTCGGCAGGCGTGAATAATAGACATGGGAGTCGAGTGCACGTGGGTTGTTCTTATTGCTGAAATCAATACTTCAGTCGGCAGGCGTGAATAATAGACATGGGAGTCGAGTGCACGTGGGTTGTTCTTATTGCTGAGCTCAATACTTCAGTCGGCAGGCGTGAATAATAGACATGGGAGTCGAGTGCACGTGGGTTGTTCTTATTGCTGAAATCAATACTTCAGTCGGCAGGCGTGAATAATAGACATGGGAGTCGAGTGCACGTGGGTTGTTCTTATTGCTGAAATCAATACTTCAGTCGGCAGGCGTGAATAATGAGACATGGGAGTCGAGTGCACATGGGTTGTTCTTATTGCTGAAATCAATACTTCAGTCGGCAGGCGTGAATAATAGACATGGCAGTCGAGTGCACGTGAGTTGTTCTTATTGCTGAAATCAATACTTCAGTCGGCAGGCGTGAATAATAGACATGGGAGTCGAGTGCACGTGGGTTGTTCTTATTGCTGAAATCAATACTTCAGTCGGCAGGCGTGAATAATGAGACATGGGAGTCGAGTGCACATGGGTTGTTCTTATTGCTGAAATCAATACTTCAGTCGGCAGGCGTGAATAATAGACATGGGAGTCGAGTGCACGTGGGTTGTTCTTATTGCTGAAATCAATACTTCAGTCGGCAGGCGTGAATAATGAGACATGGGAGTCGAGTGCACATGGGTTGTTCTTATTGCTGAAATCAATACTTCAGTCGGCAGGCGTGAATAATAGACATGGGTGTCGAGTGCACGTGGGTTGTTCTTATTGCTGAAATCAATACTTCAGTCGGCAGGCGTGAATAATGAGACATGGGAGTCGAGTGCACATGGGTTGTTCTTATTGCTGAAATCAATACTTCAGTCGGCAGGCGTGAATAATAGACATGGGAGTCGAGTGCACGTGGGTTGTCCTCATTGCTGAGCTCAATACTTCAGTCGGCAGGCGTGAATAATAGACATGGGAGTTGAGTGCACGTGGGTTGTTCTTATTGCTGAAATCAATACTTCAGTCGGCAGGCGTGAATAATAGACATGGGAGTCGAGTGCACGTGGGTTGTCCTTATTGCTGAGCTCAATACTTCAGTCGGCAGGCGTGAATAATAGACATGGGAGTTGAGTGCACGTGGGTTGTTCTTATTGCTGAAATCAATACTTCAGTCGGCAGGCGTGAATAATAGACATGGGAGTCGAGTGCACGTGGATTGTTCTTATTGCTGAGCTTAATACTTCAGTCGGCAGGCGTGAATAATAGACATGGGAGTCGAGTGCACGTGGGTTGTTCTTATTGCTGAAATCAATACTTCAGTCGGCAGGCGTGAATTATAGACATGGGAGTCTTGTGCAGTGCCACGTGGGTCCGTGTTGTATGCTGAACGGTGACTTGTATTGAGACACAGACATAGACAGACAGACAATAATGGAAATCAATGAAAATCAATTAAAATCAATCAAAATGAGTTTCTAAAATACATTAATTAATTAATTTATTCATTGATTTGTCCGTTACATAACAATACATGAAAATGATCATGTTTACCCATAATCCTGACCAACAGTATTGTACTGACTAAAGTGTCAGGAATAAAGAGTGTTCTCATGCACTAGTAGTGTCAGAATACACTATATAATAAAGATAAATGTACTGTACATAACTGGCATGTTGTAATAAACTGTTGCACTGAATCAATTGAATGTTGGGGAATAAATATCTTTCACATGATGTGGTGGATGATTCAGAAGTGTGTTCCTGGGATGCCTGAATCTCTACCCCTTGGAAAGTCGTCACTCGTTCAAGTCGTCACTCGTTCAAGTCGTCACTCGTTCAAGTCGTCACTCGTTCAAGTCGTCACTCGCTCAAGTCGTCACTCGTTCAAGTCGTCACTCGTTCAAGTCGTCACTCGCTCAAGTCGTCACTCGTTCAAGTCGTCACTCGTTCAAGTCGTCACTCGTTCAAGTCGTCACTCGTTCAAGTCGTCACTCGTTCAAGTCGTCACTCGTTCAAGTCGTCACTCGCTCAAGTCGTCACCCGTTCAAGTCGTCACCCGTTCAAGTCGTCACTCGTTCAAGTCGTCACTCGTTCAAGTCGTCACTCGTTCAAGTCGTCACTCGTTCAAGTCGTCACTCGTTCAAGTCGTCACTCGTTCAAGTCGTCACTCGTTCAAGTCGTCACTCGTTCAAGTCGTCACTCGTTCAAGTCGTCACTCGTTCAAGTCGTCACTCGTTCAAGTCGTCACTCGTTCAAGTCGTCACTCGTTCAAGTCGTCACTCGTTCAAGTCGTCACTCGTTCAAGTCGTCACTCGCTCAAGTCGTCACTCGTTCAAGTCGTCACTCGTTCAAGTCGTCACTCGTTCAAGTCGTCACCCGTTCAAGTCGTCACTCGTTCAAGTCGTCACTCGTTCAAGTCGTCACTCGTTCAAGTCGTCACTCGTTCAAGTCGTCACTCGTTCAAGTCGTCACTCGTTCAAGTCGTCACTCGTTCAAGTCGTCACTCGTTCAAGTCGTCACTCGTTCAAGTCGTCACTCGTTCAAGTCGTCACCCGTTCAAGTCGTCACTCGTTCAAGTCGTCACTCGTTCAAGTCGTCACTCGTTCAAGTCGTCACTCGTTCAAGTCGTCACTCGTTCAAGTCGTCACTCGTTCAAGTCGTCACTCGTTCAAGTCGTCACTCGTTCAAGTCGTCACTCGTTCAAGTCGTCACTCGTTCAAGTCGTCACTCGTTCAAGTCGTCACCCGTTCAAGTCGTCACTCGTTCAAGTCGTCACTCGTTCAAGTCGTCACTCGTTCAAGTCGTCACTCGTTCAAGTCGTCACTCGTTCAAGTCGTCACTCGTTCAAGTCGTCACTCGCTCAAGTAGTCACTCGTTCAAGTCGTCACTCGTTCAAGTCGTCACTCGTTCAAGCCGTCACTCGTTCAAGCCGTCACTCGTTCAAGTCGTCACTCGTTCAAGTCGTCACTCGTTCAAGTCGTCACTCGTTCAAGTCGTCACTCGTTCAAGTCGTCACTCGTTCAAGTCGTCACTCGTTCAAGTCGTCACTCGTTCAAGTCGTCACTCGTTCAAGTCGTCACTCGTTCAAGTCGTCACTCGTTCAAGTCGTCACTCGTTCAAGTCGTCACTCGTTCAAGTCGTCACTCGTTCAAGTCGTCACTCGTTCAAGTCGTCACTCGTTCAAGTCGTCACTCGTTCAAGTCGTCACTCGTTCAAGTCGTCACTCGTTCAAGTCGTCACTCGTTCAAGTCGTCACTCGTTCAAGTCGTCACTCGTTCAAGTCGTCACTCGTTCAAGTCGTCACTCGTTCAAGTCGTCACTCGTTCAAGTCGTCACTCGTTCAAGTCGTCACTCGTTCAAGTCGTCACTCGTTCAAGTCGTCACTCGTTCAAGTCGTCACTCGTTCAAGTCGTCACTCGTTCAAGTCGTCACTCGTTCAAGTCGTCACTCGTTCAAGTCGTCACTCGTTCAAGTCGTCACTCGTTCAAGTCGTCACTCGTTCAAGTCGTCACTCGTTCAAGTCGTCACTCGTTCAAGTCGTCACTCGTTCAAGTCGTCACTCGTTCAAGTCGTCACTCGTTCAAGTCGTCACTCGTTCAAGTCGTCACTCGTTCAAGTCGTCACTCGTTCAAGTCGTCACTCGTTCAAGTCGTCACTCGTTCAAGTCGTCACTCGTTCAAGTCGTCACTCGTTCAAGTCGTCACTCGTTCAAGTCGTCACTCGTTCAAGTCGTCACTCGTTCAAGTCGTCACTCGTTCAAGTCGTCACTCGTTCAAGTCGTCACTCGTTCAAGTCGTCACTCGTTCAAGTCGTCACTCGTTCAAGTCGTCACTCGTTCAAGTCGTCACTCGTTCAAGTCGTGACTCGTTCAAGTCGTCACTCGTTCAAGTCGTCACTCGTTCAAGTCGTCACTCGTTCAAGTCGTCACTCGTTCAAGTCGTCACCCGTTCAAGTCGTCACTCGTTCAAGTCGTCACTCGTTCAAGTCGTCACTCGTTCAAGTCGTCACTCGTTCAAGTCGTCACTCGTTCAAGTCGTCACTCGTTCAAGTCGTCACTCGTTCAAGTCGTGACTCGTTCAAGTCGTCACTCGTTCAAGTCGTCACTCGTTCAAGTCGTCACTCGTTCAAGTCGTCACTCGTTCAAGTCGTCACCCGTTCAAGTCGTCACTCGTTCAAGTCGTCACTCGTTCAAGTCGTCACTCGTTCAAGTCGTCACTCGTTCAAGTCGTCACTCGTTCAAGTCGTCACTCGTTCAAGTCGTCACTCGTTCAAGTCGTCACTCGTTCAAGTCGTCACTCGTTCAAGTCGTCACTCGTTCAAGTCGTCACTCGTTCAAGTCGTCACTCGTTCAAGTCGTCACTCGTTCAAGTCGTCACTCGTTCAAGTCGTCACTCGTTCAAGTCGTCACTCGTTCAAGTCGTCACTCGTTCAAGTCGTCACTCGTTCAAGTCGTCACTCGTTCAAGTCGTCACTCGTTCAAGTCGTCACTCGTTCAAGTCGTCACTCGTTCAAGTCGTCACTCGTTCAAGTCGTCACTCGTTCAAGTCGTCACTCGTTCAAGTCGTCACTCGTTCAAGTCGTCACTCGTTCAAGTCGTCACTCGTTCAAGTCGTCACTCGTTCAAGTCGTCACTCGTTCAAGTCGTCACTCAGAAAGTCGGTTCTTATTTATAATTGAATTTATTAATTGCATCTCTACCCCTTGGAATGTCTGTTCCATGGAAACTCGTCCCCCGCTATTTAAATATACGAAAACAATTACTGAAACTGGGTTCTGTGGAAAGTCTTCCCCACCCAAGGTCGTCACTAATAATATTACATCTCTCGTTGCCGCGAGTGTTTCGACTGGAATCTAAATACACGTGTTCATAAATATATAGTCGCTTCACAAAATTATTGAAATAGATTTCAATCGTAACACTCGCGGCAACGAGAGATGTAATATCATTGATGACGACCTTGGGTGGGGAAGACTTTCCACAGAACACAAGTTACAGTTACAGTAATTGTTTTCGTATATTTAAATAGCGGGGGACGAGTTTCCATGGAACAGACATTCCGAGGGGTAGAGATGCAATTAATAAATTCAATTATATATAAGAACCGACTTTCTGAGTGACGACTTGAACGAGTGACGACTTTCCAAGGGGTAGAGATTCAGGCATCCCGTGTTTTTGATAATATATAGGCCTAATTGAATAATTTCAGGCTATACCTTGTGAGCGGTCTTTTCGCACGCTACTGGGTTCTGTATTGGCATTGACAGTTTGCCACAACTTCTTGTTCTATGCTCACGTATGTCTGAGTTAATACTATACAATACATGATATGTTTATTAAAATACAACTTCTAGAATATAAACACTACATAGGTAATTAGGTATATGCCATGACCTTCCCTCTTTGAATATTGGTTGACAATGACTTCTTTTTAAACTCTAGTTAATGTCACCATATAATAAGATGTCCTCATAATCACAAGTGATTTTGTGAGCTACCAAGAGTTAAGAACATTTCCGATGCGATATCGCAACCGTATGCAGGAGCGATATCGGCCATCTTGAAGTATTAGCCAATCAGCGACGACTGCGTGAGGGAGCCCGTAGACTGAACCCCGATATTGTGGGCCACAATGTATTAAATGTCGTGTGGATATAGTGTACCACAAACTAGATATACTGTACCCCAAAGCTCGTTAGACATACTGCACCCCGGTATTCTGATCCCCAATATAGTGGGCCACAAAACTAGGACACGGGTGGTCCAGAATATCTTTTCCGAACGACCGAAGTGGTATTGTGGACCCCAATAAACTGATACACAAAGATTTGTCATCAGTTTATTGGGGTTAACAATGACAAATCTTTGTGTATCAGTTTATTGGGGTCCACAATACCACTTTGGTCGTTCGGAAAAGATATTCTGGACCACCCGTGTCCTAGTTTAGTGGCCCACTATATTGGGGACCAGAATACCGGGGTGCAGTATGTCTAACGAGCTTTGGGGTACAGTATATCTAGTTTGTGGTACACTATATCCACACGACATTTAATAGACTTTTGTGGCCCACAATATCGGGGTCCAGTTTATTGGGGTCAACAATGACAAATCTCTGTGTATCAGTTTATTGGGGTCCACAATACCACTTCGGTCGTTTGGAAAAGATATTCTGGAACCCCATGTTCTAGTTTTGTGGCTCACTATATTGGGGACCACAAAACCAAAGTATTTGTACAATTTTCTGGTTTAAACGTGTGGGCCACAATACTGGGGTCCACTTTATCCTTTTCTTGGGGTACAGAATATCGGGGTTCACAATACTGTGGTCCACAAGAGCGGTACCCCTACGTGATGGTGCGTGATTTTGTCGCACAAGTATAACTCTACTAAACTTTTGGCTCGCGACCCAATAAATCGCATGCGGAATCGCCGGATGTAGCTTGGGTTCAGGTAAAATCCGCTTGAGGACGCCATCGTACTGCTTCCCCCAGAACAGCTGTGGCGATTTTAGCGTGAATTGTTTTAAAATAATTCCATAATTGATCAATTTGCCCACGTGCATACGACTTCTTTTATGAGATTTTGTTTTTATATAGTTATTATTATGATTGAGAAGACATCAGCGATGTCAACAAAACTATAACAGTCAACTTACTTGAGTCGTGCCACGAAAAGCGCGGGACACTATAGACACGCCCATCTCTTTGACAAACTTGCTTGAATTGCTACTAGGCAGCAGCACTTTTGTTTAATCGCGTCGCACCGTCCCGCAACCGCATGCGGGGGCGATAACGCATCAAAACTGTACATGTAAGGCCAGCTTTAAATATAAAATATTGGAACAAATTTAGCACTGAAATGAATTATGATTCATACCTACACTTGTTGTGGGCTCGCAAACAATGCTTTACAATCACACTGGATCCGTCGTGATATAGGGGATTAGGGGATTTGTTGAGGAGAGGGGGGTTGGACTCATTAGTGCCCCCCCCCCCCCTTCGAACGCGCCTGCCCACATGAGAGTAAGAACAGGAGACGTCATGACATCGTTATCTCAGCGTCCATCGCACCAACTGTGTCTTTCAATGTTTCTTGCATCCTAAAAGTGTTCTTTGAAAGTTGAATGCATATCTAAAATACCTACACAAGTATGCCTACGCACTCACATGGACACGTGACTTGCGGTCACATAACTTGGTTCAATTTACAATGGAAACTTCAATGTAAATAAAATCTTAGCACATTCATCCGCATATTTTTCAATAGACCATTTGCGAAGTTTGTATGCACAAATTGCCTTCAAGTTTTACTGAGTATAATACCAGTATACCATCTTCAGGATGCATTTTAATGGAGCTCGATTAGCCAGTTTATCTGACCGCAACTGTACTCTACTTGTTCCTGAATGTACGATTAGCGGAATGAACTTATTATACATATACTTATCTATCATTACCATAGCTGGGCCAAGTGATGGTTTTATAATCATGACTGCAATACGTGTTGTGATTTTCAGTTGCCGCAGGGAAGGGGTGTGGGAGGAGTGTGGGAGGGGTGTAGGAGGGGTGTGGGAGGAGTATGGGAGGGGTGTGGGAGGGGTATGGGAGGGGTGTGGGAGGGGTGTAGGAGGGGTGTGGGAGGAGTGTGGGAGGAGTGTGGGAGGGGTGTGGGAGGGGTATGGGAGGGGTGTGGGAGGGGTGTTAGTGGTGTGCTAGGGGTGTGGGAGGGGTGTGGGAGGGGTGTGGGAGGAGTATGGAAGGGGTGTGGGAGGGGTGTGGGAGGGGTGTGGGAGGAGTGTGAGAGGGGTGTAGGAGGGGTGTGGGAGGAGTATGGGAGGGGTGTGGGAGAAGTGTGGGAGGGGTGTAGGAGGGGTGTGGGAGGAGTAAGGGAGGGGTGTGGGAGGAGTGTGGGAGGGGTGTAGGAGGGGTGTGGGAGGAGTATGGGAGGGGTGTGGGAGGGGTATGGGAGGGGTGTTAGGGGTGTGGGAGAGGTGTGGGAGGGGTGTGGGAGGAGTATGGGAGGGGTGTGGGAGGGGTGTCAGGGGTGTGCCAGGGGTGTGGGAGGGGGGTGGGAGGAGTGTGCTGGGGGCTTGCTAGGGGTGTGGGAGGAGTATGGGAGGGGTGAGCTAGGGGTGTGGGAGGAGTGTGCTGGGGGCGTGCCGGGGGTGTGGGAGGAGTGTGCTAGGGGTGTGCTAGGGGGGGGGGGGGTGCTGGGGGTGCTAGTGCTAGGGGTGTGCTAAGGGTGTGTTGGGGGTGTGGAAGGAGTGTGCTGGTGGTGTGCTAAGGGGGTGCTGGAGGTGTGCCAGGAGGTACTAGTACTAGGGGTGTGCTGGGGAGGGTGTTAGGGGTGTGCTAAGGGTGTGCTGGGGGGGTGCTAGAGGTGTGCTGGGGGGGGGTGCTAGAGGTGTGCTGGGGGGGTGCTAGGGGGGTGCTAGGGGGGTGCTTGTGCTAGGAGTGTGCTAAGGGGGTGCTAGGGGTGTGCTAGGAGTGTGCTAGTGGTGTGCTAAGGGTGTGCTGGGGGGAAGGGTGCTAGGTGTGCTAGGAGTGTGCTGGGGGTGTGCTAAGGGTTTGTTGGGGGTGTGGGAGGGGTGTGCTAGGGGTGTGCTGGTAGTGTGCTAAGAGGGTGCTGGAGGTGTGGGAGGGGGGTGCTAGAGGTGTGCTTGGGGGGGGGGGAGGGCTAGTGCTAGTAGTGTGCTAAGGAGGTGCTCGAGGTGTGCTAGGGAGGTGCTAGTGCTAGGTGTATTAGGGGTGTGAGTGGGGTGTGTTAGGGGTGTGGGAGGAGTGTGCTAGGGGTATGGGAGGGGTGTGGGAGGGGTGTGTAAGGGGTTGTCAGAGGTGTGGGATGGGTGTGCCAGGAGTGTGCCTATGGTGTGCTGGGGGGGGGGGTGCTAGAGGTGTGCTAGGGGTGTGGGAGGGGTGTGCCAGGAGTGTGCCAGGGGTGTGCTAGGGGTGTGGGAGGGGTGTGCCAGGGGTGTGCTAGGGGTGTGGGAGGGGTGTGCCAGGAGTGTGCTAAGGGTGTGTTAAGGGTGTGCTTAGGGTGTGCTAGGGGTGTGCTGGGGGTGTGCCAGGAGTGTGCTCAGGGTGTGCCATGGGGGTGCTAGAGGTGTGCCATGGGGGTGCTAGAGGTGTGCCATGGGGGTGCTAGAGGTGTGCCATGGGGGTGCTAGAGGTGTGCTAGGGGGGTGCCAGTGCTAAGGGTGTTAGTGGTGTGGGAGGGGTGTGCCAGGAGTGTGCTAAGGGTGTGCTAAGGGGTGCTAAGGGGGTGCTAGGGGTGTACTGGGGGTGTGTCAGAAGGGTGCTAAGGGTGTGCTAAGGGGGTGCTAGAGGTGTGCTAGGGAGGTGCTATTGCTAGGGGTGTGGGAGGGGTGTGGGAGGGGTGTGGGAGGGGTGTGCTAGAGGTGTGCTAAGGGTGTGCTGGGGAGGGGGTGCTAGAGGTGTGTTAGGGGGTGCCAGTGCTTGGGGTGTGCTAAGGGTGTGCTAGGGGTGTGGGAGGGGTGTGCTAGCGGTGTGCTGGGGGAGGGGTGCTAGTGGTGTGCTAAGGGTGTGCTGGGGGGGCTGCTAGGTGTGCTAGGGGGGTGCTAGAGGTTTGCTTGGGGTGTTGGAGGGGTGTGCTAGAGGTGTGCTCAGGGTGTGCCGGGGGGGGGGTTGCTAGTGGTGTGTTAGGGGGGTGCCAGTGCTTGGGGTGTGCTAAGGGTGTGCTAGGGGTGTGGGAGGGGTGTGCTAGCGGTGTGCTAAGGGTGTGCTGGGGGAGGATGCTAGAGGTGTGCTAAGGGTGTGCTTTGGGGGGGGGGGGGCTGCTAGGTGTGCTAGGGGGGTGCTAGAGGTGTGCTTGGGGTGTGGGAGGGGTGTGCTAGAGGTGTGCTCAGCGTGTGCTGGGGGGGGGGGGGTGCTAGGGGGTCGCTGGGAGGGGGGGTGCTGGGGGGGTTGCTAGAGGTGTGCTTGGGGGGGGGGGGGGGGGGGGATGCCAGTGCTAGGGGTGTAAGCTGTCACGCCAATAACTATGAAGAACGTCATCTTCAAATATGAATCTTTAATGAATTAATGAATATTAGGGTTTTAAGGCGCATCGACAGCGAGGTCATTTAGCGTGAATCTTCATTATATAAAGATTATGCCATAATGTATTTGGTTGCCAATGAGTAAAGACACATAATAATGATCAAATATAAATTAATTGAGAATAAAAAATACATTTATCAATGATAAAGAATCAAGTGTAAAATATTGCAACAACAATGATAGGCCTAATTTGATATGGGAAATAATGAGAAAGTATTGGTAAAAACAATAATATGGAAATAATGGCGCGCCTGAAGAGCTCATACTGGAATACGGATACGGATACTACAGAATGAGGATGTGCCTATTCGAGGAAACGATCATAACCTGACCCAAATAGCCCTAACCATAGCTCCTCTGTGCTCTAACCAATTTTCCGAAATAGAAGCGCCTATACGGCATTATCACACGTCAAGCCCACCTTTTATTTCATTTATTTATTTGTTCATTACAAAATACATTGTTTGAACAGTCTCAGCAACAATAGTACTCACAGTAGTCAAGATTATCACATAATTGGATGAGCGAAGCGAAGACTCAATTTCGCCATACCCGAAAATAAGTGACTTTTTTTTTTTTTTCGCACCCCACAGGTCAAACGAAAATTCAAAATCAGTTTAAACTTGGCATACACAAGTGTCATTATCTAATTCGATACTGTATAGTTTTGAGGCGCAATCGGTTGAACCACTTCTGAGAAAACTCATTTCAAAGTTTTCAAAAATCTCATTAGAATAACTCAGAGGAAAATATTCGTGAAATAATTTTCATCCGAGACATTTCAAATTCTCAGGGAATTTCAATATAATAATTATACACATTATTCCGAACTTTCACTCAAATCGGATCAGCTACTATAAATATATAAATATAGGAATTAATATATAATATATAAAAATAAAAATATATATATATATATATATATATATATATATATATATATATATATATTATATATATAGTAATATATATATATATATATATATAATATATTATATATATATATATATCTATATAATATATATATATATATATATAATATATATATATATATATATATATATATATATATATATATATATTATATATATATATATATATATATATATATATATATATATATATATATATATATATATATATATATATATATATATATATATATATATATATATATATATATATATATATATATATATATATATATATATATATATATATATATATATATATATATATATATATATATATATATATATATATATATATATATATATATATATATATATATATATATATATATATATATATATATATATATATATATATATATATATATATATATATATATATATATATATATATATATATATATATATATATATATATATATATATATATATATATATATATATATATATATATATATATATATATATATATATATATATATATATATATATATATATATATATATATATATATATATATATATATATATATATATATATATATATATATATATATATATATATATATATATATATATATATATATATATATATATATATATATATATATATATATAACCAATCCAAAGATAAGGTGATATGTTCCAGCTCATCCATCAACGCGGCAACACATAACGCGTTTGCCTAGTTTATTTAAAAGATAACTACATTCCTAAGAAATTTTAACATTATAAAATGCATTTTCTATCAGGTAACTCTTCAAGTGCGATTTAAATTCATCTTCACTCTTGGTCCATATTCCGGTATGCGCCCTTCAGCGCCCCCGAAATAAGATGAAAATAAGATTAGACGCAGTAAATGACGAATAATGGTGCTATTGCTATGTATATAGGCCTATGAGTGTAGATAGCCTACTATCTACACTCATAGGCCTAAATGACATAGGCCTATGTCAAAATGACAATATACCCTTTTGACAATTTAATTTTAATATTATAAATTGTTTTTGAAGAATTAAGCTAGCAGCTACTTCAACGCAAAATTATATGCCAATTACATTGGTAGGCCCCTACATTGTACATCATACATGGTACCGGTAGGCCCTATACATTATATTCATAGTTTCGCCAGCCAAAAGGCCTACAGAATACGGCCTACAGACTATTTTAACCATTTTGACTAGTATTTTGACTAATTGCGAAAAAAACTGGCAAGGTTTATGTGAAGCAAGTCTTGGGTATGTCGTAACTCGTAGTAGACGTTGTTGTTGTTGTAGCAAGTAATCTAGATGGACGAAAGGTTACCTGATCTAACTATATAACCCAACCAGCCCAATCAACCTATAACCTAAACTAATTCATCATGACCTAAAACCAACATATTGCAATCCAATTGAACAGTTCGAGCTATACTATTTGTAACCACGAGGGCTGTTTGTAAATATAGCCACTCGGAAGAGTTTAATTCTATGTTGGTCATCGAGTTGGTTTGGTAGGCTAACTTTTTATTCATCGTTCTTTTTTTTAGTGATCTCGACCAAATCCTTTGAAAAAATGAACTTGTTTAATATCAATATATTTGTTTCAAGGACTTTACCAAAAATCTACAATTTAAATTCCATAATCTGTCGGAATAATGATTACTTGTGCGTTTGCAAAGAATTCAACGGGAACATTTTCATCAATGACTACCTAATGTAATGTAATTTATCATTATTATTTGTTGTATTATTTGTTTGATATAGGCCCTACTATAATTACTGATTCGTTGATGAATCATGAATGATGGCTTACTGCTGAGTTATTTGTAAAATATGCAAACTGTGTACCGATTTCCTCGAAAGAGGGTTAATGGAATGAACAATATTACTACTACTACTATTACCTCACTTTTCTTTGTACAGGGATAGATTTTGAAAAAACCATGAAAACACGAGTTTCTCTGGTAATTTTCCTCTCTGAAATGAATACAATGTACATTTGTAATAATGGTCGTTATAATGGACTTGAGCAGCACAGACCGGGCTTCGATTCGATCCTCGCCACCGCCATCTTTCTACAGGGGGGGGTCGTGGTTACCCTCTGTAGCCTGTAGAACATCGGCTATACGACCGCTTCCTTCCCATACGTGCCTTCCCACTACCCATTTATACCGTTGATCTCATCATCCCACTTAATATCCAAGCGACGCCAATAGATCTTGACTTTATGCGCGTCGTTAAGCCCAATATGAATAAAATGGAGAATGATTCCTGAAATATGTGCCTAGAATTATAGACTGAGATGGTCGACGAAGATTAGACAGAGGACGGGAAAACCCCATTACGAACTCATTAAGTTGACAGAAAGTTTATACTCAAACAATATTAAAGTCAGGCTATAATATATATATATATTTATATATATATATTTATATATATATATATATATATATATATATATATATATATATATATATTTATTTATATATATATATATATATATATATATATATATATATATATATATATATATATATATATATATAATTTTTTATTTTTTCAATAACATCGAAACTCGATACAAAATCACTGTTCCCCAATTAAGGCTGGGCCTATGGATGAAAGAGAATGAAAGGAATTATGTCTAAAGACTAACCAAGGGTTATAGGCGTGTTTGTTTTAGCGACCCGTTGAAAGTGTTTTGATCTCCTTTAATCACAAATAGCAGATCTTTGTGGCTATCCTAATGCATAATCCGTCATGTTCAAGGGCGTTCAAGGGCGTTCAAGGGCGTTCAAGGGCGCTCAAGGGACATCTACTAGGAAACCAATTTCAGATGAAAACAAATGAACATGGTCGCAATGCGCTCTATGACAATTTTACACACACAAAAACGCAATGGAACTATAACATTGACTGATTAGATGAGCGATAGGGAAGATCTCCATTCTACTCTTATGGAGCTTTGTCCGTGTGTTTTTTTTTCGTACCTATACTGCACATGTCGCATGGTTTGACATGACCATTTTTTCCGTATAGGCCTACGTATAGACTTATCCAATCTAGAACTGTAGGGTCTATAGTTTTTGAGTCATATAGGTCCAGCCACTTCTGACAAAATATCATCTCAAAGTTTCTAAAACCTCCACAAGATTTGGCTGGGCGGGAAAATTTAAAGAATGAAATCTTTTCAAAAAAATACAATTTGCTCTGAATGTGTATACACATCATCACTATTTTGTATGCAATTCGAACCAGCCGTTTCGCATAAAATGATTTAATGAAAGTTAGTTAGACGAGCGAAGCGAAGACTAAATTTCACAATAGGTCTGCTCGATTTTTTTTTTCACGCTCCACAGGTCAAACGGCGATGCAAATTCAGTTGAAACTTGGCAAACACAAGTGACCTCATCTAATTTGATGCCGTATCATTTTGAGGCGCAATCGGTTGCACCACTTATGAGAAAACTCATTCCAAGTTTTCAAAAATTCAAAAGAATAACACAGAGAAGAAAAGTCGGGAAAAATATTTCCACCGGCACAGTAGCCGAGTGGTTAGCGCACTTGCTTCGTGTGACCCGGGAGGTGAAGGGACATATCGGACCCGGTTCGATCCCCGCCACCGTCCATCTTTACAGGGGTTTTTCGTGGTTTCCCTCTGTAGTCTAGGCTAATGCCGGGATGGTTCCCACAATATAGGCCACGACCGCTTCCTTCCCACTATCCTTACCATTACCCATAAAAACCTTCATCTCATCAACCCATCATCTCATTAATCATTCATCCGACGCCAATAGATCTTGGTCATCATTATAGTGCGTCGTTAAAACCCAATATAATCAAATATATATAATATATATTTCCTTCGAAAGAATTCAAATTTTCACGAAATTTCAATATTATAATGATACACAGTCATGATACATTGTTCCAAAGTTACTCAAATCGGATCAGCCGTTTTGATGTAACGAAATATATAATGTAATGTATATATCTACATCGCTCAAAGATAATAATTAAATCCAAGCAACAAGTGTCCAGAATTAATTTTTAACGATTAAAACATGGCCTTCTTTATTATTAAAGAAATTAATTACTAATTAGAATGGGTAATGAATAAAAAAGGAGATAAGTGACGTGAGACTGAGGTAGACAATAGGCCTACCAAAGATACCGGTATGAATTGCTATGTTTTAGCTCATCCATCAACGCGGAAACACATAGCACGTTTTTCTATAGTTATTCAACAAATACCTACATATAGAAATAAATAATATCAGAACCATTGCTGAGATCCAAGACTTTCTAGGTCCGTTATGAAGTATATTTAATTTGAATCAAGGTGTGTGAAGTTCTCGATTATACCAGTCTATACAGAAGGTAGAACTAATTCATCGACTCTGAACACGGTCTACAATAGACCGTGGTCTCCCGGTTGCCGATTGGTCATTACATGAAATCTAAGATGGATGAATTATCAATATAGTTCATAAGGATTAGGTCACACATTATTTTATATCTCATCTTTCTTGGCGTATTTCTCAACTGTTGTCATTTTGGCGGGATGTTTATCATTCATAGATAATACGTAACCACCTGACTGAATGCCTCCGGCCAAGCCATTCAAGGTTGACATGTATGCATATAAAAACACGTAGGACTGTTCTACCAATTTTCAAGTTTGTCCATCGTGGATTTTGTGCGTTTCTTTCGAACTCCGAAGACTCGCCATTAGCAAATCAAAGAAGTAGTTTATATTATTAATTACCATCAGTTTAAACACTGAAATAAATAGTTGTTGTTTAATTACTCACCGATATTGTATGCAGAAGCAATCATAGATTGCTGGAGATTGGCCAGCGCAAACAAAACAAGTCCCAGCGTGTCATAGTAGCCCAAGTATAGCTTATTACCGAGTTTCATCTTTAAAAGTTGTACACCAATGATTCAGGTTCACGGTTATAAATACCAATACCTATTCATTTCTTACAGCTTGAACGTTCACTATTAATAATATTGACAGATATTATGTATTACATCGTCGTATTTAGATTCCAAAGTACGTGTATTTGTATATATATATATATATACAGAATATATTTACAGTGAGGCTAATTATGTTTGTGATGGTAAAGTAGTATAGTTTTGATCACATTTGGAAGTATTTGAAATGAATTCTAATTTTGAAATTAGAACGCACTACTACGTCAATTATTTCCTAGTGATCGGGGATAGAACGTGATATTATTATACAATATAAAATATAGAAGGTCAATTTCACTGCTGATACTATTCAATTAGAGACGGTCAATTGCACTGCTGATAAAACTGTTCAATTAAAGACGGTCAATTGCACTGTTGATACTGATCAGAGCTTCCACAGTAGACTTCCCTTTCATTGTGATAACAGTAATTATTATTTAATTACTATAATAGCTACTTTATATCAATATCGTGTTGGTAGCACTTTTATTGACGCTTAATAATTATTAAATGTATTGCCAATTTTTGTATGCACTGTTTTGAATAAATATGAAACAATACACAAACTTGTCACTTCATAATTTTTATAAATTGTAAACTAACACTCATCACTTTCTCATCACTGTTTTTCTTTAATTATCATTTATATCGAATAATACCATATAATGTATATATATTAAAATTTTTACACTACAACAATATTCCAATTCTCATGAATTGTATGTAATATAATAATAAAATACACTTCGATTGAAAATGATTAGCCTCTTAGTCACGTTTCCCCACGCAAAGCGCCTTGCCCGATGAAGAGCATGCTCTCCTACTCGCCCGATGTGTGTGATACGTTCGAATTTTAATCCGTGACGGTGTCGGTGTGGTCGGTCTAACAGTATTCGTATTGACCGACGACGGTGCTGCCAGTCATCAAGAACAGACCTGATGAACCTCACGCAATAATTATACGAATGACGTCACCAGATGAAGCAAAAATATTATGGATTAATAAATGTATTGTGTCATATAAAAGTAATTAATGCATGTGTGCCATGGTAACAATTAGTTGATTCATTGATACGAATTTAATTTCATGGCAATGGGAATGGGATGCGAGGAGAAAGTGATGCACTTGGGTGCATATAAGGCCTATTGCTCCAAATAAGGGAATATATTAGGACTCGGAATAGCATAGTTTATTGCATTTATTTTCATTTATATAAACCATTTTCATGAGAAAAAAAACTCACAATGAGAAAATCAATTAATTAACTTCATTGAACTTCGAAACTTTGTACATAATATAGGCTTCCTCCAAGGGTCGTTACAACAATGTCCCTCTTGTTGTGTTTTCCAATCAGAGCTCCAGTGCGACTCTACTCTTACACTCATGAGTAGTATGACGCTCATGACCTTTGTTTGTTGAGAAAGAAATTAAACTGCATACACTCTTAATAATTTTTGTATTATGATAATATTGTTAAATCTGGATGAATCCGTAAACCGCGTCATTTTCTTCATGTTTCTTGAATGTGTATGTGAAGTGTAATGGAGAAGATGATCTAGTTCGTATAGGACGGTGGCAGTCGAAGCTGGTTTACACTGGAACACCTATCATATAAGAACAGCTGGTTAGGCCTACTACATTCCCTTCACCTTCACGTGAAACATTGTTACTGGTAAACCTACTTAATTGCAAGTCAATCCCATCAGATGTAAAATCGTGGAAGTGCATGGATTCTCAGAGGTTGACTCGTCGGAAATCCCTTCCAAGAAGGTTTCGAGCGACCGTCCTTCTTATCACACGTCACTAGCGCGCAGGTGATTCGCGCATTCATCAGGCATTGATAAAAAAAATAGAAATGTGCCCTTCTGGCTTAGGCTATTCATCCATCTAAAAATGAGAATTTCAACTTCTGACAAATAACTAGATTTTGAGTCAACTAATGCATGACAATTGAGGGGAATTGAAATTAAAATGACAAAAAAAATCGAAATATTTTTTCCTGTTTTTTCCCGCGTGCCGGCAAAATAACCAAAAACGCTCGCTAAATACGTGAATGCCACAAAAATGATTGTAGAGTTTTGAAACTTGACAAAGTTATTGTTCACACTATTGAGCATGTCATCAGATGATTATAGAGTTTTCATAAGTCTTGCCGTTCTATCGCTACAGATTTAATTAGAATTGCATAAAATTTAGTAAAAACTTTCAGGCAACTATTTCTTCGATGATAATCAAACGGTAGGACTGATGAAAATTCTAATCATCTGATGACATGCCCAATAGTGTTAACAATAACTTTGACAAGTTTCAAAACTCTACAATCATTTTTGTGGCATTCACGTATTTAGCGAGCGTTTGTCGTTATTTTGCCGGCACGCGGGAAAAAAACAGGAAAAAATATTTCGATTTTTTTTTTCATCATTTTAATATCAATTCCCCTCAATGGTCGTGCATTAGTTGACTCAAAATCTAGTTATTTGTCAGAAGTAGAAATTTTCATTTTTAGATGGATGAATAACCTAAACTGAAGCTCTGCCTTGAAATCTGGCGCTAGATGTACGCGCGTTCGACTCCCGCTGTAGCCACGTGTATTTGCAAACGTCCTTACCATCCCGTCACCACTCGATCGTTTCAACACCCGCTCATTCGTAGGCCTACACTTGCGACTAGGAAATGTTTATTTTCAAAATTGCACTTGTAATTTGAATGAAATTTACGCACATTCAACCGCAGTTTTTTGTATTCATACACTATTTTGCTTTATGCAGGGACGTCGTTAGAATTAATAATTTGTGTATTGGGATGGGGGGGGGGGGGGGGTGCAAAAATGAAATGACCGCCCAACTGGAAACCTGCCACGCGCGAAAAAGGGGTCTGGGGGGCGAAAGTCCCCCAGTAGAGCCCCGCAGGGAAATTTTCACAAATGGACATTTGTCAAAAGATTTTTTCGATTCACGAGTGGTTTTGGAGTCTTATAATTGCATCATCATGTACATTTTTGAAGCTATACTTTTGTGATTTCTCCCAGCAAAGCCCCGCAGGGAATTTTTTTCAATAGACCCATGTCATTTTTCAAGTGATTTTTTGATATTTACAAATGGTTTTGGAGTCCAATGATTGAATCATTATGGACATAACCAAAGTTATTTTTAATAGTATAACCATTATGGAAATTTTCGCATCAATTTTCACGAGTGATTTTTCTGGAATATGGTCATTTTTCAAGTGATTCTCGCGATTTACGAGCAGTTTCGGAATCTAATAATTGAATCATTATCTAAAAGAAAAATGAAGTGTAAAGTAGTAGAGTGTATACTGATACAATTCATATCAATAAGTCATCAACGCATCATATTTTATTGTGTGTTTATCCGTAGGTCAAGATTATATAATTTTAAAGGAGGATAACTTATTGGGGGGAGGGGGGGAGGGGGGGGGCGCAAATGTCGATTGGGGGGGCGCGCACCTCCCTGAGACCCCTGACGACGGCCCTGACTATATGTATTCAAGTATCTTATGAATTAGATTTAGAGAGAGAGAATGACAATTTAATTGACGGCTGTCCGCATAGCGGGATACCAAGATGGTACAGCGTGATATAGTCAATACATAGTACAATGGTTATTTACAGAAGTGATACAAAATTCATTACAGAAAAATCCTGAAATATTATAAAACTAATTTAATTGAGGGTAGATAAGAAAAGTATGACAAAAATATGAAAATGGAAGAAGGTAATAGAAAAAGAAGGTATTATTAATATTATTAAAAAGATTGAAATTATTTGAAAGAATATAAATGGTGCTGTAAAAGACCTACCGAATCTATCAAAACTGAGTTTACAATATTTCCTAATAATACCTTCTTTGGGATTTTGTAATTATCGAGAAAAGTGCATAAAAAATTAGGAATGGTGCCGCGAGCTCCCACCATCAATCCCACTACACCCCAGTACTTCGCATCATTTTGGTATTTCGTTGACAGATCTTTGATGCATGGAATGTAGTGTTTTCTCTTTTCAGTGTTTATATGAGATGGTTGTTCATATTCAGTCTCATATCTGATAGTGGGGTCCATAATGATAACTTTCTTCTCATCAGGTCGTATAGCAATGATATCGACTCGTTTGTTGGAACCATCCTCTGCTACACATGGGATTTCCTCGTGAACATTCCATTTTTGTTGTCTAAAGGAGTCAGCGATCAAAGTCCTAATAGTGTGGTGTCGAGCATTTCTCAGAAGTTCACCCTTAGCGCATTTTCCAAGGACGTGGGGGAGGGTTTCTGTCTCGTCGCAGCCAGGGTGGCGACAACGGGTTCCGTCCTTGGATCTGCCGGGGATGGCTCTAACAGCAGCCACATTGCAATTCATTTTGATTGCATTTGTCCATTGAGATGAAGATAAGCCCGAGTGATTGAATACCCATGAATTACCGCGAGGATACTCTTTATAAAGGCAAATACCTTTTCCTTTTGAAGGTAGATTGGCCCATGATTCAAATGCCTTATCTCGAAGCTTATTTCTTATGGTGCGTGCAGTTAGGTTTTCCTCTTCGTTTACTTGAAACATTTCTAACTTCTCTAAACAGTTTTTCATTTCCTTCACAAAATCATAGTGGTGAAGGTGGTCATCTTGCACTTTCAAAAGTTTTATACATATATTATAATGTTGCAGGTATGCTTCCCAACCAGCACGCATTATACCAAGACCTTTGTATTTTCTTGGCGCATATAGCATTCCTGTAGGAGTATCGCCAGGTAAACCGATAATCTCTTTGATACCGCTGCGTACAATCCGGTCTATGTCCTCAAGAAACTCTTTTGATAGTTGACTTAATGGCGCACACTGTAGGGGTAAATCAGTGAAGGCCATAGATATTGATTTAAAATATTCAGTTTTTGGTCAGGTTTCAGAAGATTAGACGTTGTTAGATTCTGTATATCCTCACGTAGGTGTTCGATCACTTTTGCCCGATCAAACGATATTTCGTTCTTGAAATCTATTCCAAGATATCTAATTCGTTCCTCGCGTGTAATGGAGCGAATAGATGACCCTTGGTCGAGAGTGATCACCGAGTCAGAAAGCATACCATTCATTATATTGATTGCACTACTCTTCGCTCCATTCATTTGTAGGCCTATAGTATTTAGGGCTAACTCGGCCATGGATCCAAGTTTGGAGGCTCCAATAACATCTTTTGCTATGACGGCAATATCATCTGCAAATGCCAAGGCTGAAATATTGTCAAGATCATGAACCAAGCTGTATCCATAGGAATCGGAAATGCTTTTGTCTGTTAAATTTTTTATTATTACTCCAGTAAATCTAAGCCAAAAAGGGCCGTAACCTCATACAAATTGTAAGAGAAAATTTTATCGTTGAATTTTGACTGCCTCAAAATTTACAACTGAATTCAAAAAAGTTTGCTCAAATCGAAGTCGCCATTTTGTTTTTAATCGAATTTTTATGAAAATCTTATTTATTTTTTATAGGCCGTTGTCAGTGTTGAACCACATTCCTACATTTCATTTTAAAATCACGACAAAAATGTTTCACATGACACGAGAATAAATCAAAATAATCGGACAAAAATTGTCATGATTTTGTGATTGAATTTAAATTAATGCCAAATTTCATTAATCAGATCTAGTGAACAGGGTTCAGGAGTTGAAAATGTAAACTCAACGAAATCTCATTCAGATAATTATACGTAACTGCTATAAGAAAAGTTTGCTCAAATTGAGGCTGCCATTTTGTTTTAAAATACATTTTTGGGAATTAATCAATTTGATTCAAATAGTCGGCCATTATCGATGAATTGTCAAATTATTTTCAACATCATGAACAATAAATTCGTTATATAATAAAAATACATGATTAGGATAATTTTACTACAATTTTAATGAATTTTGAATTAAATTCGGATGAATATAATTTTGTGAAATAGGCTGTGGGGAGCAAGCGGTGAGTTGTAAATATCTCAATTGAACGGTAAAGTTATCTTGTAATTATATGAAACGACTGGCGAAGAGTTTGCCGAAATCAATGGTAATTAAAAAAATTGCATATATAGTCAATATGTGGAAAAAAACTTTTTTTACGTGTTTTATTCCTCGATTTTCACAGGAGAGACACATCTGTGTAACAACAGGAAAGGTATAACTTGGATTATCCAATATCAATAATCCAATGTATTCATAAACTCATTTGGTATCTCGTAATTTGATCTAGAATTGTTTTCAAATTTGAAATCTCAAGCTCGCACTTGGAAGTGGTCGAGCATCAAGCCCAAGTTCGAGCAATTAAGCTTGTACATCCCTAATAATCTAAATCGACATTTGAAGGAGAAGCACTGGAGCAGTGGATTCTTTGCTTTGACACAGTGTGTTTGTGTGTGTGGGGGGGGGGGGGGGGGAGAGTAGGTTATTGGCACATGCAGCTCGGTTGCTAACGCACTCTCCCATGTGATCCGGTAGGAAAATGACATGTCGGACCTGGTACGATCTCCGCCACCGTCCATCTTTAAATGGGCTTTCCCGTAGTTTCCCTTTGTAGTCTAGGACACGACCGCTTGCTTCTCACTATCCTTCCCATTGCCTAAGAGACCTTCATCTCATTATCTCATTTTTAATACATTCGAAGCCAATAGATGTATATTATCATTACATCGCGTCTGTGAACCCAACACAAATTATTAAATCATAGCTCAGTGCTTTGCTTTGCTCCAACTCTTAGTTTTGTTGTTCAAATGACAGACATATCTCACGTTTTTTCTCACATTAGAAGGATTTTTCGTTAATACTATGTGTATTGCACATAATTGCCATGTGGATATCAGATATCAGGGTATCAATTGTGTTTTTTTTCATGTAACACATATTCTGCGACGCTTATAAGCCTACTATTGCCAAAGAGACGCCATTTCCGTGATTCTTTCACGGCAATCCTGCATCCTCATTAGTTGCTAAGGCAATCTGAGTCTCATTCGGCCCACTCAATGCATGGTTGATTGATTAACGCTTCTCCCACAAAACGTCCTACAAACGGATGTACAATTGCTTTTACTTAAAACGGTTTTTACTTATAATGTGTTCCGGAATTTCGGAAACTGAAAGACTGTTATCCGCGGCGGAAATTCATGGTTACCAACGGTACACAGTCCTCGTGTTGAAGTTCATTGGTTATAAACATTTAAAATGGGGTGGTAAGATCGCCCTTGTGGTACCCCGTCCAAATGATCCTACCTCTCATCCTTAGCCTTAATTGGGGAACAATGATTTTGTATCAAGTTTCGATGTTATTAAAAAAACAAAAATACAATTGCTTAATAATTGCTTAAGCTTGGGCTTGATGCTCGACCATTTCCAATTGCGAGCTTGAGATTTCAAATTTGAAACATTTCTAGATCAAATTGCGAGATACCAAATGAGTTTATGAATACATTGGATTATTGATATTGAATGATCAAAGTTATACTTTTTCCTGTTGCTACACAGATGTGTCTCCCCTGTGAAAATCGAGGAATAAAACACGTAAAAAATGTTTTTTTCACATATTGACTATAGGCCTAAATGCAAATTTTTGAATTAACCATTGATTTCGGCAAACTCTTCACCAGTCATTTCATATAATTACAACATAACTTTACCGTTCAATTGAGATATTTACAACTCACCGCTTGCTCCCCACAGCCTATTTCACAAAATTATATTTATTCAAATTTAGTTCAAAATTCATTCAATTTGTGGTAAAATTCTCTCAATTATTTATTTTTTATTATATAACGAATTTATTGTTCATTATGTTGAAAAAAATTGACAATTCATTGATAATGGCCGACTATTTAAATCAAATTGATTAATTCCCAAAAATGTATTTTAAAACAAAATGGCCGCCTCAATTTGAGCAAACTTTATTTGTTGCAGTTATGTATAATTAAACTAATGAGATTTTGTTGATTTCACATTTTCAACTCCTGAACCCTGTTCACTAGATCTGATTAATGAAATTTGGCATTAATTTAAATTTGATCACAAAATCATAGCAATTTTTGTCCGATTATTCTGATTTATTTTGGTGTCATGTGAAACATTTTTGTCGTGATTTCACAATGAAATGTAGGAATGTGGTACACTAACAACGGCCAATTAAAAATAAATAAGATTTTCATGAAAATTCGATTAAAAACAAAATGGCGACTTCGATTTGAGCAAACTTTTTTGCATTCAATTCAAAATTTCAAGGCAATCAAAATTCAACAAAAAAATTTTCTGTTACAATTTGTTTGAGGCTAAAACTTAGTTTGACTGGAGTATATATGGTCTATTGCAATATTGAAAAGCGTTGGTGATAGTGGTGCTCCTTGTGGAACGCCGCGCATGAATTCAATCGTTTTTTTTTAAATTTGTTTCAACTTGAGTAGAATTTCCTTCCAGTAAGGATATTATCTTGGCTCATTTCCATAGATTTGATGAATAAAAACAGTTATCTGAATTTTTTTCTTCGAAACGGCTGGTTCGAATTGCTTGAAAAAAGGTAGTTATGTGTATCATTCATGTTTGAACACTCAGAGAAAATGTTATGCTTTTCGGAGAGGTTTCATTTTTTCAAATTTTCCCACCCAGCCTAATCTTATGGGGTTTTGAAAAACTTTGACATGATATTTCTCAAAATCTATCAAACCGATTCATTCCCAAAACCATACAGTTTCAAGTTGTACAAGTTGGCCCGTACAAAAAAAGTTTCATGTTGATCAGTCAACCCTTGCGACCTGTGGAGTGCTTACAAAAAAAAAAAAAAAAAACACACAAAGCCCTATAAGAGTGGGATGGAGACTTCGCTATGCGCTCATCAATAATTCAATTTCAATTTATTAATCTTTTTATTCTTCCTTTTATTCAAAACAGGATGACAGGAAAACAATACAAACAATATCAAGGTGAACCAAATAAGATATACATGTGGATTTTCATTGTAAAATCAAAAAAGAAGACGAAAAGCCCGCGTAAGAACTAAATCCTGTGTGCGGGCATTACTAGTGCAAGTTGATATTTATGTTTTCAAAACTATAACAAATAATGATTCGAACCTAATTCACTGTACTTGATTTTCCAAGTGAAGATAATGAAGAAATACAAACATACAATTATAAATACATAGAAACCAACTCGAGAAGAATATAACAGATTAAGCATAATATTAGTCAAATAAAAAGAAATAATTCATAGATCAAGACACTATAGTCATACGTAATGAATGAGTAGCATCATAGACAACGTACGTGCCAAAACAGATTACAATTGCGTAGTGATGAACTCATGAATGTCTTTCTTGAATGAGATAGATTAGTATTTAAACGCATATTAGGTGAAATTTCATTGAATATTCAATGTGTTTCTGCCCAATTTGTTTATTTCTTTTAGGAATAAAAAGTAAATTAGGACCATACCCACGTGTGTAATACCTCTGTACTGAATATTGAGATATTTAAAAAAAAAAATTATTGTCATCACTTTTGCACATACGAAATAAAAACACTGAACAATCAAATACAATCCACAAAGTCTCCAAGGGAGACTTGACTGTGGGAAGAAAAAATAAATATTATATCTGTATATTGCTTAGCTCTAGATTTTATACATTAGTGTATGTATGTATGGTGATTGAGAAAATATAAACATAATTGATAAATTGAGTGGCAATAAAGAATATGAGTGGAAAAAAAGAAGAAATATGACCTTCACGATGGACTATTATTCACGATACAATGATTCGGAATTACACTGATTAAGACATTGACTATAATATCATAAAAGATACAATAATAAAAATAGAAAATATCAATGAAAAATAAATATGTGATCTTTCAATAATATAGAATGCGAATGTGAGGAATTGACATGACCTTGAGATGGATTGGTTGGTGCATCATGGAGTGAAGAATATAATAAATACAGTGGATTACACAATAAAGCATAATATAATAAATGAGGAACAACATTGCCAATATTATGAATGTCAAAACAAACAAAAAACATTTTCAATTCATAATTATCACTACACCAAAATACGAAGCATCACATCAAAATAATAGCAATATGAATTGAGACTAATAGGAGACCAAAGATGATAAAAAAAGTTATTGAAGTTATAACAGAAGAATTATTAAAGAAGCAAAAGAAGCATAAAATTAATTAAGCATAAATTATTTTATTGATCAACCATGTTTTGATTTCTAGTTATTGCAATTATTGCGATTATTGCAATAATTGCAATTTGCAAACGTTTCAACAGGCGTATTTAATCTATAATGGTAGAGATAAAAAATTGGGATTCAAACATTCACATGTAGGCCTATTTGTAACAAACTTTGGAAAAATTTAAACATTATATAAACATTCCATTTTGAGCCCGTACTGTCACTTTTTGTTGTTCAATATTTGCCACATGCCCACATATTACTTACTACACATTGGACATTGTAGGAAGTATTTATATTTGCTTATCGTTAATGGTATTTGCTCTAAGGTTATGAAATGTCAGATTGGCCTAGAGAGACCATAGACATCATATAGTTAGTATTAACTATTATATAATATGATGTCTATGAGAGAGACTGATGACCGTATCAAGTACTTCCAACTGGCCGAGAAAGACATCACCCTGACCGTGATTACTCCAGCTTGAATGAAATTCAATGGGATGTCACCAAGGAGGTTGGATACTAATAGATATCTAACCTCCTTGGATGTCACTGGCAGGCAGTCAGCGAGCTGTCAGAATGTCATTCTCGAATATGGAATATACTTCAATTATTATTATTTGCTCAATTATGTTCGGATGGGAGTAGACTGCGATAGATAATTATCTTGACTGCACTAATAAATGGGCATTTGTATTTTATATTCCGTCATTAGTGAATTATAGGCCTAAGTTCAGGCATAAAACGGCTCAATTCAATTTCGAGGTTGAACTGTCAAACTTCATTATGCCTAAGAATGACGAGATTTTTCCTTTAGTGGAAGAGTTGGTCAAGCAGATCACTGGGATAAACGTAGGTATATTTATAACGAACTAATCAACATGCTGCATGTTTATGTTTGCTGGACGTAGGCCTAGCCTAGGCATGTACGAAACAACGGAATTCAAAAAGTTGCATTATGGTTTTCGCAGGAATGCCTGCTGGGCCCGTAGTCACACCCATTGCTCCAAGCCTAGCTAGGATGATAGACTATTACTCCTAGCTGAGAATTATTCCCAAGAGATGAATAAAGTAGTCTCTAGAATAGGCAACAACATATGTCAGTGCCATTGAGATTGTATTCTAACTAAAAACGCAGTGACAGTGCCCTATGCTCGCCAAGTTGACTGACCAGCACGCTGCTAGCAGCATTTACTCGCAACAGAGCAATAGCAGAGGGCATTATGCAAGATATTGAGCTTGATCGGTCAAGATCTTGAGCATGTTTGGTCATGCTCCTAGCGGGATTACCATTCATAACACTACCTCGATCTATAGACTGTTTCACCAGAGCTCTGCCGCTCTATCTCGTAAGGATGTTCATATAGGCCTACTCAGTGTTCCAGGTCATCACTGTTTGTGACATAGGCCAATGCCTACAGTGATTGCAACTAATGCAATTAAATGTAATCTGTGGGTGCATATGTTTTCAGGAAGAAGATGCAATAGAATCCGTTGTTGAATCTGTCACTTTGGCATTATGCGATCCCCATTGTGAAATACCAGATAAAACTGCGATCCAGAGGAATGTAGACGGTCTCGTCTTGAAGTTCCAGGTTCATGGGTTCTCGAAACTTGCTGAAGATTTTGACAAGAATGTGAAGTTGTTGGTCAATAACAAGGAAGTATTTGCCGAAACGGTATGTTTAAAAACGTGCAGTCAACTTGGACCAATCTGTCATCTTTTCACACTAATGATCACCACATGATGTACCAGATCACTGCATTTAAAATTTGTACCGGTAATTTTAGCTGCACTTTTGAAATTTAAAATTCAATCCACGAGGAGGATTGAACCTATTAGGCTACAATTCAATAATTAATTACCAGGGGGCGATACCTATTGAAACTTACTGGTCAAATTGTGATAGGGAATAGCTCATCAGGCATTGTGACCAATTTTAATGTTTGTACCCTGAAATTGGTGTTTCATAGTAAACGTATATCGATTAAATGAAGCCATCGTAGGCCTACGTTAAGAATTGTTATCATATAATAGTCTAACACTCGCTTATAACGTGTTGGATTATGTATAAAGGTAGGCCTACCTAGGCACAGATATCTGCAATTTTTGGTGAAAGTGCATCAAAACACTTTCAATGGGTCATTGAAAAAAAAAACCTCAGCCATAACTCTTGATCAAAAACCTTGCTAGGCCTATATAGTCATATTTAATTTAATACTAATCAAAAACAATAATGGAGCTAGTCGCGATAGATCTGCTATAAAACGATACCAGTTTACCTCCACATAGACCTGTGCAGACCTAGGTACGCAGAACATTTCTATGGGTAGGGCTCAAAACCCGACTTTCGAAAGAGGCAGCCTTGCAGTTCTGACTTGGCGGGCGATGAGTGCGAAAGTACCGGTAACCCAAAACCTAAGTCAACGTCGATCGAGTTCGTTTTGCTAAAACTGGACATTGCCAAGATTATGTGTGTGAAAAAGTGAACATTCTCAAAACCCGATTTCGAAAAGAGGCAGCTTTGCCGTTCTAGCATGGCGGGCCATGAGTGCGAGTCGGCCGGGACCTAGATGTAAGATTTGGTTTGCAGTCTTAACCTCGCCAAATCATTTTGTACAAAGATAATAGCAATTAATAGCATGAACCAATAAAAAGAACGGAGAAAGAAGAAAAAAGTGAACAATATTTATTCAAATATTTATAAAACACCAACATAAAGAAGAGAGAGAATACTTTTTTTTTCAAATTTGTTTTTTCAAATAGTTTTTTTAAGTATTTGTACCGGTACTTATCTTCTTGTAACTCATGTTCCAATGTGATTCGATGTTATCAGCCTGACCTACCATGGAACATGTTGAAACTGCTGCTACCGTTGTCATGGAAACCAATGGAGCACGCGCAGCAGGTTGCTATGGGCAACGCTTCAAACGTCGACCAAGCAGATTCTCTGTTAGACGTGACCGAGGTGTTTGATTGGGTGGCGTATCTGCGTGAGGGAGACGAAACATTGAATTACGAAGAGGATGAATCGGACAGCGTAAGTTTTTCTCTAGACTGGAGTATCAAACAACTTGTGACAAAATGTCGCTGTCACATGGATAACATTTCTTAAACTTCAATGCTTCTAATGTCATAGTAAAAACTAGAAAGTGAATTGAAAATAGCATTGAGATTCTGCAAAGTCTCAAGTAATTGACGGGTCGAAAGAAATTCCTTACCATGGAAACTCATGATTATATGCCCCTAACCAAATCCATAAAAAGGACCTTGGACATTTTTTATAGCTACAAAAACAAATATTTTCGATAGGTTCAATAATATGGCAGCTAAAAAAGTTTTTAAAATTAACGAAGAGCTTAAAATAGGATTGAAAAGACATAAATAATTCAAAATCTGTTGACTCGATTGAAATCTGTTGACTCTGTGCTTTTGTGAGGCTCTTTTTTTGTATAACTGTTACGGCTCATGAGATGAAGCAAGGAGACTCTCCTGCCGATTGACGTATCATGGCATAGTATCCGATTCATATATGAGACAAGTACTGGACATTGACGGCAGTATTGGAACTGTTTGAAACAGGACTGGTCCCAACTGTCGGAGTGCAAAGACGAAGGCAAAGACGCTCCAAGCGACCGAGCACCACGTAGTTGTTCTCCTGACTCGGACGACCTCCTCCCGCCTCGTGATGTGACCCCAGTCAGCCGCGGCGGGCCGACGTTGCCAACTTCACACAGTAACGGCAGCAGGATTCCCCCGCCTCGTGATGTGACCCCAGTCAGCCGCGGCGGGCCGACGTTGCCAACTTCACACAGTTACGGCAGCGGGATTCCCTCATCGACAACAAACTTCTTGTCTCGTAGGACGTTTGAAGAGGAGCGTCACGTCGAACAGGTAGGCTGGCCGCCACAAGTGGGTCCCGGTCTCGAGGACTGTCCCTGAAGTGATATTATCAGATGAAGGAAAGCACAGTGGCGGACCGTGCCCAGAAACCTGTTCGGGGCTAACATTTTGAAAAATACTACACTCACTTCCAATAACCCCAAGTTATGTAAGCCTACACACAAAATATTGTGTTTTTGTAGATTACAGCTAACGGAAACTAATTTAATTGGATCTTTAGAGTCTATTACCGCTGTAATAGGCTACTGGTAATGGTTTGATCATCAAATTATTCCTATATTTCAGCATATAATTTTATAATCATGACAGTATTCAAACTTACCAGAGCAGCTATCTGTATTTTATGAATGAATGAATAAATGTGTAAATTATTACTTTTAATCAATCGAATAATGATAGCTTTACTTGAATCCACTAGACAGAACGGTTCTCAGTGACCTCCCTACCATCTCACACCGGTCTCCCTACCATCTCACGTCGGGTGGTTCGCCCGTTCTTCTCTAGTTCGGTCCATCCACTAGACAGTTCTAACGGTTCTGAGTGACCTCCCTACCATCACACACCGATCTCCCTACCATCTCACGTCGGGTGACTCGCCCGTTCTTCTCTAGTTCGGTCTAATCCACTAGACTGAACAGTTCTGAGTGACCTCCCTACCATCTCACACCGGTCTCCCTACCATCTCACGTCGGGTGACTCGCCCGTTCTTCTCTAGTTCGGTCTAATCCACTAGACAGAACAGTTCTGAGTGACCTCCCCACCATCTCACACCAGTCTCCCTACCATCTCACGTCGGGTGACTCGCCCGTTCTTCTCTAGTTCGGTCAATCCACTAGACAGTTCTAACGGTTCTGAGTGACCTCCCTACCATCACACACCGATCTCCCTACCATCTCACGTCGGGTGACTCGCCCGTTCTTCTCTAGTTCGGTCTAATTCACTAGACAGAACAGTTCTGAGTGACCTCCCCACCATCTCACACCAGTCTCCCTACCATCTCACGTCGGGTGGTTCGCCCGTTCTTCTCTAGTTCGGTCTAATCCACTAGACTGAACAGTTCTGAGTGACCTCCCTACCATCTCACACCGGTCTCCCTACCATCTCACGTCGGGTGGTTCGCCCGTTCTTCTCTAGTTCGGTCTAATCCACTAGACAGAACAGTTCTGAGTGACCTCCCCACCATCTCACACCAGTCTCCCTACCATCTCACGTCGGGTGACTCGCCCGTTCTTCTCTAGTTCGGTCAATCCACTAGACAGTTCTAACGGTTCTGAGTGACCTCCCTACCATCTCACACCAGTCTCCCTACCATCTCACGTCGGGTGACTCGCCCGTTCTTCTCTAGTTCGGTCCATCCACTAGACAGTTCTAACGGTTCTGAGTGACCTCCCTACCATCACACACCGATCTCCCTACCATCTCACGTCGGGTGACTCGCCCGTTCTTCTCTAGTTCGGTCTAATTCACTAGACAGAACAGTTCTGAGTGACCTCCCCACCATCTCACACCAGTCTCCCTACCATCTCACGTCGGGTGGTTCGCCCGTTCTTCTCTAGTTCGGTCCATCCACTAGACAGTTCTAACGGTTCTGAGTGACCTCCCGACCATCACACACCGATCTCCCTACCATCTCACGTCGGGTGGTTCGCCCGTTCTTCTCTAGTTCGGTCTAATCCACTAGACAGTTCTAACAGTTCTGAGTGACCTCCCTACCATCTCACACCGGTCTCCCTACCATCTCACGTCGGGTGACTCGCCCGTTCTTCTCTAGTTCGGTCTAATCCACTAGACAGAACAGTTCTGAGTGACCTCCCTACCATCTCACACCAGTCTCCCTACCATCTCACGTCGGGTGACTCGCCCGTTCTTCTCTAGTTCGGTCTAATCCACTAGACAGAACAGTTCTGAGTGACCTCCCTACCATCTCACACCGGTCTCCCTACCATCTCACGTAGGGTGACTCGCCCTTTCTTCTCTAGTTCGGTCCAATCCACTAGACAGAACAGTTCTGAGTGACCTCCCTACCATCTCACACCGGTCTCCCTACCATCTCACGTCAGGTGACTCGCCCGTTCTTCTCTAGTTCGGTCTAATCCACTAGACAGAACGGTTCTGAGTGACCTCCCTACCATCTCACACCGATCTCCCTACCATCTCACGTCGGGTGGTTAGCCCGTTCTTCTCTAGTTCGGTCTAATCCACTAGACAGTTCTAACAGTTCTGAGTGACCTCCCTACCATCTCACACCAGTCTCCCTACCATCTCACGTCGGGTGACTCGCCCGTTCTTCTCTAGTTCGGTCAATCCACTAGACAGTTCTAACGGTTCTGAGTGACCTCCCTACCATCTCACACCAGTCTCCCTACCATCTCACGTCGGGTGACTCGCCCGTTCTTCTCTAGTTCGGTCAATCCACTAGACTGAACAGTTCTGAGTGACCTCCCTACCATCTCACACCGGTCTCCCTACCATCTCACGTCGGGTGACTCGCCCGTTCTTCTCTAGTTCGGTCAATCCACTAGACAGTTCTAACAGTTCTGAGTGACCTCCCTACCATCTCACACCGGTCTCCCTACCATCTCACGTCGGGTGACTCGCCCGTTCTTCTCTAGTTCGGTCTAATCCACTAGACAGAACAGTTCTGAGTGACCTCCCTACCATCTCACACCAGTCTCCCTACCATCTCACGTCGGGTGACTCGCCCGTTCTTCTCTAGTTCGGTCTAATCCACTAGACAGAACAGTTCTGAGTGACCTCCCTACCATCTCACACCGGTCTCCCTACCATCTCACGTAGGGTGACTCGCCCTTTCTTCTCTAGTTCGGTCCAATTCACTAGACAGAACAGTTCTGAGTGACCTCCCTACCATCTCACACCGGTCTCCCTACCATCTCACGTCGGGTGACTCGCCCGTTCTTCTCTAGTTCGGTCTAATCCACTAGACAGAACGGTTCTGAGTGACCTCCCTACCATCTCACACCGATCTCCCTACCATCTCACGTCGGGTGGTTAGCCCGTTCTTCTCTAGTTCGGTCTAATCCACTAGACAGTTCTAACAGTTCTGAGTGACCTCCCTACCATCTCACACCAGTCTCCCTACCATCTCACGTCGGGTGACTCGCCCGTTCTTCTCTAGTTCGGTCAATCCACTAGACAGTTCTAACGGTTCTGAGTGACCTCCCTACCATCTCACACCGGTCTCCCTACCATCTCACGTCGGGTGGTTCGCCCGTTCTTCTCTAGTTCGGTCCATCCACTAGACAGTTCTAACGGTTCTGAGTGACCTCCCTACCATCTCACACCGGTCTCCCTACCATCTCACGTCGGGTGGTTCGCCCGTTCTTCTCTAGTTCGGTCCATCCACTAGACAGTTCTAACGGTTCTGAGTGACCTCCCTACCATCTCACACCAGTCTCCCTACCATCTCACGTCAGGTGACTCGCCCGTTCTTCTCTAGTTCGGTCAATCCACTAGACTGAACAGTTCTGAGTGAACCCCCTACCATCTCACACCGGTCTCCCTACCATCTCACGTCGGGTGACTCGCCCGTTCCTCTCTAGTTCGGTCAATCCACTAGACAGTTCTAACAGTTCTGAGTGACCTCCCTACCATCTCACACCGGTCTCCCTACCATCTCACGTCGGGTGACTCGCCCGTTCTTCTCTAGTTCGGTCAATCCACTAGACAGTTCTAACGGTTCTGAGTGACCTCCCTACCATCTCACACCAGTCTCCCTACCATCTCACGTCGGGTGACTCGCCCGTTCTTCTCTAGTTCGGTCTAATCCACTAGACAGAACAGTTCTGAGTGACCTCCCTACCATCTCACACCGGTCTCCCTACCATCTCACGTCGGGTGACTCGCCCGTTCTTCTCTAGTTCGGTCTAATCCACTAGACTGAACAGTTCTGAGTGACCTCCCTACCATCTCACACCGGTCTCCCTACCATCTCACGTCGGGTGACTCGCCCGTTCTTCTCTAGTTCGGTCTAATCCACTAGACAGAACAGTTCTGAGTGACCTCCCTACCATCTCACACCGGTCTCCCTACCATCTCACGTCGGGTGACTCGCCCGTTCTTCTCTAGTTCGGTCCAATCCACTAGACAGAACGGTTCTGAGTGACCTCCCTACCATCTCACACCGGTCTCCCTACCATCTCACGTCGGGTGACTCGCCCGTTCTTCTCTAGTTCGGTCTAATCCACTAGACAGAACGGTTCTGAGTGACCTCCCTACCATCTCACACCGGTCTCCCTACCATCTCACGTCGGGTGACTCGCCCGTTCTTCTCTAGTTCGGTCTAATCCACTAGACAGAACAGTTCTGAGTGACCTCCCTACCATCTCACACCAGTCTCCCTACCATCTCACGTCGGGTGACTCGCCCGTTCTTCTCTAGTTCGGTCTAATCCACTAGACAGTTCTAACAGTTCTGAGTGACCTCCCTACCATCTCACACCGGTCTCCCTACCATCTCACGTCGGGTGACTCGCCCGTTCTTCTCTAGTTCGGTCTAATCCACTAGACAGAACGGTTCTGAGTGACCTCCCTACCATCTCACACCAGTCTCCCTACCATCTCACGTCGGTTGACTCGCCCGTTCTTCTCTAGTTCGGTCTAATCCACTAGACAGTTCTAACAGTTCTGAGTGACCTCCCCACCATCTCACACCAGTCTCCCTACCATCTCACGTCGGGTGGTTAGCCCGTTCTTCTCTAGTTTGGTCCAATCCACTAGACAGTTCTAACAGTTCTGAGTGACCTCCCTACCATCACACACCGGTCTCCCTACCATCTCACACCGGTCTCCCTACCATCTCACACCGGTCTCCCTACCATCTCACGTCGGGTGGTTAGCCCGTTCTTCTCTAGTTTGGTCTAATCCACTAGACAGTTCTAACAGTTCTGAGTGACCTCCCTACCATCTCACACCGGTCTCCCTACCATCTCACGTCGGGTGACTCGCCCGTTCTTCTCTAGTTCGGTCTAATCCACTAGACAGAACGGTTCTGAGTGACCTCCCTACCTATCTCACACCAGTCTCCCTACCATCTCACGTCGGGTGACTCGCCCGTTCTTCTCTAGTTCGGTCTAATCCACTAGACAGAACGGTTCTGAGTGACCTCCTTACCATCTCACACCAGTCTCCCTACCATCTCACGTCGGGTGGTTAGCCTGTTCTTCTCTAGTTTGGTCTAATCCACTAGACAGTTCTAACAGTTCTGAGTGACCTCCCTACCATCTCACAACGGTCTCCCTACCATCTCACGTCGGGTGACTCGCCCGTTCTTCTCTAGTTCGGTCTAATCCACTAGACAGAACGGTTCTGAGTGACCTCCCTACCATCTCACACCGGTCTCCCTACCATCTCACGTCGGTTGACTCGCCCGTTCTTCTCTAGTTTGGTCCAATCCACTAGACAGTTCTAACAGTTCTGAGTGACCTCCCTACCATCTCACACCAGTCTCCCTACCATCTCACGTCGGTTGACTCGCCCGTTCTTCTCTAGTTCGGTCTAATCCACTAGACAGAACGGTTCTGAGTGACCTCCCTACCATCTCACACCGGTCTCCCTACCATCTCACGTCGGGTGGTTCGCCCGTTCTTCTCTAGTTCGGTCCATCCACTAGACAGTTCTAACAGTTCTGAGTGACCTCCCTACCATCTCACAACGGTCTCCCTACCATCTCACGTCGGGTGACTCGCCCGTTCTTCTCTAGTTCGGTCTAATCCACTAGACAGTTCTAACAGTTCTGAGTGACCTCCTTACCATCTCACACCGGTCTCCCTATCATCTCACGTCGGGTGGTTCGCCCGTTCTTCTCTAGTTCGGTCCAATCCACTAGACAGAACAGTTCTGAGTGACCTCCCTACCATCTCACACCGGTCTCCCTACCATCTCACGTCGGGTGACTCGCCCGTTCTTCTCTAGTTCGGTCCAATCCACTAGACAGAACTGTTCTGAGTGACCTCCCTACCTATCTCACACCAGTCTCCCTACCATCTCACGTCGGGTGACTCGCCCACTTTTCCCTAGTTCGGTCCAATCGGATGACTTCCGTTCGGGGCAACAGAACCACTGCTCCACGATCGGTGCTAGCACATTTCTCAAAATCGGTCCAACCGATTCATTCCAAAAAATTTACAGTTCCAAGTTGGATAAGTTTGCGTGTACAGAAAAAGTTTCAAGTTGATCAGTCAAACCGTGCGACCTGTTCAGCGCTTACATACAAAACAAAAAAAGACACACAGAAGACGAATCTCCATAACTATAAAGGCCGATCCACACGATGGTTTGCAATGGGCGAGATTGAACCTCCCTTTCAATCGGCCGATATTTACCGTGTGTGTGGACTGACTCCCATAGCGGTGTCACACGTTTCAGATTTAATCTGTGCGTTCAGAGCTTGCTTCTATAATCAGGCATTGAAAGGGCCGATTGAAGGTCAGATTGGCTCAGTAGCCAATGAGAATGCAAGATTTCTGTGACGTCACAGCAGAACTTCGAATAGCAGCAAGAAAAATGCCGCCAAAAAGTGTGCTGAAAGAGGAGTGATTCTAATCGATTATAACAGGGAATATCCTATTCCATGAAATCCAAAACATCCTATAAACATATAATTAACAAACGCGCTCATGGACGAATTGACTCGGCTACTTGATTATAATCACACTGGTGATTGGTTCAATATTCTGCCTGGGCCAGGCCATCTAGGCCTAACTCCATTATTAATTGTTTATTCATTACTACTAGACTTGACTAGTGAATTGTAAATTATTGTGAGACACTTTACTCAGTTTGGCTCAAAAAACTTTTAGCCTCAGTATTGGTATGCAAGGATTAAATGGAATGAATCCGCAACTAACCTCACTTTTAATTTGACAGCTACGTGATCCTGCAATAACAAACAATCACACCGCCTTTGATTTGTTTTGTGCGCTGCGATCTATTAGGGCTAAGGAGGCTATGGCCTTCTATGATTGGCCTATTTGAAAGTAGCGCCCGCCCGTCTCCACATTGCAATCTGTTTCATATTTTACCGTGTGAACAGAGAAGTATCTCCCTTTGAATCGGCTGATTGAAAGGGAGGTTCAATCTTGCCCATTGCAAACCATTGTGAGGACCGGCCTTAAGAGTAAGATGGAGTCTTCGCTACGCTCATCTAATGAAGCTGTTATTGTTTGCGTGTACCCAGGTTTCCAGCGCGCCACTACAAGCGGGTGGCGACTGTCTGGCCGCAACGAGTAGCCCCACGTTGTCTGGTAGAAGCCCCGAGCCCTCGGTTGCCGGCGGCAACCAATCAGCGAGCTGCGCCAGTCACGGCGCGCCAGACTGCGACGGTGATTCGCCCGCGACCAAGGACTTGCTCCAGATCTACGCGGACGGTTTCGAGGCGGGCCGACGTCTCGACACGATGGTGCCTCAGTCGTACTTGTTCGCTGCCGAACAGATGAGAGCTTTTCCTTCCAAACCAATCATCCGGTGAGTCGGTCGTTGATAGGAAAAGGCAGCTCGTTGTACGAAGCGTGAGATATTTGTATGAATTTTAATAGAAACATATAACTGCAGACCCAATTTGTATTATTAAACTTGCAAAACGTATCTCTCATTGACTGTCCTCACACCTCTTATTTACAATATATAATATTCGTGACTATTTTTGGCATGTTATTCTTAGATATTTTCAAAAATATAATAATTTTAATAGTAGGCCGTAATAATAGCATGGTAAACTCAAGGGTAAATTGTGAAGATCATTGTCCCTCTTCTTAAATAAGCTACTATTTGAAAATGAGTTGCCAAGTATTTTGCTACAAAATGCTATATTTTGAGAAATATACGCGACAAAAGCTGAAAATAAGTATATTCCTACAACTGTAACTATCAGTTGAATGTTTGTGCAGGCTCCATCTCGAATCTGACGTTGCGGTTCTACCAGAGTACTTTGTGTTACGAGAAGTGCTGTGGCTGTTTCTCTCGTCTGAGGAAAACCGCTGTTTCGGCCTCGACGATAATAACAAGTTCAAACCTCGTCCTGATTTCACTATCCTCGACGTTAGTGTGGTACGTATTGTTTATTGTTGGTTCACGATTTTCTTAGGACACAAATACATTGTATAAATCAGGTCAAGATACAAAACTTATAAAACCATGTTAAATATGTTATGTTCAATTTATGCTTCTTTTTCAAATTACCTGAGGTAATCACCACGGGACCATAAGGTTATTAACTTTATATACATAAAATGAAGTGCCTGATTAAAGGGTTATCTTGATGGGATAAATCAAGTAGGCCTAATATTTATATTACCTTCATTATATTCAATAGAACTGGGACAGAGAAATTGTTCGACTCTGTCAGTTGGTAATTGGAAGAACTTTCTTCATATAGTCTTTACAATAGAACCTCAATTTATAAAGCCTTATTTACACGGGCCAATATTTCGATCAAGGTCTTGAGTTCAACCCTTGAGCTCAAGTCATCGACTCCTGTTGACGATACCATTGATCGGAAAACCCTCCTTGACGTGCAGAGTTGACGTCAACCCTTGAGCCCAAGTCATCGACTCGTGTTGACGATACCATTGATCAGAAAACCCTCCTTGACGTGCAGGATTGACGTCAACCCTTGAGCTCAAGTCATTGGCTCGTGTTGACGATACCATTGATCGGGAAACCCTCCTTGACGTGCAGGGTTGACGTCAACCCTTGAGCTCAAGTCATTGACTCGTGTTGACGATACCATTGATCGGGAAACCCTCCTTGACGTGCAGGGTTGACGTCAACCCTTGAGCCCAAGTCATTGACTCGTGTTGACGATACCATTGATCGGGAAACCCTCCTTGACGTGCAGGATTGACGTCAACCCTTGAGCCCAAGTCATTGACTGGTGTTGACGATACCATTGATCGGAAAACCCTCCTTGACGTGCAGGATTGACGTCAACCCTTGAGCCCAAGTCATTGACTCCTGTTGACGATACCATTGATCGGAAAACCCTCCTTGACGTGCAGAGTTGACGTCAACCCTTGAGCTCAAGTCATTGACTCGTGTTGACGATACCATTGATCGGAAAACCCTCCTTGACGTGCAGAGTTGACGTCAACCCTTGAGCGCAACCTTTAGTTTAGAACCTGTTCTATATGTGATGAAGCTTGACAGAAACCAGCCAATCAGACGAGACTATCAATCCTACTGCACATCTCTCGTCGCGCAAGACCCACTGCCTTCATGTGATTGCTTCAACCAATCAGGAGACATTCCAATATGCCAATGTTCGAAATAATATTAGGCCTGCATATAATAATAATTTAATTTTAATAATAATATTCAATAATTTGATTTCATTTGATAATTATTTATTTGATTCATGCCTATTAATTATTCATCTCATTTATCAATTATTTTTTTATGAATGTATTACTCATTTTATAAATGTAGACCTATTAGGCCTATATATTTTATAACTGTATTATTCATTTTAAGAATTTATTATTCATTTTATAAATTTATTATTTATTTCATAAATTTATCATTTGATAGGCCTGTTCATTGATTATTAATATCAATTTAGTGATAGTTTTGATTATAATATTATTTTTATAATAGACCCATGTATTCCAATATTGTTGAAAAGCTGACGTTTGTTATGACATTAGTTTGCTATGAAGCGTTGATGGCAGGGTTGATCCGGGATCAATGTTGCAGTCAAGCGAGGCCTGGAGCTCACGCCATTAATCAGGCTCAAGTTTCTCGTTTCTATTTATTTGTTACGTTTGTTAAATCCTATTTTCTGATCCCACCCGTCTGTCTCTCCACGCTGAATAGTTACATCGATAAGTTATTCACTGGATTCTATTTTCTGATCCCACCCGTATGTCTCTCCACGCTGAATAGTTACATCGATAAGTTATTCACTGGATTCTATTTTCTGGATTTCAGGGAATCAACTCCAGTCAAATGGTTCAGAAAAATCAGTATAGATTTTTATTTACTAGGAAAACGCGGTATGCGCGTTGTGAGATGAGCTTAGATGTATGGAAATCTAGGATGAAAAATAACTTGTCAGCTCAATTTACATCTACGGACCTTGGATTACTTCAAAAGTTCAAAAACCTTACCTGCAACTTGTTGATATTTATAGTGCTGCAACCTGTTGCATATACACTTTGCAAATCCAATTGATCCAAAATTAATATTCAATAAAATGTACACTTTTGTTGCATTTTTTTTTGTCAATTATCATTCGATTGTTGCAAAAATCTCTGAAAAGGTGTATAATAGTATTGTTCATATTCGGTGAAAATTTGAGAGCTTTTGAAAAATTCTTTTTTCCAAGTATTTTCCCTCCGGGTTATTCTTATGAGACTTTTTCGAACTTTCCGATTATTTTCCGGAAAAACCATCTGACCGATTTCTCTGAATAACAATCCCAGCCTATTCTGGTATGTCAGAAATATGTAGAAAAAGTTTCAAGTTGATAGATATTTTTTCCTGACCTGTATGCAGCATACAAAATTACAAAAACAACAACAAAAAACATAAAAACCAAGCCCATTTTTTTTCGGTATGTAGAATGAAATCTTGGCTATGCTCATCTCACTGTTATACTTGCAGGAAGTTTTGTGGGACTTTCTGGACAAGCTTTGTCCTTACTTCGACATGATCCGAGAGTTCCGGCTGTTCCGGGACGATATCCACGACGAGACGGGAGGGAAGAGTCCGCCGAATACGTACAAGGCTTATCATTATGCTGTCGAGCAATACGTCACGAAATTCACAAACGTTGTTTCCAACGTCATGAATATAGTGGCTAAACAAGGTAGGCATATTCGCATGTATCGAGAAACGTTTGGGGCTTCGAAATGGAAATGAACACCAAGAAAAGTTGAAGTACATCGCAACGCTAAAACCAGATTCCAACAAATAGTGACAATACTTATTTCCCTAATTTTAGAAAAAACTAGAAATCATAATCTCAATTTCAGAAATTAGGACTAATTCATCTCCAAGAAATCGGTAATGTCCACGTCATGACTCATACAGTCATACTCTCTGGAAGACTTTTCTTTACCATAGGCCTATTTAATAATAATGGTTTTTACTATCGGAGACTGTACAAACAGTATGATATACGTCATGAATTACAAATATACATATAATAAGCATTGTTCAAGATTAGCTGAAAGCTAAAAAATCATCAACAGAGTAAAAAGCATTTTCACATAACAGTTTCTTGACTCTGGATTTAACTATGCTGGATATCGACTTGATGTCTATCGGTAGGTTGTTATAAAAACCGTAACATTGTATATGGCGGTCCTTTCTTTTGAAATCGAATTTGAAAATTTGAAATCGAGACGATGATTTCTAGCTTCTCCACAATCAGAGGAATAAATATTGTGATTATTGATTAGGATCTAGTTTCAGGGTTGTGAGATCCTCTATGATTGAACACATTATAGCCACGATGGAGTGAAACCAACCTACCGTACTCTATCATAATATAAAGAAGGTGCCCCAACTCCGGTCTTTAAAGTGAAATATTTCCGGGGTCAGTTCCCGAGTCCAGGGTCCCGATTGCCTGTAGCGCAACTATCGCTGTTATATCAAACTATTTAGAACAACAATGCTCAGCAATGCTATACACAGCCCAGTAGATTACGAGAATCATAGATTTTGCGAGTTGAACAATGCCACCGGTACCGTAGCCACTCTTATCTACATCTAGTTCACAAGGGGATCCGCTAAATCATGACAGGCAATCGCAACGATTGACTCTGAAATGACCGCAAGAAACCACAAATGCCTTCCATGTTATCAGTATGGGATTTGAAGCACTTTCTTTACATTATGATGAAATAGGTTGGTATCACTACATCGTGCCGTAGTGAAGGAGTTGATACACCTGTAGTAACTTATACTCATGTGGATATTTATTTGGAACGTGAATGTGTAATATCCTAGTTCTTGAGTCAGAAATGTCAATTTTTCATGAAAATATATTTGTTAAAATTTACCACTTGATTTTCATTAAAGATTTCCATTTTTTTTTGTGTTTTTTGTTGGATGAATCAATTGATCATAAGTATATCTCTTTTGCTGCATTTTTATTGAAATTATAAGATAATATTGAAATAATATTGCGTAGGCCTACCGTTATACGCAAATTCCATTTATAATGATGAAAAAATCCATAATCTTATTTTATAGGCTCAACTTTTCCTATTTAAAGTAATACATCAGGGTCAGGCATCAGCCCTTTCAGCAGCTTTTACTTATATTTGTCCCCAACATAGCCCTATAAATGTCATCACAAATAATTGTAGGCTAGCCTTGTTGACCAGGTAGCCGTATGAATGTGCAATCAGTTCAAACAGTTATATTCACTGACGAGCATGGTAACAACAAAATCAGCCTACGTTCAAGTATAGACTTGACCCATTTACTGATGAATAATTTACTAATTTCTAGGGGTGTGCAAGCACTTGAATTTTTGAGTTCGAGTTTCAAGGTCCGAGTTCGAGTTCAAATTTAGCTGAACACGAAAATTCAAGTTTGATTTCTTTTTTTTGTTGTGTTTGTATTGTCCTGAAAATAAAACATGTGAAGGGTACACGGGAATAATGATACAAGTCCACGAAGAATCGAGTTGAAATATCGACCTCCAATAGAAAGTGGTTTCGAACTTTGAATTGTAGGCCTATTTATCTGAGAACTCACAATATGTGACTTGTATCGTTATTCCTGTGTGATGTGATTTCAAGTTCTAAAGGCTGCTACTGATACTCAAATCTCGGCCTAACAATTTTTCTTCTTGCTTTCTTTTGAAATTCAAACTCAAACTCGAAACTCACGATTTTCTCTCAAACTCGAAGTCAAACTTGACTTGAACATGAATTCTCAAACTTGCACACCGCTACAAATCTCTTCTAGTACCTGTTGGCCTACTGCCGTATCGTTGGCCCACCGCCGTATCGTTGGCCTACCGCCGTATTGTTGGCCTACCACCATATTGTTGGCCCACCGCCGTATTGTTGGCCTACCGCCGTATTGTTGGCCTACCGCCGTATTGTTGACCTACCGCCGTATTGTTGGCCTACCGCCGTATCGTTGGCCTACCGCCGTATCGTTGGCCCACCGCCGTATCGTTGGCCTACCGCCGTATTGTTGGCCTACCGCCGTATTGTTGGCCTACTGCCGTATTGTTGGTCTACTGCCGTATTGTTGGCCTACCGCCGTATTGTTGGCCTACCGCCGTATCGTTGGCCTACCGCCATATTGTTGGCCTACCGCTGTATCGTTGGCCTACCGCCGTATTGTTGGCCTACCACCGTATTGTTGGCCTACCGCCGTATTGTTGGCCTACCGCCGTATTGTTGGCCTACCGCCATATTGTTGGCCTACCGCCGTATTGTTGGTCTACCACCGTATTGTTGGCCTACCGCCATATTGTTGGCCTACCGCCGTATTGTTGGCCTACCGCCGTATTGTTGGCCGTTGATCCGGAGCTGACCAGCTGTTTGTTCTCAGAGAAGATCAACTCTCTTCTGTCGGTGCGCCGTGACTTACAGCCCTCTCTGGACGAGCTGCAGTTCATCACGAACCTGCACAGGAAGGCTGTGTGCGACTGGAGGAGCCAACCCAACTGGTTTGCTGCGATACGGTAAGCAGGGCAAATATATAGAGGCAAGAAATTATAGCAATTCAAGTATTCAGTTTTTTAGCATTTGCTATTCCAAAAATAGCATTTTATAGCATCGGTCAACTTTGAAATGAGCATTAATTTAGCATCAGAAAGTCTCTGGAGAAACGTGATGGTTCTGGGATATAAATGATGTACACTTGTATTAGAAGCTATTTTCAACGTATTCTCAGCTTGAGCAGTGAGCAAGTCTGAAAAGACAGTAGGCCTATACATAATACGTGCACACATTGACGTCAATATGCCTCACATTGAAACATTAATTGAGCTGCACAGAATGAAAGAACATTGTAAGTGACTGCACAGGCCAACGAATGTTGACAAATGGATTGAAATGTAAGATATTGAGTTTTCATGGCACTTTAATCCAAGTGTCACTGACAATGTTTCAAGAAAAAATACCATTTTCTCACAAATAGGGCTTATTTCATGTAAATGTTGATTTATCGTTGTGAAAGGCATGTATCGCTTTAATTAGCAAAAAATAACTCGGCCTTGAATGGTTTTGAACATCACAAAACATGAAGAAAACACCCAAATTCCGGTCATGGTTTCGGATGACTCTCAATTCTTGAGCGTTTATAGCTGGTGGTAAAATGACAAATACATGCAGCAAGTCATACACGTCTCTTCAGTACATTTATCAGTCACCTCGGTAAGTTTTATTTCTCGATCCCATTCAGCCCACATGTTGAATACAGTGTACCCTTGTTAATCCGAAATGAAGGGATCCAACAAAATTATTTCGATTCATAAAAATTTTGACTAACCAAAGAATTCCTTTTCGACGAGATTCATCACACTTCTCGGTTAGAATTGAAGCAATTTCATATTGCGCACGAGAGAAAGTGAGAAGCCGCTTTACTGATCGACGATCGTGCGTACTTGGCTAGCCGACAACCCTCATTAATCCAAACTCGGTTGATCCAAACTTTGACATATTTCAAACTTGAAAGTCGTTCCCTGGCTGAAGGTATGGGTATTTCAATGTTAATAAATATCAATAATTTGAATTCCAGCTAATCTGTAATTCGAACTAATATTTCGATCCTTCAATTGCTTTCACTCAGTTTTCAGATTGGATGATTCTGATTGGCTCGTGTGAATTCCTTGGATTGATCTTTCCAACTTTCATCTATTTTATTGATGCATAAGAATGAGCCCAGCTGAGCTGTTCGCTGCTTCGAGTGCGCTCTGACCTTGACGAGCATGAGATTTATGTTTGCTCGGAACACTCGTTTGTCAGACTCGGGATGGCCGAGCGCCAATGATTGCGAGCTATATAACGATTGTGTGTTGTCGGCTAGCCGAAGTAACACGATCAGTGAAGAGGTTTTTCACACGTGTGGCATAGTTTTCTCTCGCACAATTTGAAATTGCTTCAATTCCAACCAGGAAATGTGATGATCTTCATTGAAAAAGAGTTTTCTAGTTGATCCAAATTTTTATAAATCATCTTCTGGGGGGGGGGGGGGGGGTCCTTGCATTGCGCATCATCGAGGGTTCACTGTATTTGATATCATATACGTGAAACCTCTATCTATCCATTTTCAAGGGACCAGGAGAAAGAAAACCATTAAGGAATATTTAACATACTTGGGCCTAATAAGTTATATGTGAGTAGGTTGCATGATGGAATGAATTTTAGAAGTGGGAAAACGATGGATCCGAGAACGATGCATCAAGGAAAGAATGAATATTGTGGTTTAACGGCGCGTCAACGACGTAGTTATATTGCGCCGGGATGCATCGAGGCTTCCCGTTTTGATATTCGATATGATGACTTCCCCAGTTGTACTGTAACTTGACAATCTGTAACTACTGACTTAAAGATCTGCACGTCACTGAAGATTGGTAATATCTAAAGTGTGATCCCCTTTCCACTTTTAAAGATGACGGTCTTTAGGGTGATCGTTAATTGAGATTTCCTTATAGATCTACAAGACCCCTATTGATAAGTTTTTAAAGACTGCATAAAATGACGTTCACCTAATAATCCAAAAATATTATCAATTAATATTGAATAACACAAACATTTTACAGCTTGGTGAACGATTTTGAATTGTTGTACGTAAATTAAAGAATGAAAAGTATAGTAATTACTTACGGAATCATTTAGTTTTTGACCTGCTTTTTTGATGCCAAAAATGGGGACGAAACCGTGTCTTCTTCCTTCTGTCAGTTGATTGTGTCGGTTGACATTCACCCTCTTTGAATTATGTTTGGCTAGTCTACACTTTTCAGAACTGAATGAATAAATACCTATGAATGATTTGCACTCTGAATATCTTAAAGACAATCAAAGTGTCGACAATGAAATGAAAGAAGTTGAAATTGATGAAAGCTTCTGAATCGAGAGCCTCTATTAATCTTGTAAACGCTCTCTGGATCAAAATGATGCATACATGTTTTCTGTTGGCTTATAATGCGTCATCGATTATGTCTACTAGAAAATATGTCATGATTTTAATAAGCAACGTTAACAATCTATAACATTGAAGATTTGAGGATGGGACTCGATCTCTAGGGATCTAGTCTTCAACTCTAACGATATAAATTGTTAATAGTTAAAGATTGTTAAGTTAAGGATCGAGAACAGGAATCGCAGTGCTGAATGTCAGTGTTTTGTTCCAGGCTGCTCACAGTGTTGTACTGGTCGCTGATGGATCAGTCGTTCAACCCAAGACGAGCAGCCGTCGTGTGCGACATATTCCTCAAGAGCTTCCATTCGTACGCGACAATCATTGACATGTGGCTGACGCGCGGGGTAAACGTCGACTTCAACAACGAGTTTGTTGTTTACAGGTAACTGTATTCACTGGGGGGGGGGGGTCATTAATTACGATAATCGATATTACTTCCATTATCAATATTTAGAGTTGTAGGTAGGCCTATGTAGAATTTATTTCCAGGTTTGGTAGCCTCTACTCATGTGAAATGTAGCATTTTGTAGTTAACTACTTTAAACAGGAGCTGAAAACTCTGGATCAACAACTACAGGATTATCAACGGATATTCCACATTCTTCCGAACTTTCCAGTCTGAGGAAAAAGGTTGTCCGAATACCACTTACGGTATTATTGATAGGTATAACGATTCTTCTCAACATGACATTTGGTTTCTGATGTTGATTTTATATTTGAACACACTTTTCAAAAATGATATTTCGTATGATCCAGCTCAATAGGCCTATCTTCAAAATTATGCAAATTTTAATGAAATAGCTAAATGTAGCTGAATACTCTGGAAATACATTTTAGTGAAAAATAGTGAATAGAATGTGATGTTGAATGAATTGAAATACAGTGAAACCTCGATCTATCGTTTTCCCGCATCTATTGTTTGTTTTGTATGGTCCCAACCAAACCGCCATACAAACAATGTTGAATATTCCCGCATTCATCGTTTTCCCGCATCTATTGTCTGTTTTGTGTGGTCCCAACCAAACCGCCATGCAAACAATGTTAAATATTCCCGCATTCATCGTTTTCCCGCATCTATTGTCTGTTTTGTGTGGTCCCAACCAAACCGCCATACAAACAATGTTAAATATTCCCGCATTCATCGTTTTCCCGCATCTATTGTCTGTTTTGTGTGGTCCCAACCAAACCGCCATGCAAACAATGTTAAATATTCCCGCATTCATCGTTTTCCCGCATCTATTGTCTGTTTTGTGTGGTCCCAACCAAACCGCCATACAAACAATGTTAAATATTCCCGCATTCATCGTTTTCCCGCATCTATTGTCTGTTTTGTGTGGTCCCAACCAAACCGCCATACAAACAATGTTAAATATTCCCGCATTCATCGTTTTCCCGCATCTATTGTCTGTTTTGTGTGGTCCCAACCAAACCGCCATACAAACAATGTTAAATATTCCCGCATTCATCGTTTTCCCGCATCTATTGTCTGTTTTGTGTGGTCCCAACCAAACCGCCATGCAAACAATGTTAAATATTCCCGCATTCATCGTTTTCCCGCATCTATTGTCTGTTTTGTGTGGTCCCAACCAAACCGCCATACAAACAATGTTAAATATTCCCGCATTCATCGTTTTCCCGCATCTATTGTCTGTTTTGTGTGGTCCCAACCAAACCGCCATACAAACAATGTTAGATATTCCCGCATTCATCGTTTTCCCGCATCTATTGTCTGTTTTGTGTGGTCCCAACCAAACCGCCATACAAACAATGTTAAATATTCCCGCATTCATCGTTTTCCCGCATCTATTGTCTGTTTTGTGTGGTCCCAACCAAACCGCCACACAAACAATGTTAAATATTCCCGCATTCATCGTTTTCCTGCATCTATTGTCTGTTTTGTGTGGTCCCAACCAAACCGCCATACAAACAATGTTAAATATTCCCGCATTCATCGTTTTCCCGCATCTATTGTCTGTTTTGTGTGGTCCCAACCAAACCGCCATACAAACAATGTTGAATATTCCCGCATTCATCGTTTTCCCGCATCTATTGTCTGTTTTGTGTGGTCCCAACCAAACCGCCATACAAACAATGTTAAATATTCCCGCATTCATCGTTTTCCCGCATCTATTGTCTGTTTTATGTGGTCCCAACCAAACCGCCATGCAAACAATGTTGAATTTTCCCGCATCTATTGTCTGTTTTATGTGGTCCCAACCAAACCGCCATGCAAACAATGTTAAATATTCCCGCATTCATCGTTTTCCCGCATCTATTGTCTGTTTTGTGTGGTCCCAACCAAACCGCCATACAAACAATGTTAAATATTCCCGCATTCATCGTTTTCCCGCATCTATTGTCTGTTTTATGTGATCCCAACCAAACCGCCATGCAAACAATGTTAAATATTCCCGCATTCATCGTTTTCCCGCATCTATTGTCTGTTTTATGTGGTCCCAACCAAACCGCCATGCAAACAATGTTGAATTTTCCCGCATCTATTGTCTGTTTTATGTGGTCCCAACCAAACCGCCATGCAAACAATGTTAAATATTCCCGCATTCATCGTTTTCCCGCATCTATTGTCTGTTTTGTGTGGTCCCAACCAAACCGCCATGCAAACAATGTTGAATTTTCCCGCATCTATTGTCTGTTTTGTGTGGTCCCAACCAAACCGCCATGCAAACAATGTTGAATTTTCCCGCATCTATTGTCTGTTTTGTGTGGTCCCAACCAAACCGCCATGCAAACAATGTTAAATATTCCCGCATTCATCGTTTTCCCGCATCTATTGTCTGTTTTATGTGGTCCCAACCAAACCGCCATGCAAACAATGTTGAATTTTCCCGCATCTATTGTCTGTTTTATGTGGTCCCAACCAAACCGCCATGCAAACAATGTTAAATATTCCCGCATTCATCGTTTTCCCGCATCTATTGTCTGTTTTGTGTGGTCCCAACCAAACCGCCATACAAACAATGTTAAATATTCCCGCATTCATCGTTTTCCCGCATCTATTGTCTGTTTTATGTGGTCCCAACCAAACCGCCATGCAAACAATGTTAAATATTCCCGCATTCATCGTTTTCCCGCATCTATTGTCTGTTTTGTGTGGTCCCAACCAAACCGCCATGCAAACAATGTTAAATATTCCCGCATTCATCGTTTTCCCGCATCTATTGTCTGTTTCATGTGGTCCCAACCAAACCGCCATGCAAACAATGTTGAATTTTCCCGCATCTATTGTCTGTTTTATGTGGTCCCAACCAAACCGCCATGCAAACAATGTTGAATTTTCCCGCATCTATTGTCTGTTTTATGTGGTCCCAACCAAACCGCCATGCAAACAATGTTAAATATTCCCGCATTCATCGTTTTCCCGCATCTATTGTCTGTTTTGTGTGGTCCCAACCAAACCGCCATGCAAACAATGTTGAATTTTCCCGCATCTATTGTCTGTTTTATGTGGTCCCAACCAAACCGCCATGCAAACAATGTTGAATTTTCCCGCATCTATTGTCTGTTTTATGTGGTCCCAACCAAACCGCCATGCAAACAATGTTAAATATTCCCGCATTCATCGTTTTCCCGCATCTATTGTCTGTTTTGTGTGGTCCCAACCAAACCGCCATGCAAACAATGTTAAATATTCCCGCATTCATCGTTTTCCCGCATCTATTGTCTGTTTTGTGTGGTCCCAACCAAACCGCCATGCAAACAATGTTAAATATTCCCGCATTCATCGTTTTCCCGCATCTATTGTCTGTTTTGTGTGGTCCCAACCAAACCGCCACACAAACAATGTTAAATTTTCCCGCATTCATTGTTTTTCCGCTTCTATTGCTTGTTATTTTCGATCCCTCGCCACTTGAACCTCGAACGATCGTTTTGAAACAGAGATAAATTGCTAACAAGATACAAGACTTCTCACCATAGCACACTTCCAGGCCAGCATTGTTGATTGATGATAAACAGATGTGTCAAAGTGTTGTCTTGTTATTCAGTGTAACATGAGACTCTGAACTCTGTGCATCAACACTGACGGCCGGCAGTCTCAGTGACCTTGCCTTACAAACAGCAGCCATGTGGTTTACACAGGGTCGTACCAAACGCGCAACCAATTCACGCAGCAGCGCATTGACCACTGTCCGTACATCAAATCTGACGACGATTGGGGGTTCGCCGTGTGCTTCAACATTGCACGACCGGCAGTGCTTCACGGGAAATGATTTCATCGCAAAATGTGACGTTTTTTCTCATTCACCTTTATAAGACGCATGTGTCATTTTGATGACTTGAAAATGGGGTGGGTCTATGCGTGTAAATACGGTATTCATATGGTGTTTTCTTATTTTATATTCAACAGTGATTAGGTGTTATTCCATCGTTTATCAGGCAGGACATTGAGTAAATATAGGTAGTATAAACCGTAAATAAAGATAGGAAAGATGACACTCCAGCATTTTTAATGACTTGCAAGACGAAATTATAAGTGATTAGTTTACAGTATTTTAGTAGTAAAGGTTGTTTATTTATCATTCATTTACATAAAACATTAGATTCACTTTTTCCACAAAGCCTAGCACAAGGCTTATCTGTGGATCAGACAGAGAATAATAATAACGAAGAAAGAAAACACTATATTTGCATATAAAAAATAACATTGCGCTTAATTAAATTAGGAAGGTAGAATATTGGGGAAGAAGTAGGATATTGGTGGATACGAATTACACATTAAGTGACAAAAATTCCATTTGCAAATGATTACAGAGTACCACTCAAGGAGTCTAAAAGCCAGCACTTAATTTCTTTTTTGATAGAACTTATGTTTTGAAGTTCCAATAGATGTTGAGGAACAGAATTGAAAATAGATGGAATGGCGTACATTAACCGCCTTTTACCATGCTTATTATTATAGCGGGGAATTACATAGCTAATTAAGTTATTTGATCTTGTGTTTGAGGTGTTTGTATTGAGAATTTTGAAATCATCTGAAAAATAGAACTTGGTTATAAATTTAGACAAGAATAGACTTTGTACAGGCAGTAGCATAGAATATTGATACAAAGGTTCAATTTTTAGATGAGCGTAGCGAAGCTTTCCATTTCACACCCTGAAAAAAAATGGGCTTCGTTTTTATGTTGTTTTTTTTTGTAATTATGTACGCGGCATACAGGTCAGAGAAATGAATCAATCAACTTGAAACTTTTTCTGAATGTTGGTGTAATACCAGAATAGGTTGGGATTGTTATTCAGAGAAATCGGTCGGAAAGTTTTTCCGGAAAATAATCTGAAAGTTTGGAAAATCCTCATCAGAATAACCCGGAGGAAAAATACTTGGAAAACAAGAATTTTTCAAAAGCTCTCAAATTCTCACAGAATATGAAAAATACTATTATACACCTATTCAGAGATTTTTACAACAATCGAATGAGAAATAATTAAGAAAATGCAATAAACGTGTACATTTTATTGAATATTTGGATCAATTGGTTTTGCAAAGTGTTTATGCAACAGGTTGCAGGTTACTATAAATATCAACAAGTTGCAGGTGAGGTTTTTGAACGTTTGAAGTAAGTCAAGGTTTGTAGATGTAAATTGAGCTGACAAGTTATTTTTCATTCTAGATTGCCATACTTCTAAGCTCATCTCACAACGCGCATCCCGCATTTTCCTAGTATTATTCAATCTCAATTTTAAATCAAGTGGTGCAATAGAAATGGTCATTCTATTTTGAAGTGAAGCTATATTATTTAAATAGTTGGATGAAGCATTGCCCCATGCAAGTAAGCCGTACGAAATCAGAGACTCAGCCATAGCAGTATATATTAAACGATTTACATGAGATGGTAAAACAAATTTTAGATTAAATAATTGAAGAGCATAAGCCCTTAATCTTTTACACAAGCTGTCTATATGATCCTTCCAAGTGAAATATTTATCAATTGTGATACCCAAATATACGTGACTGTCCACAACATTTATTTTAACAGTACAAAATTACACCTCAGCTCACTTGGTCCTATTGAATTGTGAAGACAGCTATAATTATGATGGATGATATCAACAGATTCAAGTCTGAATTCATTTCTTTTATTACAATAAAAGGAATAATGTTCAAATTAATGGGGTTTTTGGTGTTTTTTTAACGTTTTTAATGATTTCCCGCTTGATCGTTCTTCCGCATTCATTGTTTTTTTCCCCGGGTTCCTTCAAAAACAACAGATCGAGGTTTCACTGTACCATGGAACACAGATACGTAATACCAAACATGTATATCCTTGTGGAATACGGCCGTATCAGGATTTGATAGTCCTTTTCATTAATGCTGAATTCCCACATCTCGATCGTTATTTTCCGTCTTCAATACAGTAGGGCTGTGCGAGCATAGCTTTTTCAGTTCAAGCGAGTTTCGAGCGAGATTGACTTTTTCCGAGCGAGATTGAATTTTAGTTCGAGCGAGCTCGAGCACAATCTTAGTTCGAGCAAGCGAGTTCAAACCCTTGTTAATTTAAAATGGAAGAGACCTGCTAAAAATGATTTCAATTTACAAAAATTCAAATCAAGGGACTGAGGTGAAATTTTCATTTTTTTTGAGCATTTTTTTTTTTTCACAAATAATTATTGTTTCAGATGTTTATTTGAGTCATATGTTTCAAAATATTGAAAAATATCGATAATCATACTTGAAATGAATTATTCAGTGTCACTGCATCGAGCCGTCTGATTATTCTCAACACAGCAATTTACATTGTCAATCTTGATAGGGCATTTACTGCAATACATTTTTTTTCACCAAACAAGAATTTGTTGTTTTGTGCCACATCTCTAAGAGTTGTTCAATTGTCTCGATTGTTTTGTGAGGGTTCCTCATCAGTTTATCCAGGGTTGGACATATCGCTTTTCTGCTATCTCATCTAACAGTGGAGATGAAAAATGAATACTAATTAATAGGACTGTGCGAGTCTCGAAATTTTCTAGCAAGTTCGAGTCGAGTTCGAGACTAGAACTCGCTCAAAAAGATTTTTTCTCAGATCGAAATTTCGAGTCTGGAAATACTTCGAGTCTCGGACTATTTCGAGCGAGCAAGCGAGAGTGGAAGGATGAACTTGTCATCTTTTTATCATTGGACAGATTGGTATTACCGATTGAATACCACTGATGACATCAATTCTCAAAATCAGGAATCGATTCTCTTAGCTCCAGAATCGATTAAAAATCGATTTTGAAAGAAAAAAGAAAAAAGTTCACCCTCAAAAAAAGTTGTTTCATTTTGAACTTTTTTTTTCAACCTTCCCGCGGCGTTTTACGTTAAAAATAGCTGCTAGAGACTTCTTTGAACTGTACTGTACAATTTGTGTATTTCCGTCAGCGTTCGGCTGTCAGACGTAACCGAAAGGTTAGCTAGCTTGTGTCCAGATAGTAAAATCTCCACAATACAAAATGTTATGGACAGCGAAATGAGCTCGTATTGTGACGTGAAGAAGTACAACACTGACACCCGTCCAAAAAAAAATGCGTTTTTTTTTTTAATCAATTTTTTTCGATTTGAAAACTGTTTTACATCAGAATCGATTCTGAATCGATTCTCGATTTATCGATATTATCACTGTTAAATACACATTGTCTGAAACTCGTGAAAAAGTTTTGTTTCTTCATTGTCGGCTAGCCGAGTACACACGTGTGGCATAGCTGTCTCTCGCTCGCAATCCAAAATTGCTTCAATCCTAACTGGAAAGTGTTATGATTTTTGTGGACAAGGAGTTTTTTATTCCAAATTTGTATAAATCGAAACATTTTTTTGGGGTCCCTTGAATTTCAAATTAACGAGGGTTTTATGCAGTCGGCTAGAACGTGAAGCTAGCATACACTCTCGTTTACTATGAACTACCGACTTGATAGGTTATCTACATGCAACTTTCGTCATCAACCTTGTGACTGTCAGTCGAACTAGCAAGTTGACTAGGTGACATTTAGAGCTTTCAGCCACAGCCTGGCTATAAGTTATAAGAATGATATGATAGAAATGAATGAGGAATGCTTTTTCAAGTGATTGAAAGTCAAGGTGTGTGCTTTACTTAATAATTTAACATAGAGTTATTTGGGCCTATGCTCTCTTCTATTCTGTCATGTTTTGCTTCCAATCAAGTGTTTCTTCGTTTGTGCTGTATATATTTACTGTACAAGTCCTAGTATGTCCGAGGTGTTAGTAACCAGATGTATTCCATGTACATTTTATGTACAGCCTATATTTGAGTCACTAATTATTATCAAAACTGGCTAAATCCACTTTTTAACAAAAATCTGCATCTGCGCGCTTTTTGTTGACTTTCTATTTACGCAACAAGTTGATAATTTTTTTTTTTTTTTTTTTTTTTTTATTGAAAGATTATTTATTATTAATTAAACATACACAATTCCACACTATGGCCCACAAAGCCGGATTGGGCTTGTCTGTGGTATAATCAGCGAATTTTGAACAGACGTGATACAAAACAATATACATGTGAATAATAATTATATGAACACAGTGTAACAGTGATGGGTTAAGATAAATATAATAAAGGGAAAATAATAGATGGCGATAATGCTGTGAATGTAGGCCTATAATGAATACGTGATTAGAAGTAATCTAGAAATAATAAGAATAATAATAATAACATTTTTTATTAATTTTACAATCATGTGAGTAGACTACGTTCAAGTAACCATTTTTTAATGCCATTTTTAAGAGTAGAATATTGTTGCAGATCTCGTAAGTTTTGGGGTATTTTATTGAAATTGAAAGGAACAGCATAACACAGACTTCTTTTTCCGTACTTGTTATTAAATAGTGGTAATTTATAATCATTATCTAGTCTGAGTCTAGTATGAAATGGGTGGTCGTTGATGATTTTGAAATTATTATTGAAGTAGAATTTTAGTATGAATCGGTACATAAATAAAATATTTAAAGGAAGGAGGTTGCAACGATGAAATAGTTCGTTTCCTCCTAAATTTATGCCATTATTAGTGGGGGAGTTCGAAATGATTCTAAGCATTCGTCTTTGAAGGTTTATGATAAGCTGCAAATGATAAGGTGAAGCATTGCCCCAAGCTAATATTCCATACGATAATAAGGATTCGGCCAAGGCAACGTATACTGTTTTTAGCAAGGAAAAATTCAGACAATTTTTAAGAATATAAAGATTAAAGGCACAAGAACGTAATCTATTACAAATTGTTTCAATGTGAGGTTTCCAAGTGAAATGTTTGTCAATGGTCAAGCCTAAATAAACAACTCTGTCAACACTCTCAATTTTCTGTGTACAATTCATGCAGGTGGAGCCTAAACTAATATTATGGAGACAATCTAATGTATGATATCTAATCTCAATTTGTGCGCGACCGTCCTTATTATGCGGGGAACATATGTGAATTAGTTTGGTTTTACTTGAGTTTATGACTGAATCATGATCGTGAGTCCATTTTAATAAATTGTTGAAATCCTTTTGTAAATTTTGCTCGGCAGATTTGATATTTTTATGAGCTGATGATACAACGGTATCGTCAGCATACATATACGTTTGACAGTTAGATACCACATCGGGCATATTATTCACGTAAATGAGGTATAGCAATGGTCCTAAAATAGAACCTTGAGGAACCCCAGTTGTACAGTTCTTCAAAATGCTAAACTCCTCATTAATTTTGACTAAAATTTTCCTATTATCTAGATAACTAATGAACCAATTTAATACGTTGCCTCTAATAGCGATATGTTCTAAAGAAGAGATTAATTTTTTATGATTAATGGTGTCGAAAGCTTTCGAAAAGTCTATAAACAACGCAATTATGTGCATGTTGAGATTCAAATTGGAATTGATAAAGTCCGAGAATAGCAGAAGCAGATCCGCTGTACTCTTACCAGCCTGAAACCCGAATTGAAGCTTATTTATAATTCCGAATTGTTTGAGATAACTAGTTAAATTATTGGCTACACAACGTTCCATGATTTTCTCAGTAATTGGCAGCAGTGATATTGGTCTGTAATTTGAGTAGTTAAGATGATCTCCTTTTTTATAAATTGGACGCACTACTGAGATTTTCATGTCATCAGGGACCACACCATTAATAACTGATAGGTTTATAAGCTTGACCAAAATTGGACTTAATTCCGTTTTCAGTAGTTTCACATCTTTAGCACGTATACCATCATATCCTGGTTGTTTGTCAACATCCAGTTTATCAATAATACTCTCAATTGTCTCAACATTGACAGGTGTGAAGTACATTGATTGAATTACAGAGTCACTTTGATAATCTGTACAAGTTTTTATGATACACTGGTGTTTTAGGAGCTCAATTTCTCGAATGAAGGAGTCTACAAAATTGTTGGCAATTTCTCTGTTAGAATTAGTCTTACCAAGATATTTCGTTATGGTTTCATCAACTGACAGTTGTTTTTTCTTACCTATTATGTAGTTTATTGACTGCCAAGTATCTTTAATGTTATTTTTCGATTTATCAATAACAAGTTTTCGCTTTTGCTTTTTGCCTATTCACAAAATTTCTGAGGTTTTTATAATCATTTCTGAAAGTTACTTTCAATGTATTGTTGCATTGTTTCCACTTTTTGAATGCAGCATCCCTATCCTTAATCATTTTACCCAAGTCTTCTGACATCCAGTTTTTCATCACCCTTGATTTCCCTACTTTATTGGAAATAGTGAACGAAGATTCATCATAAATTTCCTTGAATTTATAGCAAAACTGTTGGTGAATATTACAACAATCGGTCAGGTTTAACAAACTATTCCAATTGTACGATTTTAAATCTTGCACCAATTTTTTCTCGTTAAACACATTTTTTATTTTAAATTCAACTTCGTCCATATTTTTTACGTTTCCGTTCCAAAAAAATGCATCAGCTAAAACCATGTAGTGATCAGATATTTTTGTTGTGAATATAGCAGATGAAATGATCTCAAGCTCACTTCTTATATAAATATGATCTATGCATGAACCAGTGACTCTGCCACTTAAGCATTCTTCCCGTGTATTGCCAGTGATGCATCTATATAGACCTTTTGCAGCTAATAGACTTTCATAGTTTTGAACACTGTTACATGAATAGCTATGCAAATCAAGATTCATATCTCCGAGTAAAATCATATTTTTATATTCATTTTTATTGGTGATATATTTTTCCAATTCTATAACAAAATTTACTTTACTTCTATTAGGAGGTCTATATACAGCTATTATGTGGACGTAAGCATCGCTGTTAATTCTTAAATCGCCGCACAGCCCTTCAAAGTGTACAGAATTCAAAGGCAATGCTTGTTTGAACGACCAGCTCTCCTTGACAAACAATAACAAACCCCCGCCCCGCCTGCATCTCCTTGTTTCGCTATACGCATTGTAGCCCTGTAGTTTATAATAATTATCTACCTCATTCACCGAAATCTCACTGAGTAATAATACATCAAAACAACCCATATGTTTCTCTAAAATGATACATAGTTCATCCCAGTGCTTTCGCAGAGATCTTATATTCAAATGCAGAAATAAAATACCTTTTCGCTTTTGAATCCAGTGGTCTAAATCGTCGATTACCACACTGATGTGCTCTTCATTAGTATTATCGGTTCCCCAGTCGCACATGTGATTATTTAATCCAAGTTCAGTTATGACAGGTTCAATGTAAATGCAATGAATTGAATGTTAAGGACGTTTAGTTAATCTTCTCCAGGTCACTAAACGAGTTGATCTGAATAACTTGTCTCGAGTTCTCTTCCTTTTTCACTAGAATTTTCGAGTTTTTAAACCATACGAAAGCGTAGTTTAGTTCCCTCGCTTTTGTCTTGGCCTTCCACAGAAGTTCTTTGTAAAACGGGGAAAGATTCTCGTTAACGTAAATTCGTTCAGTATTACGAGTTCCAGATATTATATTGTTGGTGATTATCGCCCGTCGCTTTTCCAGGAACAGGTCCCGCTTCTTACGGCTAGTGAGTTGCACGATAATTCTTGCTGGGCGTGATGTTACTCTAGACGGAATACGATGCGCTGCTTCTATTTCGCTCGACAGTAGGCTGATATCCAGTTTCTTGGCTACCTCCAAAACTATATCTTCAACCCTCTCACCTTCGATCTGCTCCACGTTGATCAATTCAAAGTTGGTCTTGCGTCCGTATTGATCCAAGTGGTTGACATGATTGACTAGGTTTTCAATAACTGTCTCCCTCTCAGCTGCTTGTTTTTGTAAAGTAATGACAGTGTTCTTTAGGCCACGAAATTCGACAGCAAATTCGTCTTTAAATTTTTTCAACTCTTCTGTCAAACTGTTGAACCGCACTTCAAACTCTTTCTTTATCTCGTCCAGCAAATCAATATCCGCATCCACTTCACGATCTTTGTTTCTCGACTTCACCATTCTGTACACTGTGAATCACTCTAGGCCTGTACTAGAGCTGCTCGTCAACACGTCCGCTCGGTAGGTAGGCTACAGTAGGACACAATTGGCAGAATACAATTGGCAACAAAACTCAACCATTTCAGTGTTAAAGCCCCAATCCCTAGCACGAAGGCGTTTCAGCGGGTTACCCAGACCTTTCTAACTTAATATCCTGTTTAAATATCAGGTCGGTACCATATCTTATCATATTATATCATATTTGGTTCCACCGAGCCAGTCGCAGCACCGTATTATACTTCCGTCTACTAGTTGCTATCAAAACTAGCCCATTTACGTTTTGTTATCAGAACTCGCTCGTTATATGATTGTATTAACAAAACTTGTTCATTTCGATATTATTATTGAATTATTAAAAACTCATAACAACTAGAACCTTGTGTGTTTAATATTATTATTGTTCATCAAAATATGCAAATTTGTAACTAAACATCATGCTTGTGTTTCATTTCGTTTAATTCTTATAGGTTTTTGCCAATTTGCCAATATTTTCATAAAATGGATCGAACCAGTTTTGGCAATTGGGAACTCATTTGTACAATGTATAAATGTAAAAAGTAATTGAACCAAAGTAAACACGTACGCTGCGATCTCCTAGTCTGCCTAACGTCTGCCTTACTCTGTGTCAGGGCTGACAACCTGGAGAACTCGATGCACGAGTCGTGGGACGGCGGTTTCTTCGTCCGCCCTTACAGGGAGCTGTTGCTGCGCGACCTTGGCCTGCCCCCCCCAACCATGCTGGACAATGTGATCAACGAGATTGTGCTCGGCTGCAAGAGCGTCTACATCGTCGTCAAGCTGGACAAGCTGATCTCGTTCACACGCGAGGGCCGCTCTACAGGTACCAACACGAAGACCGCGGGTAGATTGCTTTGATCGACGTGAAATTTGGTCATTTATCTGAAAAATTAATATTAAAAAAATATATGATATATACCCAGGCCTAATTACTATGAAAATTGTAATAAAATATTGTGATTCATTATTATACATATTATACGGTAGGCTATATGCTACAGTGAGACCTCTATGCATCGTTCCCGAATCAATCGTTTTCCTGCTTGTATAATTCATTTTTCTTCACCCTACTATGACATAATCAATGTTGAATTTTCCTGGACGGATCGTTTTCCTGCATGGATAGTTTTATTTCACTGGTCCCTTAAAAACAATGGATAGAGGTTTCACTGTATAGGGTCTGCAGGCCTTTATAATATGCAGTGAAACCTCTATCCATCGTTTTTAAGGGACCAGTGAAATAAAACCATCCTTGCAGGAAAACGATCCACTCAGGAAAATTCAACATTGATTATGTCATAGTAGGGTGAGGAAAATGAATGACACAAGCAGGAAAACGATGGATCCAGAAATGATGCATAGAGGTTTCACTGTAATAAAATATGATATAGGCCCAGGCCCAATTACTATGAAAATTATACAAAAACATTGTGATTCATCATTCATTATAAATATACAGTATATATATGGTCTGTAGGCCTATATAATATAATTAAATATTAAAATATGAAATTAATTAAAAATAGCTAATCATCAGTTGATAAAACTGGCTCTGAACCGTGTGATATAGGTTCGTATGCTCTCAATAACTATCAACTAGGGTGGTGCAAAATTGGTTTTCTGAAGTGAAAGTCAAACTTGAAACTCTAAGGTTTGCAAACTTCAATCTTTCTTCTAATTTCATCATTAAAAAATATACAGATGAAAATAAGTATTCGTCTGCTAAAAATGATGGGAAATCATGCTGCATATGTAACTCACTTTTTATTGTACAAGGTTTTCAGGTTTGGAGGATGTTCTAGTAATGCTTAGGGTTAGGTGGGTTATGATTTGTGAGGAATACATAGCAATACCTCAATTGTAGACTTATGGTTCAAACCTCTCCGTACCTAACCATAATCATCATCCAACACCATCTGGTATGATAACCTCAAGAATATCGGGTTACATTATACGTGGAGACATGTGAATATAGCTTCTATTTTTTCTCTTCATAGCATTCAGAATTTGAAAAGTAGCACTTTGGTGCATGCATTATTTTGGAACATTGTGTTTTGTAGCGCAACAACAGTCTGTAGCGTTACAACAGTATATATATATATGAATATATGTATATATATATATATATATATATATATATATATATATATATATATATATATATATATATATATATATATATATATATATATATATATATATATATATATATATATATATATATATATATATATATATATATATATATATATATATATATATATATATATATATATATATATATATATATATATATATATATATATATATATATATATATATATATATATATATATATATATATATATATATATATATATATATATATATATATATATATATATATATAATATATATATATATATATATATATATATATATATATATATATATATATATATATATATATATATATATATGATATATATATATATATATATATATATATATATATATATATATATATATATATATATATATATATATATATATATATATATATATATATATATATATATATATATATATATATATATATATATATATATATATATATATATATATATATATATATATATATATATATTATATATATATATATATATATATATATATATATATATATATATATATATATATATATATATATATATATATATATAATATATATATATATATATATATATATATATATATATATATTAAATATTTTATATATAATATATAAATATATATTATATAATATATATATATATAGTTATATATCTATATATATATCTATATCCTATATATTATATATATAAAAATATATATATATATTATATCTATATATAAATATTTATATATATATATCACTAATATATATATATCTATATATATAATAACTATATATATCACTATTATATATAAATATCTATATAATATATAAATATATATTATATATATATAATATATATATATATATATATATATATATATTTTATTATATATATATATTATATATAAATATATATATATATAAATATATATATATATATATATATATATATATATATATATATATATATATTTTATTATATA
>OZ023332.1:9910341-9985853 GCA_964007535.1 Brachyptera risi | reverse complement strand
TATATATATATATGTATATATATATATATATATATATATATATATATATATATATATATATATATATATATATATATATATATATATATATATATATATATATATATATATATATATATATATATATATATATATATATATATATATATATATATATATATATATATATATATATATATATATATATATATATATATATATATATATATATATTATATATATATATATATATATATATATATATATATATATATATATATATATATATATATATATATATATATATATATATATATATATATATATATATATATATATATATATATATATATATATATATATATATATATATATATATTTATATATATATATATATATATATATTTATATATATATATATATATATATTTATATATATATATATATATATATATATATATATATATATATATATAACACCTCCAAAATAAGCAAAATATGCAGTATTAATGCCAAAATAAGCACTATCAAAGAAAAAGTGCCAAAATGAGCAAAACATGCAGTATCAAAGTCATATATTCCAAACCCTCGAGGAGTCATGAAAAGGATTTATAACCGATTTTGCATGTTCTCCTGGCTATATCTACAGTAAAAACATGCAATTGCATTACTATCCTGTCTCTAGTAATAACTAGCTAACTGGTCATCTCTACTGTTGCCTTCTTCATGGCTAATATCTACAACCTGAATCACAGTAAACCCTCATTAATCCCAAATGCAAGGGACCTCAAAAAAATTATTCCGATGTACAAAAATTCGGATTAACCAAAAAACTTTTTTCCCACGAAAATCATCACACTTTCCAATTAGAATTGAAGTATAATATGGTATTGCACGCGAGAGAAAGCTATGCCACAAGTGAGAGGAGCCACTTCACTGATCGTGTATACTCGGCTAGCCGAGAACGCTCGATTGTTATATATAGCCCGCTTCCATTGACGCTCGGCCTTCCCAAGTCTGACTGACGAAAAACAAAAAAAGTTTCATTAACAAATATCTACTGGTCAATTTCGGAATGGCTACAAAGGTTTCAGCTGGTTTTTGAACTGTTTGCACAACCCTATCAAAAACCTATTAATACTACAGTAAACCCTCGTTAATCCAAACTCGGTTAGTCCGAAATTTGACATATTTCGAACTCAAAGTCGGTGCTAGGCATTTCAATGTTAATGAATATGGTTAATCCAAATTCCAGCTAATCCATAATTCGAACTAATATTTCGACCCCTCAATTGCTTAAGCACTGTTTTCCGATTGGATAATCCGAAATAGTTTGAATGAATTCCTTGAATTGATCATTATTTTCCAAAATTCCATCCTTTTTATTTGACGCGTAACAATAGACCGAAGCCAGCTCAGCTGTTCGCAGCCACTAAGTGCGTCATCCGACTCCAAGTGCGCTCTCCACTCTGTCTGTCCTTGACGGGCGGTAAGCTCGGAACACTCAATAACTTGGAACGTCCGAGCGCCAATGAAAGCTGGCCATCTAACATTCGTTTGTTGTCGAAGATAGCCGAATGCACACAATCAGTGACGCGGTTCCTCGCACCTGTGTCATAGCTTTCTCTCGCGCACAATACGAAATTCCTTCAATTCTAACTGGGAAGTGTGATGATTTTCGTGGAAAAGGAGTTTTTTGGTTAATCCGAATTTTTATAAATCGAAATCACTTTTTGGGGGTCCCTTGAATTTTGTATTAACAAGGGTTTACTGTATAACTAACTCTCTTGTTCCGTATTGTTCCAGAATGCGTATTATTCGATGAGTTTCTATCCGGCGTAGAAACCGGCTGCGCAGCGTACAGAAATGACCCCTCTTCCTCCCCCCCTCGTCTCGATGACCTTGAAGACGACTCGACTGACAACCCTGTTTTCGTGTTGACTGGTAAGTCAAGATGACTTGGCAGGCTGGTTTCATATCAGCACACATCTCATTAAATAAACTGCAGTAGTTAGTACAATTCATAACCCTTTTGACTCTAATTTCAATTGTAAGATATAGCACATGACTAATGTTTTATATAGCATTCAACGTCACACTCAAATGATTTGTATGAAAAGTAAGACTTGAATATCAATTTGTGATGGATGATATGAGAGATGAATGATAGAAGTAATAGATACTGATTATATGAGAATAATGTACAGTTAAACCTCTACGCATCGTTCCCGAGTCCTCGTTTTCCTGTATGTATCATTCATTTTTTCTAACCCCACTTCCATATAATCAATGCTAAATTTTCCTGGTCCCTTGAAAAACGATGGATAGAGGTTTCACTGTAATGTAGGCGTACCAGTGAATGTAATGTGAAGAAGGATACAGGTTAAAGGAAACACAGAGAAAGAGCTTGAAAACAGACGTCAGTACTGGGAGGCAGGTTCCACGAGAATCAACAAACTCAAGTTTCCCACTACTCTTTTCACACCCTTGGAAGTATTAACACACAGGTAAAAACCACAGAAACATTAATTATAGACTAGAACTCGCTACATGTGTCAATCTCATTGTATCTTGTTTCTTTTACTTGTGTCGTAATCTATCATCCATCACAAATTGGTTCACTCTAATTATTGATCTATTAACGTCGGCAATGTTGAAGGCGACGATGTGAAGATGAGATTGAAGGTAAGTAGGGTTGTGGCCTGCATTTATAAGAGTTCATGGTACGTACGTAGTCTATTTAGCAAAGTATCAGTTTTTTGGTGGTGACTACTGGAACGGTATGAGAAATCAACATTCTAATACATGGTGGAAGCACAGATATTTTTAATACCTTTGAGACGGTATATGTTTTAACTACAGTGAAACCTCTATCCATCGTTTTTCAAGGGACCAAGAAAATAAAACCATCCATCCAGGAAAATTTAGCATTGATTATATGGAAGTGGGGTTAGAAAAAATGAGTGATACATACAGGAAAACGAGGACTCGGGAACGATGCGTAGAGGTTTCACTGTATTCAACTTGTATCGCATAATCGTCACAGCTACAAAATGTGTTTTTGTAGCTGTCAATTATGAGATATGAGCTATATAGTTACAACTTATACCATCTTGGAGGTATTAAAAATATATGTGTATCCACCACATTAGAATTTTGATATCTCATACCGTTAAAAAGTCATCATGAAAAAATGTGAAATTTGTCTAAATCAACTCCCATGCATTCTGTATTCATAAGTAGACCTATACTTATGTCCACGGAAGAGGAAGGCTGTCTCCCAACATAGCACCACCGTTTTTTGTATAACTACGATATTTCTCTTGTATCATGATTCAACAGAATGAGATTACGATAAGAAAAGCAAATCCTCTCTCCGTTTCTCAGTCAGCTGAGGCACCGCTTTAGAAACTGAACTAAGCATTGAGCCAAGGGTTCAAGACTTGCATAATTGGCGTGGGTTTTTGTAATTGTCCTTTCACTGACCGTCACTTGATCCTGCTAATCTGTACCTACGCACAAGCTGGCTGTTGGTGGGCTCGACAAGCAAACAATAATCTCAAAAATCTACGCTACTTCATCTTGAATAGCTTGGAATCTCAAAAGTTGCAGCTATTTTTAATTTCCAATTACCGGCACATGTAGCTGAGTGGTTAACGCACTTGCTTCATGTGACCCGGGAGGCAGTGGGCATATCGAACCTGGTTCGATCCTCGCTACCGTCCGTCTTTACAGGGTTTTTTCGTGGTTTTCCTCTGTAGTCTAGGGTAATGCCGGGATAGTTCCTACAATATAGGCCACAACTGCTTCCTTCCCACTATCCTTCCCAATACCTAAGAAACCTTCATCTCATCAATCATTCATTTGATGCCAATAGATCTTAGTTGTCATAATAGTGCATCGTTAAAACCTAATATGAAAAAAAATTGAAAATGTCCAATTATCAAAGTGTTTACACCATTATTTGGTTAGCAGACGACCTTCTTTTGTTGTTACAAGTATGAATATGGTCCAACTCTGTTTGCAGGAGAAGCCAACCCAATGGCCGAGTACATAACGGATCCGTTCTTACGGCTCGCGTTCAAGGATTTCATCCAGTTTGAAGACGATCAAGAAATCGAGCCCCCGAAGAGACTGAAGAAGTTCCACATCGACGTGAGCTGCAATAGGTGAGCTCGTTTACCTTTCAACTTCCAACCTTGCAAGTGGCAGTAGTAGTGAGTAATTGGACAATTAGTGATAGCATTGATTGATCGAGAATCTATTCAGAATCGATTATAATGTAAAACAATTCTCAAATCATAAAATTGATTCCCCCCCCCTTTTTTGGGGGGGGGGGAGGAGTCAGTGCTGTACTTCTCCACGTTGTAATATGTGCTCATTTTGTTGTCCATATCATTCTGTATTGTTGAGATTATACTTTCTGGACACAAGCTATCCCTTCGGTTATGTCTGACAGCCGAACGTTGACGGAAATACACGAATGGTACTGTATAGTTCAAAGAAGTCTCTAGCAGCTATTTTTCACGTGAAATGCCGCAGGAAGGTTCATGAGAAAGTTGAAAATTACACTTTTTTTCTTCTTTTTTTTCAAAATTGATTTTTAATCGATTCTGGAGCATTCCCTATTTAGAAAATCGATGTCCTCACTACTACGTACTCCGTGCAGACTATATATTGCGTGCACCCTGTTTTAAGATAAACCAACCTAATCATCCTGACCTAACCTAAAACTGTCATAGAACCGGCACAGGTAGCTGAGTGGTTAGCGCACTTGCTCTATGTGACCCGGGAGGTAGTGGGCATGTCGGACCCGGTTCGATCTCCGCCACCGTCCATCTTCACAGGGGTTTTTCGTGGTTTCCCTCTGTGGTCTAGGCTAATGCCGGGATGGTTTCCACTATATAGGCCACGACCGCTTCCTTCCCACTATCCTTCCCATTACCTTTAAAAACCTTCATCTCTACATCTCATCATCTCATTAATCATTCATCCGACGCCAATAGATCTTAGTCATCAGTACAGTGCGTCGTTAAAACCCAATATAAAAAAAAAACGTCATAGAATTGCCATATAATTGCTTTATTCTGGTCCAAGTACTACTGTATCATTAAAGTAAACCCTCGTTAGTCCAAACTCAGGTAATCTCAGTCGGTCTCTGGCTGACGGTATATGCATTTCAATCTTAATTGATATAGTTGATCCGAATTCCAGCTAAACCGTAATGTAATTTGAACTAATATTCCTACCCGTCAATTGCTTTAATACTGTTTTCATATTGGATAATTCAAAATAGAATATAATCCTTGAAATAATCACCATTTAATCAATTTCCCTGTTACTTATTTGATGTGTAAGAATAGGCCAAGGCAGGTTGAGCTGTTTTCTGCTTCTTTCTGTGTCGTCCGACCGAGTGCGGTCTGACCTTGACAAGCACGAGACAATCGCTCGTCGGTCAGACTCGGGACGGCCGAGCACCGATAGAAGCGGGTCGGCATTGAACGAACAGACGTGATCAGTGAGGCCTCTCAACACGTAGTCTCAGCCAGTAGCATAGCTCCCCCTCACGCGCAATACAGAATCAACGAAAACCGGCACATGCAGCGCAGTGGTTAACGCACTCGCTTCATATGCGAACACATCATCCAAGATGGCGGACAGTGGTACACAGGGTGTTTTTGTGCTCGCGAATATTATTAAAGAAGTGGAGGAAATGAATCTCAAGGATATTAGAAAGGAGCTGGATAAGATCGACTTGAACAACGCCGAGAAGAAAGAAGAGCTAATTGAAGGATTGACAGCCGCAATTAACGCTATAAGTGATGTCATATTCGTCTCTTGGAGACGGTGAACAAGACGCAGTTAGGCCTAGGCCAACCACTCTCGACGAACGCAAAGGTAACTCTGTGGAATTAGATTTACTAAGAAATGCTATTAGTGATAAGAACATGCTCATTGTAGAAAAAGAGAAGAGGCTGTGTAACTTGGAGGAGATAAACGCACTATCACGTGATAAAGTTAGCTGTCAAACCTTGAACAAGGGCGTAGGCCCAGGAAAAATTGTCGCGAACTCCAGCTGTCATCTCTCAAAACTGGAACTTTCTTTATCGACTGCCTCATCGGGCGTGCTACAACACCATGACTCGTCTGATGCTGTATTACCGACCCAACCCCCGGCAATAGCTTTGAATGAAGTTAGCAGTGAAGAAGGCTCTTATAGCTCAGTTGTGCAGAAGAAGAAGAGATTGGCTAAGAATCTAATAATTGGCACAGGCACGTCAGATCAAGACGTTAGCAGTGGCGGCTCGTACCAGATGGATACATGTGTGGCGATTGGATGCTGAAGTGACGTGTGAAGATCTTGATCACTTCCTGCAAGCTAAGATACCAGGTGCGAAGTTTGACTGCGCTCAACTACGAGCCAAGGGGGATTATGCCTCATACACGTACAAGGTTGGTGTTAATAAGGAAGTATTCGACCGAATGAATACATGTGTGGCGATTGGATGCTGAAGTGACGTGTGAAGATCTTGATCACTTCCTGCAAGCTAAGATACCAGGTGCGAAGTTTGAGTGCGCTCAACTACGAGCCAAGGGGGATTATGCCTCGTACACGTACAAGGTTGGTGTTAATAAGGAAGTATTCGACCGAATGAATACATGTGTGGCGATTGGATGCTGAAGTGACGTGTGAAGATCTTGATCACTTCCTGCAAGCTAAGATACCAGGTGCGAAGTTTGACTGCGCTCAACTACGAGCCAAGGGGGATTATGCCTCATACACGTACAAGGTTGGTGTTGATAAGGAAGTATTCGACCGAATGAATACATGTGTGGCGATTGGATGCTGAAGTGACGTGTGAAGATCTTGATCACTTCCTGCAAGCTAAGATACCAGGTGCGAAGTTTGACTGCGCTCAACTACGAGCCAAGGGGGATTATGCCTCATACACGTACAAGGTTGGTGTTAATAAGGAAGTATTCGACCGAATGAATACATGTGTGGCGATTGGATGCTGAAGTGACGTGTGAAGATCTTGATCACTTCCTGCAAGCTAAGATACCAGGTGCGAAGTTTGACTGCGCTCAACTACGAGCCAAGGGGGATTATGCCTCATACACGTACAAGGTTGGTGTTAATAAGGAAGTATTCGACCGAATGAATACATGTGTGGCGATTGGATGCTGAAGTGACGTGTGAAGATCTTGATCACTTCCTGCAAGCTAAGATACCAGGTGCGAAGTTTGACTGCGCTCAACTACGAGCCAAGGGGGATTATGCCTCATACACGTACAAGGTTGGTGTTAATAAGGAAGTATTCGACCGAATGAATACATGTGTGGCGATTGGATGCTGAAGTGACGTGTGAAGATCTTGATCACTTCCTGCAAGCTAAGATACCAGGTGCGAAGTTTGACTGCGCTCAACTACGAGCCAAGGGGGATTATGCCTCATACACGTACAAGGTTGGTGTTAATAAGGAAGTATTCGACCGAATGAATACATGTGTGGCGATTGGATGCTGAAGTGACGTGTGAAGATCTTGATCACTTCCTGCAAGCTAAGATACCAGGTGCGAAGTTTGACTGCGCTCAACTACGAGCCAAGGGGGATTATGCCTCATACACGTACAAGGTTGGTGTTAATAAGGAAGTATTCGACCGAATGAATACATGTGTGGCGATTGGATGCTGAAGTGACGTGTGAAGATCTTGATCACTTCCTGCAAGCTAAGATACCAGGTGCGAAGTTTGACTGCGCTCAACTACGAGCCAAGGGGGATTATGCCTCATACACGTACAAGGTTGGTGTTAATAAGGAAGTATTCGACTGAATGAATACATGTGTGGCGATTGGATGCTGAAGTGACGTGTGAAGATCTTGATCACTTCCTGCAAGCTAAGATACCAGGTGCGAAGTTTGACTGCGCTCAACTACGAGCCAAGGGGGATTATGCCTCATACACGTACAAGGTTGGTGTTAATAAGGAAGTATTCGACCGAATGAATACATGTGTGGCGATTGGATGCTGAAGTGACGTGTGAAGATCTTGATCACTTCCTGCAAGCTAAGATACCAGGTGCGAAGTTTGACTGCGCTCAACTACGAGCCAAGGGGGATTATGCCTCATACACGTACAAGGTTGGTGTTAATAAGGAAGTATTCGACCGAATGAATACATGTGTGGCGATTGGATGCTGAAGTGACGTGTGAAGATCTTGATCACTTCCTGCAAGCTAAGATACCAGGTGCGAAGTTTGACTGCGCTCAACTACGAGCCAAGGGGGATTATGCCTCATACACGTACAAGGTTGGTGTTAATAAGGAAGTATTCGACCGAATGGATACATGTGTGGCGATTGGATACTGAAGTGACGTGTGAAGATCTTGATCACTTCCTGCAAGCTAAGATACCAGGTGCGAAGTTTGAGTGCGCTCAACTACGAGCCAAGGGGGATTATGCCTCATACACGTACAAGGTTGGTGTTAATAAGGAAGTATTCGACCGAATGGATACATGTGTGGCGATTGGATGCTGAAGTGACGTGTGAAGATCTTGATCACTTCCTGCAAGCTAAGATACCAGGTGCGAAGTTTGACTGCGCTCAACTACAAGCCAAGGGGGATTATGCCTCATACACGTACAAGGTTGGTGTTAATAAGGAAGTATTCGACCGAATGAATACATGTGTGGCGATTGGATGCTGAAGTGACGTGTGAAGATCTTGATCACTTCCTGCAAGCTAAGATACCAGGTGCGAAGTTTGACTGCGCTCAACTACGAGCCAAGGGGGATTATGCCTCATACACGTACAAGGTTGGTGTTAATAAGGAAGTATTCGACCGAATGAATACATGTGTGGCGATTGGATGCTGAAGTGACGTGTGAAGATCTTGATCACTTCCTGCAAGCTAAGATACCAGGTGCGAAGTTTGACTGCGCTCAACTACGAGCCAAGGGGGATTATGCCTCATACACGTACAAGGTTGGTGTTAATAAGGAAGTATTCGACCGAATGAATACATGTGTGGCGATTGGATGCTGAAGTGACGTGTGAAGATCTTGATCACTTCCTGCAAGCTAAGATACCAGGTGCGAAGTTTGACTGCGCTCAACTACGAGCCAAGGGGGATTATGCCTCATACACGTACAAGGTTGGTGTTAATAAGGAAGTATTCGACCGAATGAATACATGTGTGGCGATTGGATGCTGAAGTGACGTGTGAAGATCTTGATCACTTCCTGCAAGCTAAGATACCAGGTGCGAAGTTTGACTGCGCTCAACTACGAGCCAAGGGGGATTATGCCTCATACACGTACAAGGTTGGTGTTAATAAGGAAGTATTCGACCGAATGAATACATGTGTGGCGATTGGATGCTGAAGTGACGTGTGAAGATCTTGATCACTTCCTGCAAGCTAAGATACCAGGTGCGAAGATTGACTGCGCTCAACTACGAGCCAAGGGGGATTATGCCTCATACACGTACAAGGTTGGTGTTAATAAGGAAGTATTCGACCGAATGAATACATGTGTGGCGATTGGATGCTGAAGTGACGTGTGAAGATCTTGATCACTTCCTGCAAGCTAAGATACCAGGTGCGAAGTTTGACTGCGCTCAACTACGAGCCAAGGGGGATTATGCCTCATACACGTACAAGGTTGGTGTTAATAAGGAAGTATTCGACCGAATGAATACATGTGTGGCGATTGGATGCTGAAGTGACGTGTGAAGATCTTGATCACTTCCTGCAAGCTAAGATACCAGGTGCGAAGTTTGAGTGCGCTCAACTACGAGCCAAGGGGGATTATGCCTCATACACGTACAAGGTTGGTGTTAATAAGGAAGTATTCGAACGAATGAATACATGTGTGGCGATTGGATGCTGAAGTGACGTGTGAAGATCTTCATCACTTCCTGCAAGCTAAGATACCAGGTGCGAAGATTGACTGCGCTCAACTACGAGCCAAGGGGGATTATGCCTCATACACGTACAAGGTTGGTGTTAATAAGGAAGTATTCGAACGAATGAATACATGTGTGGCGATTGGATGCTGAAGTGACGTGTGAAGATCTTCATCACTTCCTGCAAGCTAAGATACCAGGTGCGAAGTTTGACTGCGTTCAACTACGAGCCAAGGGTGATTATGCCTCATACAAGGTTGGTGTTAATAAGGAAGTATTCGACCGAATGAATACATGTGTGGCGATTGGATGCTGAAGTGACGTGTGAAGATCTTGATCACTTCCTGCAAGCTAAGATACCAGGTGCGAAGTTTGACTGCGCTCAACTACGAGCCAAGGGGGATTATGCCTCATACACGTACAAGGTTGGTGTTAATAAGGAAGTATTCGACCGAATGAATACATGTGTGGCGATTGGATGCTGAAGTGACGTGTGAAGATCTTGATCACTTCCTGCAAGCTAAGATACCAGGTGCAAAGTTTGAGTGCGCTCAACTACGAGCCAAGGGGGATTATGCCTCATACAAGGTTGGTGTTAATAAGGAAGTGTTCGACCGAATGGATACATGTGTGGCGATTGGATGCTGAAGTGACGTGTGAAGATCTTGATCACTTCCTGCAAGCTAAGATACCAGGTGCGAAGTTTGAGTGCGCTCAACTACGAGCCAAGGGGGATTATGCCTCATACACGTACAAGGTTGGTGTTAATAAGGAAGTATTCGACCGAATGAATACATGTGTGGCGATTGGATGCTGAAGTGACGTGTGAAGATCTTGATCACTTCCTGCAAGCTAAGATACCAGGTGCGAAGTTTGACTGCGCTCAACTACGAGCCAAGGGGGATTATGCCTCATACACGTTCAAGGTTGGTGTTGATAAGGAAGTATTCGTACCGAATGGATACATGTGTGGCGATTGGATGCTGAAGTGACGTGTGAAGATCTTGATCACTTCCTGCAAGCTAAGATACCAGGTGCGAAGTTTGAGTGCGCTCAACTACGAGCCAAGGGGGATTATGCCTCATACACGTACAAGGTTGGTGTTAATAAGGAAGTATTCGACCGAATGAATACATGTGTGGCGATTGGATGCTGAAGTGACGTGTGAAGATCTTGATCACTTCCTGCAAGCTAAGATACCAGGTGCGAAGTTTGACTGCGCTCAACTACGAGCCAAGGGGGATTATGCCTCATACACGTACAAGGTTGGTGTTAATAAGGAAGTATTCGACCGAATGGATACTTGTGTGGCGTTTGGATGCTGAAGTGACGTGTGAAGATCTTGATCACTTCCTGCAAGCTAAGATACCAGGTGCGAAGTTTGACTGCGCTCAACTACGAGCCAAGGGGGATTATGCCTCATACACGTACAAGGTTGGTGTTAATAAGGAAGTATTCGACCGAATGAAAACATGTGTGGCGATTGGATGCTGAAGTGACGTGTGAAGATCTTGATCACTTCCTGCAAGCTAAGATACCAGGTGCGAAGTTTGAGTGCGCTCAACTACGAGCCAAGGGGGATTATGCCTCATACACGTACAAGGTTGGTGTTAATAAGGAAGTATTCGACCGAATGAATACATGTGTGGCGATTGGATGCTGAAGTGACGTGTGAAGATCTTGATCACTTCCTGCAAGCTAAGATACCAGGTGCGAAGTCTGAGTGCACTCAACTACGAGCCAAGGGGGATTATGCCTCATACAAGGTTGGTGTTAATAAGGAAGTATTCGACCGAATGAATACATGTGTGGCGATTGGATGCTGAAGTGACGTGTGAAGATCTTGATCACTTCCTGCAAGCTAAGATACCAGGTGCGAAGTTTGACTGCGCTCAACTACGAGCCAAGGGGGATTATGCCTCATACACGTACAAGGTTGGTGTTAATAAGGAAGTATTCGACCGAATGGATACATGTGTGGCGATTGGATGCTGAAGTGACGTGTGAAGATCTTGATCACTTCCTGCAAGCTAAGATACCAGGTGCGAAGTTTGACTGCGCTCAACTACGAGCCAAGGGGGATTATGCCTCATACAAGGTTGGTGTTAATAAGGAAGTATTCGACCGAATGGATACATGTGTGGCGATTGGATGCTGAAGTGACGTGTGAAGATCTTGATCACTTCCTGCAAGCTAAGATACCAGGTGCGAAGTTTGACTGCGCTCAACTACGAGCCAAGGGGGATTATGCCTCATACAAGGTTGGTGTTAATAAGGAAGTATTCGACCGAATGGATACATGTGTGGCGATTGGGTGCTGAAGTGACGTGTGAAGATCTTGATCACTTCCTGCAAGCTAAGATACCAGGTGCGAAGTTTGAGTGCGCTCAACTACGAGCCAAGGGGGATTATACCTCATACACGTACAAGGTTGGTGTTAATAAGGAAGTATTCGACCGAATGGATACATGTGTGGCGATTGGATGCTGAAGTGACGTGTGAAGATCTTGATCACTTCCTGCAAGCTAAGATACCAGGTGCGAAGTTTGACTGCGCTCAACTACGAGCCAAGGGGGATTATGCCTCATACACGTACAAGGTTGGTGTTAATAAGGAAGTATTCGACCGAATGAATACATGTGTGGCGATTGGATGCTGAAGTGACGTGTGAAGATCTTGATCACTTCCTGCAAGCTAAGATACCAGGTGCGAAGTTTGAGTGCGCTCAACTACGAGCCAAGGGGGATTATGCCTCATACACGTACAAGGTTGGTGTTAATAAGGAAGTATTCGACCGAATGAATACATGTGTGGCGATTGGATGCTGAAGTGACGTGTGAAGATCTTGATCACTTCCTGCAAGCTAAGATACCAGGTGCGAAGTTTGAGTGCGCTCAACTACGAGCCAAGGGGGATTATGCCTCATACAAGGTTGGTGTTAATAAGGAAGTATTCGACCGAATGAATACATGTGTGGCGATTGGATGCTGAAGTGACGTGTGAAGATCTTGATCACTTCCTGCAAGCTAAGATACCAGGTGCGAAGTTTGAGTGCGCTCAACTACGAGCCAAGGGGGATTATGCCTCATACACGTACAAGGTTGGTGTTAATAAGGAAGTATTCGACCGAATGGATACATGTGTCCCGATTGGGTGCTGAAGTGACGTGTGAAGATCTTGATCACGTCCTGCAAGCTAAGATACCAGGTGCGAAGTTTGAGTGCGCTCAACTACGAGCCAAGGGGGATTATGCCTCATACAAGGTTGGTGTTAATAAGGAAGTATTCGACCGAATGAATACATGTGTGGCGATTGGATGCTGAAGTGACGTGTGAAGATCTTGATCACTTCCTGCAAGCTAAGATACCAGGTGCGAAGTTTGACTGCGCTCAACTACGAGCCAAGGGGGATTATGCCTCATACACGTACAAGGTTGGTGTTAATAAGGAAGTATTCGACCGAATGAATACATGTGTGGCGATTGGATGCTGAAGTGACGTGTGAAGATCTTGATCACTTCCTGCAAGCTAAGATACCAGGTGCGAAGTTTGACTGCGCTCAACTACGAGCCAAGGGGGATTATGCCTCATACAAGGTTGGTGTTAATAAGGAAGTATTCGACCGAATGGATACATGTGTGGCGATTGGATGCTGAAGTGACGTGTGAAGATCTTGATCACTTCCTGCAAGCTAAGATACCAGGTGCGAAGTTTGACTGCGCTCAACTACGAGCCAAGGGGGATTATGCCTCATACAAGGTTGGTGTTAATAAGGAAGTATTCGACCGAATGGATACATGTGTGGCGATTGGGTGCTGAAGTGACGTGTGAAGATCTTGATCACTTCCTGCAAGCTAAGATACCAGGTGCGAAGTTTGAGTGCGCTCAACTACGAGCCAAAGGGGATTATGCCTCATACACGTACAAGGTTGGTGTTAATAAGGAAGTATTCGACCGAATGGATACTTGTGTGGCGATTGGATGCTGAAGTGACGTGTGAAGATCTTGATCACTTCCTGCAAGCTAAGATACCAGGTGCGAAGTTTGACTGCGCTCAACTACGAGCCAAGGGGGATTATGCCTCATACAAGGTTGGTGTTAATAAGGAAGTATTCGACCGAATGGATACATGTGTGGCGATTGGATGCTGAAGTGACGTGTGAAGATCTTGATCACTTCCTGCAAGCTAAGATACCAGGTGCGAAGTTTGACTGCGCTCAACTACGACTCAAGGGGGATTATGCCTCATACAAGGTTGGTGTTAATAAGGAAGTATTCGACCGAATGGATACATGTGTGGCGATTGGGTGCTGAAGTGACGTGTGAAGATCTTGATCACTTCCTGCAAGCTAAGATACCAGGTGCGAAGTTTGAGTGCGCTCAACTACGAGCCAAGGGGGATTATGCCTCATACACGTACAAGGTTGGTGTTAATAAGGAAGTATTCGACCGAATGAATACATGTGTGGCGATTGGATGCTGAAGTGACGTGTGAAGATCTTGATCACTTCCTGCAAGCTAAGATACCAGGTGCGAAGTTTGAGTGCGCTCAACTACGAGCCAAGGGGGATTATGCCTCATACAAGGTTGGTGTTAATAAGGAAGTATTCGACCGAATGAATACATGTGTGGCGATTGGGTGCTGAAGTGACGTGTGAAGATCTTGATAACTTCCTGCAAGCTAAGATACCAGGTGCGAAGTTTGAGTGCGCTCAACTACGAGCCAAGGGGGATTATGCCTCATACACGTACAAGGTTGGTGTTAATAAGGAAGTATTCGACCGAATGAATACATGTGTGGCGATTGGATGCTGAAGTGACGTGTGAAGATCTTGATCACTTCCTGCAAGCTAAGATACCAGGTGCGAAGTTTGAGTGCGCTCAACTACGAGCCAAGGGGGATTATGCCTCATACACGTACAAGGTTGGTGTTAATAAGGAAGTATTCGACCGAATGCGCTCAACTACGAGCCAAGGGGGATTATGCCTCATACACGTACAAGGTTGGTGTTGATAAGGAAGTATTCGACCGAATGCGCTCAACTACGAGCCAAGGGGGATTATGCCTCATACACGTACAAGGTTGGTGTTAATAAGGAAGTATTCGACCGAATGCGCTCAACTACGAGCCAAGGGGGATTATGCCTCATACACGTACAAGGTTGGTGTTGATAAGGAAGTATTCGACCGAATGGATACATGTGTGGCGATTGGGTGCTGAAGTGACGTGTGAAGATCTTGATCACGTCCTGCAAGCTAAGATACCAGGTGCGAAGTTTGAGTGCGCTCAACTACGAGCCAAGGGGGATTATGCCTCATACACGTACAAGGTTGGTGTTGATAAGGAAGTATTCGACCGAATGAATACATGTGTGGCGATTGGATGCTGAAGTGACGTGTGAAGATCTTGATCACGTCCTGCAAGCTAAGATACCAGGTGCGAAGTTTGAGTGCGCTCAACTACGAGCCAAGGGGGATTATGCCTCATACACGTACAAGGTTGGTGTTGATATGGAAGTATTCGACCGAATGCGCTCAACTACAAGCCAAGGGGGATTATGCCTCATACACGTACAAGGTTAAGGAATTATTCGACCGAATGATAATGCCAGAATTCTGGCCAACAGGAATCACCGTCAAACGATTTTTCATGCCATTCAAAAAGCCAAGAAACTCAGATTAACATAACACAGGGATCAGGAACTCAAAATGAAGACAACTATTCTTCACCCTAATGTTCAATGTATTAGAAACAAGATGAATGCAATCGAAGCTGTTTTAAACGTCCACGATGAGGATATTTTTTGTGTCAGCGAGCACTGGGTGCAGCAGTCTGAAATAGATGCAGTTTTCCTTGCCAATTATGTAAACATTAGTTGTTTCTGTAGAAAATGTCATATCCATGACGGGGTATGTATTTATGTTAGGGATGAGTGTAGGTACATAGTGAGGCAAGATATTACTAGCTTATCTGTAGAAAATGTCATATCCATGACGGGGTATGTATTTATGTTAGGGATGAGTGTAGGTACATAGTGAGGCAAGATATTACTAGCTTATCTGTAGAAAATGTCATATCCATGACGGGGTATGTATTTATGTTAGGGATGAGTGTAGGTACATAGTGAGGCAAGATATTACTAGCTTATCTGTAGAAAATGTCATATCCATGACGGGGTATGTATTTATGTTAGGGATGAGTGTAGGTACATAGTGAGGCAAGATATTACTAGCTTATCTGTAGAAATGATATGTGAATTGTCAGCAGTGGAATGTAAACAGTCAAACACTGTCATTGTTGTGGTATATAGACCAGGTGGGGAGGTGAGTACATTTATTGATGTTATCGAATGCGTTCCGGAGCAAGTTTTCTCTGAAAAAAAGAGAATTATTTTGTGTGGTGATTTCAACCTAGACTTTATGAAGACTAATGATCGTCAAGATGATCTCATCAGATTGGTAGAATCATTTGACGTGAGACCATTGATGAATACAGCAACCCGTGTGACAGCAGATAGTGCAACTTGCATAGACAATATATTCACGAATACTCCACATGTAGATCAGGCAACAGTGGTCCACACTGCTTTCTCTGACCATGAAGGTCAATTGCTACTATATTCTCACAATATGATTGAATCAGCCAAATCTAATATCAAATATCGCGTGTTCAGCAATGCCAATACTATGAAGTTTGCTGATTCTCTTCTGACGGCAAATTGGGATCCTATTTTTTAAGCTAAAAATGTTGACTCCAAGTATGCTCTGTTCATGAATACCTTTAAAAGTCTATTCAATAAATCATATCCCTTAACTGTTGACACAATGAACACAAATAAGGTCAAGCACATTTGGCTTGATGAGGAACTACGGTACTCAGGTCAAGAGAGAGAGTGAATCATCTTCACCGATGGTACAAAGGAACAAGCAATGAGAACATCAAGTCTGCATTCAAAAACGCCAAATGTAAATCTATGGAAGATCTCCAGCAAGCCAAGTTCAACTACTTCGCTGATAAAATTGCGCGTTCTGACAATAGATCGAAAACTATGTGGAATATTGCAAGTAACGCTACCAGCAACACAACATTACAAAATAGAATCCGTGATGTATGAAGGGGTAAAACTGAAAGATCCAAATGATATCTCGGAGACGTTCAATCAATTCTTCGCTAGTATTGCCGAGAACCTTATCCTCGGAAATCAGTCGCTCGACGAAGATGCTTCCGCTAAGCTGTATGAGAACATGTCAAGAAATAATAGATCAATGTTCCTGTTCCCAATTACTATAGGGGAGACTTTAGCTATCAGTGAATAACAATAAAACAGTCGTGATCAATTTCTCTGGACTGGACTGGGAACCTGTCATAATAAACCAGGATAAGACTAGGTGTAAACGACCCAACGACATTTCTTGGATTCGATATCAACAGACATATGAAATGGACAATCCATATTAGCAATGAGGGCATGAAGCTCAAGAAAACCATTTTTAAAATTAGATCCTTGAGGAATGTATTGAGATTACCTGAGATAAGAACATTTCATATGTGTAATTTTGAATCAATCATGCGCTATGGCATAGTATTTGGGGGGGGGGGGGGGGGGTGCAAGTAAAAGAGACATAAATAGGATGTTTAAATTCAAAAGTATTCAATTAGAGTAATTCTACGTATGAAGAGAAGAGGCAGTTGCAAGGGTAAATTCAGAGAACTGAATATTTTAACAATTTCCTGTTTGTATATTTTAGAAGTTGTGTGTTTTGTTAGGACGAATTTCAATTTGTTCAAGAGAAATGCTGAGCACAATAATAACTCTAGGCTTAAACAGAACCCAATAACTGAACCTCACCGTACAGCATTATATGAAACCGTATTGTACAATAACGGTGTGAAGTTTTTCAATGCTTTACCTCAAGACATCATCTCTGAAAAGTATTTTTTTTGTTTCAAGAAAAAGGTTAGGCAATATCTATTGGGAAAATAATTTTATAATACTGACGATTTCTGTAAGAAGGTAGTGTGAGTAAACTTTATAAAAAGTTATCTTTATAAACCTCATTGAGTTGTTGACGAAACATAACATTGTATTCAATGTATACTGTAAATAAAATCTATCCATCTATCTATCTATCTATCTATCTATCTATCTATCTATCTATCTATCTATCTATCTATCTATGACTCGGGAGGTGAAGGGGCATATTGGACCCGGTTCGATCCCCGCCACCGTCCATCTTTACAGGGTTTTTTCGTGGTTTCCCTCTGTAGTCTGTGCTAATGCTGGGATGGTTCCTACAATATAGGCCACGACTGCTTCCTTCCCACTATCCTAAAGCCTAAAGCTACCTAAAGCTGGCATTACATGAACACTTTCGATGCAAATAGCTCCCGCATGCGGTTGCGGGACGGTGCGACGCGATTAAACAAAAGTGCTGCTACCTAGTAGCAATTCAAGCAAGTTTGTCAAAGAGATGGGCGTGTCTATAGTGTCCCGCGCTTTCGTGGTATGACTCAAGTACGTTGACTGTTTGTTGTAATTTTGTCGACATCGCTGGTGTCTTCTCAATCATAATAATAACTATATAAAAACAAAATCTCATAAAAGAAGTCGTATGCACGTGGGCAAATTGATCAAATGTGGAATTATTTTGAAACAATTCATGCTAAAATCAACACAGCTGTTCTGGGAGAAGCAGTACGACGGCGACCTCAAACGGATTTCACCTGAACCCAAGCTACATCCGGCCATTCCGCATGCGATTTGGTGCAGTGCGAGCCAAAAGTTGAGTCGAGCTGTACTTGTGCGACAAAACCACGCAACATCACGCAGTCTTCGCTGATTGGTCAATAATTCAAAATGGCTGATATCGCTCCCGCATGCGGTTGCGATATCGTATCGAGAATGTCAACGTAAGGCCAGGTTAAGAAACCTTCATCTCATTAGTCATTCATCCGACGTCAGTAGATCTTAGTTGTCATTATGGTGCGTCGTTGAACCCAATATAAATCAATAAGAAATCAACGAAACTCTAACCAGGAGAGTTTTTTTGTCAATTTTCATGAATCAATATCATTTTTTGGGGTCCTTTCCATTTCGTATAAACGAGCGTTTACTATAGCCGCTTCGAATTTCCACTTTTTCAAACACTGATTTTGTCGAGATTTGTCTGTTCAGAATTAAATGGTACACCTCGTCGACCAGTGTCCCGTACGAGGGTATCATGGAGGGGGTGTTTGAGTCTCTGGTTCTCGCCAAGTACGCGGGGCTGGGCCACATGATCAACACGGTGATGCGTGACGAGGTGAAGCTGTGCCATCACCTGAAGACGCTGCGGGCCGTCTTCATGCTGGAGACCGGGGACATCATGGCTGTCTTCAGCGGCCTGCTGGCCTTGAAGGTGAGCTCACAAGATCAAACATTCTATCTCTTTAGGAATAACAGCTTTGGAACATAGGTGCTTAAATAAAAACAGCATTTGTCGAGTAAGTACTGTATTTATATAAGCTGCACCGGCTTATAAGATGCACCCCCACTTTTCAGGTTCTGTTTTTGGAGACTTTTTGGTACAGTGAAACCTCTATGCATCGTTACTGGTTCCATTGTTTTCCTGCTTATATCATTCATTTTTCCCAACCCCACTCCCATATAATCAATGCTAAATTTTCCTGGATAGATCGTTTTTCTGCATGGATGGTTTTATCTTCCTGGTCCCTTGAAAAACAATGGATAGAGGTTACACTGTTTCTCTTTAGGAATAACAGCTTTGGAACATAGGTGGGATTAGAGTAATAGGTACATAAATAATAACAGTTTTGAGTAAGTACCGTATTTACATGTCTATAAGCCGCACCGGCTCATAAGACACACCCCTGCTTTTCACGTTCTATTTTTGGAAACTTTTTTTGTATACGAATTGGATAAAAGGGAAAGAAAGAGCAGCAGCTTACCAAGATTGATGAGTAGAGAAAGGCCTACTCATAGTGGAGAGCCCGTAGATAGAACACAGAGATGAAAAGTACTCACGAGATTCTGACGTTTCGGCTATTACCTTTGTCACAGTAGAGTAGAGAGAACTTTTTTGTTTACTTATATATGACGCAGTTTAATATTCCACACTAACTCTGACACTGACGGCCAGCAGTCCTAAATAGCAATCAGTGACCTTTCCTTAAAAAACAGCAGCCATGTGGCTTACACAGAGAGAGAGACGGAGAGAGGAAAGGTTGTACCGAACACGCAGCAGCACATTCACGCCTGTCCGTGCATCAAATCTGACGACGATTGAGGGTTCGCCGTATGCTTCAACATTGGACGACCGGCAGTGTTTCACGAGAACTGTTTTTCTCTCACTTACCTTTATAAGACGTATGTGACTTACTTATTGATGACTTGGAAATGGAAGGAAAAGTGCGTCTTATATGCGTGAGAATACGGTATTCATAACGTTCGGTGGCTGATTGCTTTTCCACTAACAATAATTAATACAGTGAAACCTCTACGCATCGTTCCCGGATCCATCATTTTCCTGCTTGTTTCATTGATTTAGTCCCACCCTACTCCCATATAATCAATGTTAAATTTTCCTGGATGGATCGTTTTCCTGCATGGATGGTTTTGTTTTCCTGATCCCTCAGAGAACGATGGATAGAGGTCTCACTGTATTGCTACTAGATGACTCGCGATTGGTAGGTCCAGCGATTCAATTGGTCATTTAGTACATATACTCCAATCATTCGAGCTTTTGACCCACCACTAATTGCAACAAAAGGTCTTAAGATTGGATTCCATTCAGAAAATTGTGCTGATTAACATACTTGGAATCGCCCAAAATCTCATTCACCGTTTTCGAGTAAATCGAGGTCAAAGGTCAAAAATCACGTCTTTTACCAAAATAAAATTCATATCTTTTTTTCTAAACACAATAATGATATTTTTGTGGAGTTATAAATTGAAGTCCATATAATTACAAAATGATTGAAAGAAAAATTGTGGAAATCGCATGAAAATTGAGAGGTCAGTTGAAGGTCAAAATATGACCTCATTTGAGCAGTTGAGAGAAATGAATAGAACTACTCAATTTTGAACAAATTTTGATCCAAGATTCCTACCCAAATATTATTATCCATTCTAGTGTTATGATCGTGAGAAAACTTCTTCACCTCACCCAAGGTCAAAGGTCAATCACAATGTTTTCTCAAGTGTGACAGGTCAAACGATGCACACCCTCATTCTGCGTCCAGATAATCACTTTTCAACCTGAGATGCGTTTGATGATATATTTTTGAATACTGGTCGTTATTCTGAATACAATCTAGAATTGAGATGTTGAAAGTCGCCCTCCGTAGCTCAGTCAACTATGGCAATGCTTCATCGATTCAAGTCACCTTGGGTGTGCATCAAATCAGATGTGGTTCTTAACAATACAATAACATTCAAGTGGAGTTATGAAGTGGAGCCCATACAATGTCGAAATCATTGAAGATGAATGTGAAAATCACATGATAATTGAGAGGTCAGTCAAAGGTCAAGAGTTGACCTTATTTGAACAGTTCCGAAAAATAGAGAGAACTACTCGATTTTGAACAGATTTTGATGCAGCATTCGTTCAAATCTATTCATTATGCAGTTTGGTATCATGGTCGTGAGATAGCATGGCTTCACTCGAGGTCAAAGGTCAACTACAATGTTTTCACAGATGTGACAGGTCAAACGATGCATACGCTTACTCTGCGGCCAGACTATCACTTTCTGACCTGAGATGTGTTGTATGATGATATTCTTCGGTTCTCTCATTCAACCATATAATTGCACAAACTCCAATATTATTGATGAACCTACAATTTGTATACATTTTCAGATCACTAACATATTCGGCAATCAGGATCGTCTCCAAAGTCGGTTTCACCGTCTATTATCAAAAGGAGATGATGTAAATCTGGTGGTAGACTATAGATGTGACGGGCGTAATTTTCCCCTCAATTAACTATTGTTAATTATTGTTTCACTTTTTCATGTCTGTACCTTAAGACAATCAGATGTATGTAATTGAATGTAATGTAATTGTTTTATTTTCAGTGAAATGACGAATGTATTCATAGTGTAAAGTGACGTTTATAGTGAAAACTGACGTTGATAACTCATGAACTAGGTTTTCTTGCAGCTGCTGAGAAAGGAGGAAGATTCTCCGGCCAAACGTGAGAGGTATTTGTTTCCATCTCTTCTAGATAAAAAGTGAAGCGTTTGTCGTTCAACCGTATATCATCTTTTCTCTTTTCTGCAACGGAACCAAGTAAACTTCCAATTTCGTCAATGTTTCACATCTTTATATGTTGATTCCCTTTGACTTCAGATTTGAGGAATATTGCGGTCGATCCAGAATTGGCAAGGAAGCATAGTAATATCACTAGGTCAGTGTCTTGACCAATGACAACTGTTGGATGAGATGGGGCTCTTTAAATCCCGTGTTTCACAATCAACATATCTGCATATCCTGTGGAATGGTGGTCATCGTTTTGTCTCTTTTATAACTGTTTTCCAAGTCTATATATGAAACTGTTTGTTTGTGGTATTGGATAGGAAAATTTTCTGAGGGATTGTTATCACCATGTCGTCTTAAAAATAGATGGTTGGTGCAATTATCTGTTTTGAAGAAGACATGGTAATACCAATCCCCAAAAAATCTTCCCATCCAATACCACAAATAAATAAAGTCCTACATAAAAGTGAGTTTTTCCTATGTGGGTACAATCTTCAGATGAGGGTCCACCAACGTGGCTGTCAAATACCAATAACGCATCACCGTAATGTTTTTCAACCTCACAACGTACACTTCATGAACACACTTTCATAGATACTTCAACGAGGCCATGGAATTCTGCGCAATAAGTGACCTTCATGAAGTACAATTTTTATACAGGACTAAGAAATGTGGTGTTCTGTAGATTACTCTTCTTTTTCATTGCGTTGACCAACTGAAGTTAATTTACTGCTCTTGATAGACCTGACGTTTCAAAAATAGAAGGAGGATATTGAGCCATCTCGTATTGAAAGCATGATGCACCGTGGTCTCTAGATAACTCTGCAGCTTTTAAGAGACGTTGACACAAAAGCTGTGTCCATATGTATTTCTTCATGGACAATTTTGATTGTCTTTTTTTGATCCCATTGTGACATTGTTTGTAACACCAGTATACGGTCGAATTCAAATATCGAAAGCTAGTATTCGAAAATAATAATTTTGAAAACATGAAATTGAAGGTATATCAATAATATTGGAGTTTGTGCAATTATATGGTTAAATGAGAAAACCGAAGAATATCATCATACAACACATCTCAGGTCAGAAAGTGATAGTCTGGCCGCAGAGTAAGAGTAAGCATCATTTTCCCATCACATCTGTGAAAACATTGTAGTTGACCTTTGACCTCGAGTGAAGCCATGTTATTTCATGACCATGATACCAAACTGCATAATGAATAGATTTGAACGAATGCTGCATCAAAATCTGTTCAAAATCGAGTAGTTCTCTCTATTTTTCGGAACTGTTCAAATAAGGTCAACTCTTGACCTTTGATTGACCTCTCAATTATCATGCGATTTTCACATTCGTCTTCGATGATTTCGACATTGTATGGGCTCCACTTCATAACTCCACTTGAATGTTATTGTATTGTTAAGAACCACATCTGATTTGATACACACCCGAGGTGACTTGAGTCGATGAAGCATTGCCATAGTTGACTGAGCTACGGAGGGCGACTCTTAACATCTCAATTCTAGATTGTATTCAGAATAACGACCAATATTCAAAAATATATCATCAAACGCATCTCAGGTTGAAAAGTGATTATCTGGACGCAGAATGAGGGTGTGCATCGTTTGACCTGTCACACTTGAGAAAACATTGTGATTGACCTTTGACCTTGGGTGAGGTGAAGAAGTTTTTTCACGATCATAATACTAGAATAGATAATAATATTTGGGTAGGAATCTTGGATCAAAATTTGTTCAAAATTGAGTAGTTCTATTCATTTCTCTAAACTGCTCAAATGAGGTCATATTTTGGCCTTCAACTGACCTCTCAATTTTCATGCGATTTCCACAATTTTTCTTTCATTCAGTCTGTAATTTTATGGACTCTAATTTATAACTCCACAAAAATATCATTATTGTGTTTAGAAAAAAAGATATGAATTTTATTTTGGTAAAAGAAGTGATTTTTGACCTTTGACCTCGATTTACTCGAAAACGGTGAATGAGATTTTGGGCGATTCCAAGTATGTTAATCAGCACAATTTTCTGAATGGAATCCAATCTTAAGACCTTTTGTTGCAATTAGTGGTGGGTCAGAAGCTAGAATCATTGGAGTAATATTTCCAACATTGGTTGAGCCACCATAAAACAGTGGTCGACCAACGCAACCCTCAACACATCTTGGTTCATAACTATATGTTATGTGAACCCTGAAAGTGTTAAGCTGGCCTTACATGAACAGTTTTAATGCGATATCTTTCCCGCATGCGGGTGCGGGACGGTGCGTCGCGATTAAACAAAAGTGCTGATGCCTAGTAGCAATTCACGCAAGTTTGTCAAAGAGATGGGCGTGTCTATAGTGTCCCGCGCTATCGTGGTATGACTCAAGTACGTTGACTGTTTGTTGTAATTTTGTTCACATTGCTGGTGTCTTCTCAATCATAATAATAACCATATACAAACAAGATCTCATAAAAGAAGTCGTATGCACGTGGGCAATTTGATCAGTTATGGAATTATTTTGAAACAATTCATGCTAAAATCAACTCAGCTGTTCTGGGAGAAGCAGTACGACGGCGACCTCAAGAGGATTTTACCTGAACCCAAGCTACATCCGGCCATTCCGCATGCGATTTATTGCGTCGCAAGCCAAAAGTTGAGTCGAGCTGTACTTGTGCGACAAAACCACGCACCATCGCGCAGTCTTCGCGATTATTGATTAGTGAATAATTCAAAATGGCCGATATCGCTGCCGCATGCGGTTGCGATATCATGTTCATGTAAGGCCAGCTTTACGCTCTGTCTGGATTCTCTTGTGTTCTGTTTCACTGAATTGCCTGTTTTGTTCCCTTTACGTCGTGTAGAACGGTGAACTGTCTGATGGCGTCTATCCGTACCTTGTGAGTCAATATCCTAGTCTACTGAATCCCTAGAAGCCTATTCCCATCTCCTACGGGACGTAAGAGAAGACTCTACATGACTCCTAACGAAACTCTCCTGTTGGTTGCTTCTTTCTTTACCTTAATTTTATCACTTTTGTAAGTTTTTTTAACTCCACTAATGCCACTTGATTGGATGATTCGAGAGGTATGTGATTGAAATGGGTAAGACATACACTTTGTTTCTTTGTTCAAATGCTTTATTAACTACAGTGAAACCACATTTGTATCATTGTTTCCGTATGTGACTTTTGGTGGGACGAAGGGAACAATAGAAGCAGGATTGAGGTTTCACTGTGCGGGTACTTGACGTCGTGTAGCACAGGGCCTCCTAACTCCGACCTGCGGGACCTTTTCAAACGGCCCGCAGTGTGTTCTTATGAACCAACGTAAGGCCATTGCAATTCAATACTATAACATTCTGTGTAGTCAAATTGAGAATATATTTGGCAAGGGTTGAAGTGTTGTCACAAACCAAACGGTAGGGCAGGCGTTAGAACTGACATTATACTTGATAATTCCCGACAAAATATTCGTATTCTGTCCTACCGTTTGGCTTGTGAGAGCAGGCGCACCCATTTGGCCATATTGTGAGGCTTGTGAGCTTCCCCACTCGTGCTGTGTCAATAATACAGACCGAAATGAAGACATAAAGACGAGAAGTGCAATTTAAAAGACCGCGGGAGGCGATTTAGCGAAATGTCAGTTTCTTGGTGATAACTTTTCAACGGTATGAGATATCAACATTCTAATACGCGAGAAACACAGATAATTATAATAGCTTCAAGATGATATAAGTTATGGCTGTTTGAGTCACGTTGCATAACTGTCAAGCGTCGACAGCCAAAAAAAACATTTTATCGACGCTTGACAGTTATGCGACATGACTTATATAGTTACTTATAACTTATATCATCTTGAAGCTATTATAATTACATGTGTTTCTCGCGAATTAGAATGTTAATATCTCATACCGTTCAAAAGTTATCACCAAGAAACTGACATTTCGCTAAATCGCCTCCCGTGGACTCTTAAGTAATTGAATGTTGATTAAATGATTTAAAAACAAAATATTCAGTAGTAAAAAGCTTGAATATGTGAGTACTGAACTACCGGTATTAAAAATATGCCATTTGTATACCGGCATACTACGCCTGTATATTGAAAGCAAGTGAAAAATGAATCAAAATCATTGGACAATCAACTGTGTGGTCCACCTCAAGTTTTCCGGTGGAAAAATGTCCCTCGGAGATATCTAGTTGGGAAGCCCTGATCAAGCATATCTTTGATATCATCAGATTGTCATCACCATGATTTTAAATCAGTATTTCATAACCATTCATAATCATGTACTGTATTTATGAATTGGGCGAAAGGGAAAGAAAGAACAGCAGCTTACCCAGGTTTATGAGTGGAGATAGATATTACCTTACCGATATACGTAACTCCTACAGCCGTTAGCGATATATATGCTCGTTCCAATCTTGGAAAACATATTGGACATTTACAAATAGAATTTATGCAAGGCATTCTATTTTACTACTTATATATGTCGAATATGGCGAAAACATCCCAGTTTGCAAAGCGGTGTGAAGCTACTGCCGAGACACAAATATGTGCGCCTTCTTAACGTTGGGTAATGTATCTCGGTGATATATTTATATCCTGTGACCAAGGCAATAGCCGAGATGAAAAAATCTCGTGTGTCAGTACATGATCATCTCTGTGATCTGTCAATGGGCTTGCCTCCATGAGTAGGCCTTCCTCTACTTATAAACCTCGGTAAGCTGCTGTTCTTTCTTTCCCTTTTGCCCAATTCATGTATTCAGCCTGGGGCTATTTTCCTGTACACACCGAGTTGCCGACATAATCATATATAACATCTCAAACCCAGGTAACCTACTTGATTGGGCCAGGGGTGTTTCAACTTTCCACCATTTCTTCTTGGGCAGACTTCTTATATCTCTGTTCCTGCCAGCCCTGAGTCTTGCTTCTACTTATTCCTGCTCTTCTTCTCTACTACTACCCTCTTCCTTCTTCTTCTTTCCTCTTCCTTCTCTTTCTTCTCTTTTTCTTTTAACAGTACAGTAATATGATAATAATTAGACGAGCTTTAGCGAGGATTCAATTTGACATACTGAAAAAAATCGGTGTTCGTTTTTATGTTGTTTTTTTCATGTTTTTTTGTCGTTTCTCCACAGGTCAAACGGCTACAGTTATCAACTTCAAACTTTTTTCTATCATGGTTCCTCATCTAACTAAGATCTGTATAGTTTTGTGGCATTATCGATCGGGTGGTAACTTTTATTTTTATGAATTTTAGAAATTTCAAAAATACTCATTAGAATAACACAGCGGAAAAAAAGAAAATATTTTTATTTTCTGAAAAAATGAAATTTTGCATGAAGTTGAATTACATTTTGATACACATTTCTGGAAATTTTCAGCTTGATCGGGTCAGCCATTTTGAAGAAAAAACATAAAATGTGCTGAATTGGTACCACTCGAAGCAGTTTTCACCCATTTATAACTTGAATGTCACCCAATTGGCGAATGTAGGCAAAAGTTTGGCAAAAAAAGTCGACGTACTATTACTATACGCTCGTCTAACAACGCATATATCGCGTTTTCCTAGTGGTAATCTAATCTAATCATGACATGTCATCCCCTTCATATATGGGTGGCGGAGCCCCAGCATTTTTGAGAGGTCAAGATTGATAAATATGTCAAGTTTGTTATGCTGTAGTTCTTTGTTATAGTTGAGCATATTACATAATTAATGGAGGGTCAGTTGACCCCCCTGACCTCCCGGCTCTGCCCCCCCTGCCTCTATATGCAATATGTATCCAGTAGAACCTCAGTTATAAGTTTCTTGTTTATACATTTATTACATTTATTTATTTTATTTTTTGATCCAGACTATATGCTCCACATGTTGAATAGTTTCATTAATAAGTTTTTTACGTTAATACACTTTTTTAGTCTGTTGCCCTGAAAAACGTATAAATGAGGTTCCACTGTATTGACTTGTAATTGTAAAAAAGCCCACAGCAGATTCTTTTGAGTGGGAATACCTATATTGTGCACCGATAACGCACTTTCTGTTACAAGCATGGAATTCAAAATATTTGTAAGTTCCTTTTCTCTCAAACTCAAAAGAATCAGTGTTCTTTTGAATTGAATTGAATATTGGCGTTTAAAGGCGCGTCAACGACGAGGTTATTTTGTGCCTGTCAACAAGTGAAATTGTAGTACCTATCGTGAAAAGTTAATATGTGCTTCACTTGATAGTCCTCTTGATTTCACTTATGGTCATTCTTATGTTGTTCATACTGAGACAAGTGGTCGAGTGGCTAGCACACTGAACTGTCATTCAGGAGACCGGGGTTCGATTCCCGCCATGGTCGACCATCCTGACAGGGGTTTTTCGTGGTTTCCTTCTGTCATTCAGGTCAATACTGGGATGGTTCCTCAACAACAGGCCACGACCGACTCCTCCCCACTATCCAAAAACATCTAATAAAATGACCTCTCATCTCATCATCCCATCATCTCATATATCATTCACCTACGCCAATAGATCATAGCCATCAGTACAGTGCGTCGTTAAACCCAATATAAATGAGAATAAATAAATAAATCTTATGCTGTCCATCATAATGCCAATATGAAGTTGATGTGCATTTCAACGTAAAGACGTTCTACTGTTCGTATACACACCTGTCGCTCACAAAGTCATGAGTGGTGTTCGAAACGTCTTATTTCTTCCAGGTGAAAGACGAGCCGTTCTGGCTGTATTCTCAGTACCTGACGAGCCATTTGTCAGACTACTTCGAGCGCAGATTCCAAGGGTCCAACCATTTCAGGATCCTCGTTAGTTCCAAGTTTCTTGATAACGATCCTTTGAAGGCCATAGAAGGGATCGAACTCTCATATGCTGTGAGTACATCATCATAATATAATAGATATAATGTATACACTGGCGTCAGAACTGGAGGAAGGGGGGAAGAGGGGATGGGGGGGGGCAGGGGGTGGGGGCGAGAAGAAGGTCTTGCAAGACTCAATTTGTCTCGTTGTTTCCTGTTGAAACCCACTCTGTTAAAATTAGCTGTTCAATTTTATTTCTCTTTTATTTGTTTATTAACTTATCATAAGTTCATACATTGTTAAATGTTAATTATGCCTCTAAATCTGTCACAACTTAGTTCGAGAACTGCCGTGACACCCTGCTATGTCGCGGGCGTACAGGCACACGCCCCGCTTCACTGAAACGAGGGATTAACTGATCAACATGAAACCTTTTCACACATTTCACCTCATTCAACACTTGACCCATTGTTGTATCGTTTTGACTTTTGAGGCATGTTATGGATTGGAGATTGAACATTTTTCTGTAGAAAACATGTGAAGAAGATCCAGATACCATGCAAGGAAAAAGTTGTATCAATTAATTTTTTTGTGAATATTCGATGAAGATTGTGAATTTACTGTTCACTCACGAAATTGCTATTGATTTCATTCAACTAAATTGCTATTGATTTGATTTATGACACTCTCAGAGGAATTGATATGCAGTGAAAAGTGAATAATTAAAAATTTCATAATTAAGAATTTCAATAATAATTAGTAACCCACCCCTCTCGTGCGCTTCGTATTCTTGGCCTGCCACCGACAAATGCTGATATTTCTGTTTGTTTTGTTGGCAAACTACCTCGTCGTTCCGTGGATACAAGTATACCCATAACCACCTATCTTGTCTTATCCCCAGGTTGAATGGCCTCTCTCGTTGATCATCAACGATGCCAACTTGTCCCTGTACAACGAGATCTTCCGCCTGCTGCTGCGCCTGAAGTGGACGTTGACCTCGCTGGAACGCCTGCGCCACTTGGACCTGCGCGGCAGGCATGCGCCGTCTGCGGCCGGGTCGCTGCGCCTGGCCCGCTGGCAGACGCTCAGGTTCTGGCTGCTCAACGCGGTCGCCGGGATACACGGCTTCACCATGGGACACGTCATCGACTCGTTCAGCGCTCGGCTGGACGACTTCGTCAACACCGCCAACGACTTTGATCTGCTCATTGACGGTAAAATAAGACTCAAATCACAAAGATCACAGATCGTCAGATCACAAAGATCTGACGCCTGAAGAACGCATACTGGAATAAGGATGTACCTAGAGAGGCTAGATACAGTACTTAGGAAGATAGTGGTCAACTTGGTGACTGCTTTCTATTGGCTACTAAAATATCTCTCGCATGGACGCCATGTTTTGTCCACAATTCATATCAGATGTTCTAGAACGTATGCCAGGCTGCATTACATCGGTTGGGAAACAACTTTAGTTGAAAGTTCTGGCATCTTATTGACTAACTGGTGAGTTTACGACACTTTTGGACAACATTTGGACAATAAATGGCGTCCTGAGCGGGAGTTGGCCACTCTCTGCCCCAAAGAGATATACCTAGAGTGAACGGGGCTTGGCGTGTTTACTTAAAAAGAGGATGTGAAAGTGAGAGGAAAAGTTGTACTTATCCAAAGAAAGTAACAAAAACTGACCCAAATAACCCCAACCAATTCCCCGAACTATCAGCTCTCACGGCATCATTACACGCCAAGCCCACGTTCACTCTTGGTATTACCTGTATTCTGGTATGCACTCTTCAGCGTCCCCATGTGATGTTTTTTTATTACTAGTATCAACTAGGGCTGTGCTAGTCTCGAAATTATTGATCGGGATCGAGACGAGATCAAGACTCGAACTCAATCGAAAATATCATTTCCCAGATTGAAATTTCATGTCTCGAAATACTTTCGACTCTCGAACTATTTCGAGCGAGCGAGAGTGGAAGGATAAACTTGTCACCTTTTCATCATTCAACTGATTGTCATTAAAAATAATTAAAGACAGTGTCTGAAACTTTTGAAAAATTGAAAAGTCTTGAAATTGAAAACTTATGAAAAGTTATTTTGCGAATCAAAATTTTGATCTGGGATCAAATCTTTTCAAAAGATTCCTTTTCAAAGGAATTTGTTTGAAAGTTTCGAGACTCGCACAGCCCTATTAATTGACCATTAAAAACCTCCCTAGAAGGGTCTGAAGATTGTACAACATGGTAATTGATACAGTGAAACCTCCATGCAACGTTCCCACTTCCATCATTGATCTTGTCCCACCCTGCTCCCATATAACCAATGTTAAATTCTCCTAGATGCATCGTTTTCCTGCACGGATGATTCATTTTTCCTGGTCCCTTAAAAACGATAGATCGAGGTTTCACTGTATTGTTGTGAGAAAACATTTTTTCATTCACATACAGTAAACCCTTGTTAATCCAAAATGAGAAGAAAAAATGATTTTGATTTATAAAAATTCTGACCAACCAAAAAACTTGTACCACGAAAATCATCACTCTTCCCGCTTGGAATTAGTCAATTTCGTACTGCGCGAGAGAGAGCTATGCGACCGGCTGATACGTAGAAACCGTTGCCAGGGCCCCAATTATCATGTTTACTCCGCTAGCTCGGCCATCTCTAGTCGATGAGCGTAGCGAAGTCTCCATCCCACTCTTATAGGGCTTTGTCTGTGTGTTTTTTTTTTTTTTTTTTTTGTTTGTTTGTAAGCACTCCACAGGTCGCAAGGGTTGACTGATCAACATGAAACTTTTTTTGGACACGCAAACTCATCCAACTTAGAACTGTATAGTTTTTGGGATGAATCGGTCGGACCGATTTTGAGATACATCATCTCAAAGTTTCTAAAAACCCCATAAGATTTGGCTGGGCGGAAAATGTTGAAAAATAAAATCTCTCCAAATGGAATGAAATTCTCTCTAATTGTGTATACATGGATTTTACACATTATTACGATTTTTTAAGCAATTCTGATCAGTCGATTTGAAGAAAAAAAATAAAATGACTGTTAATATTCATAAAATAAATCATAAAAATTGTGACAGAATTAAGTTGTCGAGATTCACTGCTTTCTAGATTCAAGAGTTGACCAACAATGAAGTATTTTTTATATGCGTCAAGGTGTGTAGAATACCAGAGTCAATGAAGTGGCAAGAGTAGAACTACTTTAACGACTTTAATAGCTTATTCAGATATCAAGGTGTGTAGAATACCTGAGTCGATAAAGTAGCAAGGGTAGAACTACTTCAAGGACTTTTATACCTTATTCAGATATCTCGCTCATCTTACAACGCATATTTCGCGTTTGACTAGTCGATGGTGTGACTAGCGAACGTTTTGAGCCCAGCGTAGTGTCGTGCTGGTCAAGGTCAGACCGCTCGGTCGGATGACGCACACAAAGCGTAACTTGCTTTGGCCTATTATTACGCGACATCAAATACAAAGGATAGAAATTGGGAAAATAATGATTTATTCAAGGAATTCACTCAAACTATTTCAAATTATCCAATCCGAAAACAGTTTACAGCAATCAAAAAGTCAAATATTAGTTTGAATTACGATTAACAAATCGGAATTTGGATTAACAATAAATTAATTAACATTGAAATGCCTATATCTTCAGCCGGGGACCGACTTCAAGTTCAAAATATGTCAAATTTCTGATTAACCGAGTTCGGATTAACGAGGGTTTACTGTATTTAGTTTTCATACATTATTTACATTATTTTGAATTATTTACATTATTATACATTATTTCGAAGTGGAAGATATCAACATTCAAGTGCTCTGTTTACTCTTAGTACCAACGCTGATGATGTCCGGATATTTATCACAGAAACGTTTTTTTCTTATAATGTGTTCCAAACTTTCGGAAACTGAAAAACTTTCATCTGCGGCGGAAAATTATGGTCAACGATAGCGCAGTCCTGGTGTTGAAATTAATTGGTTTTAAATAATTAAAATGGGGTGGTAAGATCGCTCTTGTGGTGCCCCGTCCAAACGATCCTACTTTTCATTTATAGCCTCGATTAGGAAACAATGATTTTGTATCAAGTTTTGATGTTATTAAAAAAAAAAAAGTTTTCCAATGTGCATGTGGTGAACTGCGATCCCGATCTCGCTGTGACGTCTCTGTGTCTGGTTCCAGCTCACAACAAGTACGTCCGCATGGTCCACCAGCTGTGCACGAACCCCTTCGAGGACAGCAAGCTGCTGCCATCTTTTGGCCACCTCTTGACTCTGTCCCACTGCCTGGCCGACCTGTGGAGCCAAGGGAGTCACGCAGCGCTCGACCACAGGTACTTTGATACTCCCTGAGTTGCGTATGAAGAAGGGTTTACTGTACATTGCTAAGTTTAGTGCATTTGACTGCCAATGCATATATGTCTAAGCCAGGGGTCGGCAACCTTTGAATGCCTGGGTGCCAAAATGAAAATTTGATCAATTCTCAAGAGCATTGCGTGCCACCCCCTCCCTCAACACTATATTTGTGTGTTCCATCATTTTAATGTTTTAGTATTAACATTCTGGATTCAAGGTACTGGTGAAGAATGAAGAGATACATTTTTTCAGTATTCTAGTTGTTTGCAAGAAACTTTTTCATTCGAGTTATTTTGTGAACAATGATTATTGATTATCTCTGCGTACCACAAAATAACGCGTATTCGTGCTTCCGTGTATTCCAACTGAAAATTCCTAGGTCTCTTAGGAGCAGACATTTTGCCACCCTCACTCTTTAAATCACAGACAAGAACTGCGGACCATACGCCTTCTGTGTGAAAACAAATTTACTGACATATGACTGAGTCACGCTTCCCTTGGATTCAGCTGTCGAGCTGAAAACTATTGTCCGTGCAAAACTATGAGGTGTGAACGGCACATGTACCTCACACCAAGTCAAGAATAAATATATACAAGGGTCTTAGAGGTAGTAGCGTACAAGTGAATGATAAGGGAATCCATTTAGTTACCGTACTGTAAACGTTAATTTCGACTTCATTTTATAATGCTCAATAAAAGTAATATATTTCATGAAAATGAATTGAAATGTTGAATTATAAAATTTTTCTGCAAATCCCGCATGGCAGACAAAATCCTCCGCGTGACACCCTGTGGCATGCGTTGCCTAATGGCAACAATATTTTTCTGACTAGGTTCCAATATTTTAAAATTAAATTCCAATGTTTTTTTCAATGAATGTGTTCTTTAAAATATTATTGCTATTGTAGGCCTACTAGCTGATTTGTATTTCATAACCCAACCACAGGACTGGTACCATATCTTACCTAATTCAATCATCCAACCAAAATCAGTGTGCTGACAAAAATGTGGACAAATTCTGATATCACCGCTATGAAACGAAATCTTTGATTCATAAAACTACCATGAAACGAAATTTGGGATTTCAAAAACGAAATAACAATATTCATAAAATTATAAAATCTGAGCCCTACCAATTGAGCTCAAAAGTTGAACACAGGCCAGTGACCTCAACCTAGATCAAAGCAATCATGCTACCGGTACTTTTTCTTCTCATTATTCACGCTCATTTTATTTTCGTAATTCTATCCCAAGTTATTTGTATTTTTTGTGTGAATTACCGTAAATGTAAGTTATCAATGAATTGCATTTTACCACTGTCAATTACGAATTGTAGAGAAACCATAAATTACCGATGTTGGTAATTAATCAACGTGCATCACTGGTTCCAATGGAGTAATGTTGTTTGTGTTGTTCTTGTGTTTGAAGACTTGGTGAGATGGAAGAAATGTATTGCAAGCTTCACACAGCGATTGGCCTTCAACTGGTGGACTTCTCTCCGCTAGACAACCGGATTCAGAGTGAGTTACCAGGCTGGCACTGGGGCCAACCTCTAGCCAACGTTTTCAAGGGAGCAGGAAAATGAAAACATCCTTGCAGGATAACCATCCATCCAGAAAAATTCAACATTGATCCGTATATGGGAGTAGAGTGAGAAAAAATGAAAGATGCAAGTAGGAAAACGATGTACCCAGGAACGATGCATAGAGGTTTCACTACATGTACAGTCGGACCCGCATATAACGAATTTCAAGGGGAATGAAAATCTGTTCGTAAAAACAGAATTTCGTTATAGAGATTTATTGCTTTTTTTCATAACAGCACTTGAATTTTAGAGATTTATAAAGATAGGCCTACATTTACGACTTAGGCCCTAGTATGGTACTGTATTAGGTGACATATTATCATCGCATCGTATCATCACTTAGTATGTTTGTAGAAAGTAATAGAAAACAACAATGTCCTTTCATAAAGAACTTATCATCTGCTATCACATGACACCACAACTCCCCACTTCTCGTGTTTTATTTCCTAGGTTACAAGACACTATCACGAATGGGGATGAAGGAATGTAAACAAAAAATAGATAAACAAAGTCATTGAAGATGTCACCATCACGTTATTATTTAGTGCGCGTTGAGCGAATGTTTGTTTATGGGCCATTCCACTGTGCTTGGGCCGGGGAGGGAGGGGGGTGCAGCAAGAGTTATGACCACGTGCTGTACGCGTCACCAGCTGCTACGATGTACAGTCCGTTCAAAATAAATGTAACCTGAAAATAAATTCACGCAAAATGCTCCGATTTTCGAACATTTTATTGGAAATAGCTGAAAATAATGAGCAAAATATGCTGAAAAGTGACAAAAAAATTCGTAATAACCGAATTTTGAAATATAAATCACTTCGTTATAGGCCTTTATTTAACATTGTAAGGATAGGAGCTGTGAAGGGGGATGGTAATTAATTCGTAAAAACCGAAATTTCGTTAAAACCGAGTTCGTTATATGTGGGTTCGACTGTATTAGTGAAATGATATGATGAGATGAAGGTTTCCTATATAAGCGGTACTGGCACATGTGGCTGAGTGGTTAACGCATTCGCTTCATATGATCCGGGAGGTGAAGGGGCATATCGGATCCGGTTCGATCTCCGCCACCGTCCATCTTCACAGAGGTTTTCGTGGTTTCCCTCAGTAGTCTAGGCTTATACCAGGATGGTTCCTACAATATAGGCCACGACTGCTTCCATCCTACTATCCTTCCCAATACCTAAGAAATCTTCATCTCATCATCCCATCATCTCAACAATCATTCATTTGACGCCAATAGATCTTAGTTATCGTAATAGTGTGTCGTTAAAACCCAATATAAAAATATATATATACTGGTATATATATATATATATATATATGAGCAATTGTGGCCTATACTGTAGGAACCATCCCAGCATTAGCCTAGACTACTGTGGGCATATTCCTGTATGATTGATCCGGTTGTAGTGATATAAAAAATTGAAAAGTAATTTTTAAAAAGCACACAAGCAGTATTATCCCACTGAACCGTCATTCAGGAGACCCGAGAATCGATCCCCGCCATGGTCGACCATCCTAACGTTTGATTTGAGGTTTTCTTTGTCGTTCAGATCAATACTGGGATTGTTCCTTAACAACAGGCCACGACCGACTCCTTCCCACCATCCAAAAAACATAATAAAATTACCTTGCATTTTATCATCCCACCATCTCATATATCATTCACCATCGCCAATAGATCGTAGTCATCAGTAGAGTGCATCGTGAACCCAATATGAGATTCAAAAAATAAAAGCAATATTATCCTATACTTACAGCTGGGTCACAGCCACCTTGAATCTTGGGTTTGAGTTGGACTGGGTTTATCTTGTACAGAAATTCACCCCCCTGAGGAAAACCACAGAAAAAACTGTCAAGATGGACAGTGGCGAGGATCGAACAGTAGCCCGATATGCCCCTCACCTCCCAGATCACATGAAGCGAGCGCTTTAGCAACTGAGCTCAGGTGTCGGTTGTCAAGCTGATTATTCTTGTATAATTTGTCAATAACTCCCATGTTCTGTTAGCAGTTGACAGCCTGATTTCTGTGTTCTACTATCCTCTACGACCGACCATCGGCTCGTACAGCCCTGCCGACTCGTGAAACTTGCCACGCAATCGCAGCTCGCTACACTCCCATGTCTTGTTAGCAGTTGACAGCCTGATTTCTGTGTTCTACTATCCTCTACGACCGACCATCGGCTCGTACAGCCCTGCCGACTCGTGAAACTTGCCACGCAATCGCAGCTCGCTATCGTCGCACCGTCCACGAATACTTGATGCCAAACACAAATACCTAGATCTTCTTAATATTCATTAATAAACTATGATGAAGGATGTAATGTTAGTACCTAACTATTTGTGAAATGAAGCACATAAAGGCAGCCCAGTCCTTACAACCATATGCTGAGACATCACAATTGAGTAAAAAAACACAATTTCAATATTATTCATTAAAAAAACATAAATCTGCCCACAACCCTTGGCCAAAAACCATTTATAATATTCAAAAATCAAAAGAGTAGTGGAGGATTCGAACACTAGCCCTCCAACACCAAAGGCCACAGATTTTGACTAATCTGCCAGGATTAGTTTAGCATAAGCACGAGCTAGATACTAGATGTGCACTAATAACCAAACATCCTAGCATATGGTTGTCTCAACATAGATATATATTACCCTATCAAGATACGTTAGTCCTGCTGCCAATAGTGACATATGCTCGTCCAATCTCGGCGCCCATATTGGACATTTACAAAAATGGAATCTAAGCAAGGCATTCTATATCATCACTAATATATTTCAAATACTGTTGAAACTTCCTGGTTTGCAAAGCAGTGTGACGGTACTGCCGAGACACAAATATGTACGCCTTCTTAACGTTGAGTAACATATCTCGGTAATATATATATCTATGGTCTGAACCTGTCTACCCCACAATCTATGCTGAATTTTGATATATACTAATGTTTCACATTGTATTGATACGTATTTTCTATAACCATAGTTGGACACTAAAATAAACATTTAATAGTTGTCAGTTTTTTATTTATATCACTGTAGGCCTAGACTATACAATCCTAGATATTTGTATCCACAAAGGAAGAACGTAACTAGTTGCACATAAATAAAGACCCACCGAAACCAAATATGTCCTCACTTGCCTCGCTCTCGTGGCAGGCGATCCTAAACGCATGCGAGCTAGCCTGAAACAGTTGAGTTGGTACGGACAAGCTATTATTGGCTGAAGTTTTCAAAGACATTACGACAGAAAACTAAAGACCCACTAGAACTGAATATGTCCTCACTTGCCTCGCTCTCGTGGCAGGCGATCCTAAACGCATGCGAGCTAGCCTGAAACAGTTGAGTTGGTACGGACAAGCTATTATTGGCTGAAGTTTTCAAAGACATTACGACAGAAAACTAAAGACCCACTGAAACCAAATATGTCCTCACTTGCCTCGCTCTCGTGGCAGGCGATCCTAAACGCATGCGAGCTAGCCTGAAACAGTTGAGTTGCTACGGACAAGCTATTATTGGCTGAAGTTTTCAAAGACATTACGACAGAAAATTAAAGACCCACTGAAACCAAATATGTCCTCACTTGCCTCGCTCTCGTGGCAGGCGATCTTAAACGCATGCGAGCTAGCCTGAAACAGTTGAGTTGGTACGGACAAGCTATTATTGGCTGTAGTTTTCAACGACATTACGACAGAAAACTAAAGACCCACTAGAACTGAATATGTCCTCACTTGCCTCGCTCTCGTGGCAGGCGATCTTAAACGCATGCGAGCTAGCCTGAAACAGTTGAGTTGGTACGGACGAGCTATTATTGGCTGAAGTTTTCAAAGACATTACGACAGAAAACTAAAGACCCACTGAAACCAAATATGTCCTCACTTGCCTCGCTCTCGTGGCAGGCGATCTTAAACGCATGCGAGCTAGCCTGAAACAGTTGAGTTGGTACGGACAAGCTATTATTGGCTGTAGTTTTCAAAGACATTACGACAGAAAACTAAAGACCCACTGAAACCAAATATGTCCTCACTTGCCTCGCTCTCGTGGCAGGCGATCCTAAACGCATGCGAGCTAGCCTGAAACAGTTGAGTTGCTACGGACAAGCTATTATTGGCTGAAGTTTTCAAAGACATTACGACAGAAAACTAAAGACCCACTGAAACCAAATATGTCCTCACTTGCCTCGCTCTCGTGGCAGGCGATCTTAAACGCATGCGAGCTAGCCTGAAACAGTTGAGTTGGTACGGACAAGCTATTATTGGCTGAAGTTTTCAAAGACATTACGACAGAAAACTAAAGACCCACTAGAACTGAATATGTCCTCACTTGCCTCGCTCTCGTGGCAGGCGATCCTAAACGCATGCGAGCTAGCCTGAAACAGTTGAGTTGGTACGGACGAGCTATTATTGGCTGAAGTTTTCAAAGACATTACAACAGAAAACTAAAGACCCACTGAAACCAAATATGTCCTCACTTGCCTCGCTCTCGTGGCAGGCGATCATAAACGCATGCGAGCTAGCCTGAAACAGTTGAGTTGGTACGGACAAGCTATTATTGGCTGAAGTTTTCAAAGACATTACGACAGAAAACTAAAGACCCACTGAAACCAAATATGTCCTCACTTGCCTCGCTCTCGTGGCAGGCGATCCTAAACGCATGCGAGCTAGCCTGAAACAGTTGAGTTGGTACGGACAAGCTATTATTGGCTGAAGTTTTCAAAGACATTACGACAGAAAACTAAAGACCCACTAGAACTGAATATGTCCTCACTTGCCTCGCTCTCGTGGCAGGCGATCCTAAACGCATGCGAGCTAGCCTGAAACAGTTGAGTTGGTACGGACGAGCTATTATTGGCTGTAGTTTTCAAAGACATTACGACAGAAAACTAAAGACCCACTGAAACCAAATATGTCCTCACTTGCCTCGCTCTCGTGGCAGGCGATCCTAAACGCATGCGAGCTAGCCTGAAACAGTTGAGTTGGTACGGACGAGCTATTATTGGCTGAAGTTTTCAAAGACATTACGACAGAAAACTAAAGACCCACTAGAACTGAATATGTCCTCACTTGCCTCGCTCTCGTGGCAGGCGATCCTAAACGCATGCGAGCTAGCCTGAAACAGTTGAGTTGGTACGGACGAGCTATTATTGGCTGAAGTTTTCAAAGACATTACGACAGAAAACTAAAGACCCACTAGAACTGAATATGTCCTCACTTGCCTCGCTCTCGTGGCAGGCGATCCTAAACGCATGCGAGCTAGCCTGAAACAGTTGAGTTGGTACGGACGAGCTATTATTGGCTGAAGTTTTCAAAGACATTACGACAGAAAACTAAAGACCCACTAGAACTGAATATGTCCTCACTTGCCTCGCTCTCGTGGCAGGCGATCCTAAACGCATGCGAGCTAGCCTGAAACAGTTGAGTTGGTACGGACGAGCTATTATTGGCTGAAGTTTTCAAAGACATTATGACAGAAAACTAAAGACCCACTGAAACCAAATATGTCCTCACTTGCCTCGCTCTCGTGGCAGGCGATCTTAAACGCATGCGAGCTAGCCTGAAACAGTTGAGTTGGTACGGACAAGCTATTATTGGCTGTAGTTTTCAAAGACATTACGACAGAAAACTAAAGACCCACTGAAACCAAATATGTCCTCACTTGCCTCGCTCTCGTGGCAGGCGATCCTAAACGCATGCGAGCTAGCCTGAAACAGTTGAGTTGGTACGGACAAGCTATTATTGGCTGAAGTTTTCAAAGACATTACGACAGAAAACAAGACCCACTGAAACCAAATATGTCCTCACTTGCCTCGCTCTCGTGGCAGGCGATCCTAAACGCATGCGAGCTAGCCTGAAACAGTTGAGTTGGTACGGACGAGCTATTATTGGCTGAAGTTTTCAAAGACATTATGACAGAAAACTAAAGACCCACTGAAACCAAATATGTCCTCACTTGCCTCGCTCTCGTGGCAGGCGATCTTAAACGCATGCGAGCTAGCCTGAAACAGTTGAGTTGGTACGGACAAGCTATTATTGGCTGAAGTTTTCAAAGACATTACGACAGAAAACTAAAGACCCACTAGAACTGAATATGTCCTCACTTGCCTCGCTCTCGTGGCAGGCGATCCTAAACGCATGCGAGCTAGCCTGAAACAGTTGAGTTGGTACGGACGAGCTATTATTGGCTGAAGTTTTCAAAGACATTATGACAGAAAACTAAAGACCCACTGAAACCAAATATGTCCTCACTTGCCTCGCTCTCGTGGCAGGCGATCTTAAACGCATGCGAGCTAGCCTGAAACAGTTGAGTTGGTACGGACAAGCTATTATTGGCTGTAGTTTTCAAAGACATTACGACAGAAAACTAAAGACCCACTGAAACCAAATATGTCCTCACTTGCCTCGCTCTCGTGGCAGGCGATCCTAAACGCATGCGAGCTAGCCTGAAACAGTTGAGTTGGTACGGACAAGCTATTATTGGCTGTAGTTTTCAAAGACATTACGACAGAAAACAAGACCCACTGAAACCAAATATGTCCTCACTTGCCTCGCTCTCGTGGCAGGCGATCCTAAACGCATGCGAGCTAGCCTGAAACAGTTGAGTTGGTACGGACAAGCTATTATTGGCTGAAGTTTTCAAAGACATTACGACAGAAAACTAAAGACCCACTAGAACTGAATATGTCCTCACTTGCCTCGCTGTCGTGGCAGGCGATCTTAAACGCATGCGAGCTAGCCTGAAACAGTTGATTTGGTACGGACAAGCTATTATTGGCTGTAGTTTTCAAAGACGTTATGACAGAAAACTAAAGACCCACTAGAACTGAATATGTCCTCACTTGCCTCGCTCTCGTGGCAGGCGATCCCAAACGCATGCGAGCTAGCCTGAAACAGTTGAGTTGGTACGGACGAGCTATTATTGGCTGAAGTTTTCAAAGACGTTATGACAGAAAACAAGACCCACTGAAACCAAATATGTCCTCACTTGCCTCGCTCTCGTGGCAGGCGATCCTAAACGCATGCGAGCTAGCCTGAAACAGTTGAGTTGGTACGGACGAGCTATTATTGGCTGAAGTTTTCAAAGACATTACGACAGAAAACTAAAGACCCACTAGAACTGAATATGTCCTCACTTGCCTCGCTCTCGTGGCAGGCGATCCTAAACGCATGCGAGCTAGCCTGAAACAGTTGAGTTGGTACGGACGAGCTATTATTGGCTGTAGTTTTCAAAGACATTACGACAGAAAACTAAAGACCCACTAGAACTGAATATGTCCTCACTTGCCTCGCTCTCGTGGCAGGCGATCCTAAACGCATGCGAGCTAGCCTGAAACAGTTGAGTTGGTACGGACAAGCTATTATTGGCTGAAGTTTTCAAAGACATTACGACAGAAAACTAAAGACCCACTAGAACTGAATATGTCCTCACTTGCCTCGCTCTCGTGGCAGGCGATCTTAAACGCATGCGAGCTAGCCTGAAACAGTTGAGTTGGTACGGACGAGCTATTATTGGCTGTAGTTTTCAAAGACATTACGACAGAAAACTAAAGACCCACTGAAACCAAATATGTCCTCACTTGCCTCGCTCTCGTGGCAGGCGATCCTAAACGCATGCGAGCTAGCCTGAAACAGTTGAGTTGCTACGGACAAGCTATTATTGGCTGAAGTTTTCAAAGACATTACGACAGAAAACTAAAGACCCACTGAAACCAAATATGTCCTCACTTGCCTCGCTCTCGTGGCAGGCGATCTTAAACGCATGCGAGCTAGCCTGAAACAGTTGAGTTGGTACGGACAAGCTATTATTGGCTGAAGTTTTCAAAGACATTACGACAGAAAACTAAAGACCCACTAGAACTGAATATGTCCTCACTTGCCTCGCTCTCGTGGCAGGCGATCCTAAACGCATGCGAGCTAGCCTGAAACAGTTGAGTTGGTACGGACGAGCTATTATTGGCTGAAGTTTTCAAAGACATTACAACAGAAAACTAAAGACCCACTGAAACCAAATATGTCCTCACTTGCCTCGCTCTCGTGGCAGGCGATCCTAAACGCATGCGAGCTAGCCTGAAACAGTTGAGTTGGTACGGACAAGCTATTATTGGCTGAAGTTTTCAAAGACATTACGACAGAAAACTAAAGACCCACTGAAACCAAATATGTCCTCACTTGCCTCGCTCTCGTGGCAGGCGATCCTAAACGCATGCGAGCTAGCCTGAAACAGTTGAGTTGGTACGGACAAGCTATTATTGGCTGAAGTTTTCAAAGACATTACGACAGAAAACTAAAGACCCACTAGAACTGAATATGTCCTCACTTGCCTCGCTCTCGTGGCAGGCGATCCTAAACGCATGCGAGCTAGCCTGAAACAGTTGAGTTGGTACGGACGAGCTATTATTGGCTGTAGTTTTCAAAGACATTACGACAGAAAACTAAAGACCCACTGAAACCAAATATGTCCTCACTTGCCTCGCTCTCGTGGCAGGCGATCCTAAACGCATGCGAGCTAGCCTGAAACAGTTGAGTTGGTACGGACGAGCTATTATTGGCTGAAGTTTTCAAAGACATTACGACAGAAAACTAAAGACCCACTAGAACTGAATATGTCCTCACTTGCCTCGCTCTCGTGGCAGGCGATCCTAAACGCATGCGAGCTAGCCTGAAACAGTTGAGTTGGTACGGACGAGCTATTATTGGCTGAAGTTTTCAAAGACATTACGACAGAAAACTAAAGACCCACTAGAACTGAATATGTCCTCACTTGCCTCGCTCTCGTGGCAGGCGATCCTAAACGCATGCGAGCTAGCCTGAAACAGTTGAGTTGGTACGGACGAGCTATTATTGGCTGAAGTTTTCAAAGACATTACGACAGAAAACTAAAGACCCACTAGAACTGAATATGTCCTCACTTGCCTCGCTCTCGTGGCAGGCGATCCTAAACGCATGCGAGCTAGCCTGAAACAGTTGAGTTGGTACGGACGAGCTATTATTGGCTGAAGTTTTCAAAGACATTATGACAGAAAACTAAAGACCCACTGAAACCAAATATGTCCTCACTTGCCTCGCTCTCGTGGCAGGCGATCTTAAACGCATGCGAGCTAGCCTGAAACAGTTGAGTTGGTACGGACAAGCTATTATTGGCTGTAGTTTTCAAAGACATTACGACAGAAAACTAAAGACCCACTGAAACCAAATATGTCCTCACTTGCCTCGCTCTCGTGGCAGGCGATCCTAAACGCATGCGAGCTAGCCTGAAACAGTTGAGTTGGTACGGACAAGCTATTATTGGCTGAAGTTTTCAAAGACATTACGACAGAAAACAAGACCCACTGAAACCAAATATGTCCTCACTTGCCTCGCTCTCGTGGCAGGCGATCCTAAACGCATGCGAGCTAGCCTGAAACAGTTGAGTTGGTACGGACGAGCTATTATTGGCTGAAGTTTTCAAAGACATTATGACAGAAAACTAAAGACCCACTGAAACCAAATATGTCCTCACTTGCCTCGCTCTCGTGGCAGGCGATCTTAAACGCATGCGAGCTAGCCTGAAACAGTTGAGTTGGTACGGACAAGCTATTATTGGCTGAAGTTTTCAAAGACATTACGACAGAAAACTAAAGACCCACTAGAACTGAATATGTCCTCACTTGCCTCGCTCTCGTGGCAGGCGATCCTAAACGCATGCGAGCTAGCCTGAAACAGTTGAGTTGGTACGGACGAGCTATTATTGGCTGAAGTTTTCAAAGACATTATGACAGAAAACTAAAGACCCACTGAAACCAAATATGTCCTCACTTGCCTCGCTCTCGTGGCAGGCGATCTTAAACGCATGCGAGCTAGCCTGAAACAGTTGAGTTGGTACGGACAAGCTATTATTGGCTGTAGTTTTCAAAGACATTACGACAGAAAACTAAAGACCCACTGAAACCAAATATGTCCTCACTTGCCTCGCTCTCGTGGCAGGCGATCCTAAACGCATGCGAGCTAGCCTGAAACAGTTGAGTTGGTACGGACAAGCTATTATTGGCTGTAGTTTTCAAAGACATTACGACAGAAAACAAGACCCACTGAAACCAAATATGTCCTCACTTGCCTCGCTCTCGTGGCAGGCGATCCTAAACGCATGCGAGCTAGCCTGAAACAGTTGAGTTGGTACGGACAAGCTATTATTGGCTGAAGTTTTCAAAGACATTACGACAGAAAACTAAAGACCCACTAGAACTGAATATGTCCTCACTTGCCTCGCTGTCGTGGCAGGCGATCTTAAACGCATGCGAGCTAGCCTGAAACAGTTGATTTGGTACGGACAAGCTATTATTGGCTGTAGTTTTCAAAGACGTTATGACAGAAAACTAAAGACCCACTAGAACTGAATATGTCCTCACTTGCCTCGCTCTCGTGGCAGGCGATCCCAAACGCATGCGAGCTAGCCTGAAACAGTTGAGTTGGTACGGACGAGCTATTATTGGCTGAAGTTTTCAAAGACGTTATGACAGAAAACAAGACCCACTGAAACCAAATATGTCCTCACTTGCCTCGCTCTCGTGGCAGGCGATCCTAAACGCATGCGAGCTAGCCTGAAACAGTTGAGTTGGTACGGACGAGCTATTATTGGCTGAAGTTTTCAAAGACATTACGACAGAAAACTAAAGACCCACTAGAACTGAATATGTCCTCACTTGCCTCGCTCTCGTGGCAGGCGATCCTAAACGCATGCGAGCTAGCCTGAAACAGTTGAGTTGGTACGGACGAGCTATTATTGGCTGTAGTTTTCAAAGACATTACGACAGAAAACTAAAGACCCACTAGAACTGAATATGTCCTCACTTGCCTCGCTCTCGTGGCAGGCGATCCTAAACGCATGCGAGCTAGCCTGAAACAGTTGAGTTGGTACGGACAAGCTATTATTGGCTGAAGTTTTCAAAGACATTACGACAGAAAACTAAAGACCCACTAGAACTGAATATGTCCTCACTTGCCTCGCTCTCGTGGCAGGCGATCTTAAACGCATGCGAGCTAGCCTGAAACAGTTGAGTTGGTACGGACGAGCTATTATTGGCTGTAGTTTTCAAAGACATTACGACAGAAAACTAAAGACCCACTGAAACCAAATATGTCCTCACTTGCCTCGCTCTCGTGGCAGGCGATCTTAAACGCATGCGAGCTAGCCTGAAACAGTTGAGTTGGTACGGACGAGCTATTATTGGCTGAAGTTTTCAAAGACATTACGACAGAAAACTAAAGACCCACTAGAACTGAATATGTCCTCACTTGCCTCGCTCTCGTGGCAGGCGATCCTAAACGCATGCGAGCTAGCCTGAAACAGTTGAGTTGGTACGGACGAGCTATTATTGGCTGAAGTTTTCAAAGACATTACGACAGAAAACTAAAGACCCACTGAAACCAAATATGTCCTCACTTGCCTCGCTCTCGTGGCAGGCGATCCTAAACGCATGCGAGCTAGCCTGAAACAGTTGAGTTGGTACGGACAAGCTATTATTGGCTGAAGTTTTCAAAGACATTACGACAGAAAACTAAAGACCCACTAGAACTGAATATGTCCTCACTTGCCTCGCTCTCGTGGCAGGCGATCCTAAACGCATGCGAGCTAGCCTGAAACAGTTGAGTTGGTACGGACGAGCTATTATTGGCTGAAGTTTTCAAAGACATTACGACAGAAAACTAAAGACCCACTGAAACCAAATATGTCCTCACTTGCCTCGCTCTCGTGGCAGGCGATCCTAAACGCATGCGAGCTAGCCTGAAACAGTTGAGTTGCTACGGACAAGCTATTATTGGCTGAAGTTTTCAAAGACATTACGACAGAAAACTAAAGACCCACTGAAACCAAATATGTCCTCACTTGCCTCGCTCTCGTGGCAGGCGATCCTAAACGCATGCGAGCTAGCCTGAAACAGTTGAGTTGGTACGGACGAGCTATTATTGGCTGTAATTTTCAAAGACATTACGACAGAAAACAAGACCCACTGAAACCAAATATGTCCTCACTTGCCTCGCTCTCGTGGCAGGCGATCCTAAACGCATGCGAGCTAGCCTGAAACAGTTGAGTTGGTACGGACGAGCTATTATTGGCTGTAGTTTTCAAAGACATTACGACAGAAAACTAAAGACCCACTGAAACCAAATATGTCCTCACTTGCCTCGCTCTCGTGGCAGGCGATCTTAAACGCATGCGAGCTAGCCTGAAACAGTTGAGTTGGTACGGACAAGCTATTATTGGCTGAAGTTTTCAAAGACATTACGACAGAAAACTAAAGACCCACTAGAACTGAATATGTCCTCACTTGCCTCGCTCTCGTGGCAGGCGATCTTAAACGCATGCGAGCTAGCCTGAAACAGTTGAGTTGGTACGGACGAGCTATTATTGGCTGTAGTTTTCAAAGACATTACGACAGAAAACAAGACCCACTGAAACCAAATATGTCCTCACTTGCCTCGCTCTCGTGGCAGGCGATCCTAAACGCATGCGAGCTAGCCTGAAACAGTTGAGTTGGTACGGACAAGCTATTATTGGCTGAAGTTTTCAAAGACATTACGACAGAAAACTAAAGACCCACTAGAACTGAATATGTCCTCACTTGCCTCGCTCTCGTGGCAGGCGATCCTAAACGCATGCGAGCTAGCCTGAAACAGTTGAGTTGGTACGGACGAGCTATTATTGGCTGAAGTTTTCAAAGACATTACGACAGAAAACAAGACCCACTGAAACCAAATATGTCCTCACTTGCCTCGCTCTCGTGGCAGGCGATCCTAAACGCATGCGAGCTAGCCTGAAACAGTTGAGTTGGTACGGACGAGCTATTATTGGCTGAAGTTTTCAAAGACATTACGACAGAAAACTAAAGACCCACTGAAACCAAATATGTCCTCACTTGCCTCGCTCTCGTGGCAGGCGATCCTAAACGCATGCGAGCTAGCCTGAAACAGTTGAGTTGGTACGGACAAGCTATTATTGGCTGAAGTTTTCAAAGACATTATGACAGAAAACAAGACCCACTGAAACCAAATATGTCCTCACTTGCCTCGCTCTCGTGGCAGGCGATCCTAAACGCATGCGAGCTAGCCTGAAACAGTTGAGTTGGTACGGACAAGCTATTATTGGCTGAAGTTTTCAAAGACATTACGACAGAAAACTAAAGACCCACTGAAACCAAATATGTCCTCACTTGCCTCGCTCTCGTGGCAGGCGATCCTAAACGCATGCGAGCTAGCCTGAAACAGTTGAGTTGGTACGGACGAGCTATTATTGGCTGAAGTTTTCAAAGACATTACGACAGAAAACTAAAGACCCACTGAAACCAAATATGTCCTCACTTGCCTCGCTCTCGTGGCAGGCGATCTTAAACGCATGCGAGCTAGCCTGAAACAGTTGAGTTGGTACGGACAAGCTATTATTGGCTGAAGTTTTCAAAGACATTACGACAGAAAACTAAAGACCCACTGAAACCAAATATGTCCTCACTTGCCTCGCTCTCGTGGCAGGCGATCCTAAACGCATGCGAGCTAGCCTGAAACAGTTGAGTTGGTACGGACAAGCTATTATTGGCTGAAGTTTTCAAAGACATTACGACAGAAAACTAAAGACCCACTGAAACCAAATATGTCCTCACTTGCCTCGCTCTCGTGGCAGGCGATCCTAAACGCATGCGAGCTAGCCTGAAACAGTTGAGTTGGTACGGACAAGCTATTATTGGCTGAAGTTTTCAAAGACATTACGACAGAAAACTAAAGACCCACTAGAACTGAATATGTCCTCACTTGCCTCGCTCTCGTGGCAGGCGATCCTAAACGCATGCGAGCTAGCCTGAAACAGTTGAGTTGGTACGGACAAGCTATTATTGGCTGAAGTTTTCAAAGACATTACGACAGAAAACTAAAGACCCACTGAAACCAAATATGTCCTCACTTGCCTCGCTCTCGTGGCAGGCGATCCTAAACGCATGCGAGCTAGCCTGAAACAGTTGAGTTGGTACGGACAAGCTATTATTGGCTGAAGTTTTCAAAGACATTACGACAGAAAACTAAAGACCCACTGAAACCAAATATGTCCTCACTTGCCTCGCTCTCGTGGCAGGCGATCCTAAACGCATGCGAGCTAGCCTGAAACAGTTGAGTTGGTACGGACAAGCTATTATTGGCTGAAGTTTTCAAAGACATTACGACAGAAAACTAAAGACCCACTAGAACTGAATATGTCCTCACTTGCCTCGCTCTCGTGGCAGGCGATCCTAAACGCATGCGAGCTAGCCTGAAACAGTTGAGTTGGTACGGACAAGCTATTATTGGCTGAAGTTTTCAAAGACATTACGACAGAAAACTAAAGACCCACTGAAACCAAATATGTCCTCACTTGCCTCGCTCTCGTGGCAGGCGATCCTAAACGCATGCGAGCTAGCCTGAAACATTTGAGTTGGTACGGACAAGCTATTATTGGCTGAAGTTTTCAAAGACATTACGACAGAAAACTAAAGACCCACTGAAACCAAATATGTCCTCACTTGCCTCGCTCTCGTGGCAGGCGATCCTAAACGCATGCGAGCTAGCCTGAAACAGTTGAGTTGGTACGGACAAGCTATTATTGGCTGAAGTTTTCAAAGACATTACGACAGAAAACAAGACCCACTGAAACCAAATATGTCCTCACTTGCCTCGCTCTCGTGGCAGGCGATCCTAAACGCATGCGAGCTAGCCTGAAACAGTTGAGTTGGTACGGACAAGCTATTATTGGCTGAAGTTTTCAAAGACATTACGACAGAAAACTAAAGACCCACTGGAACCAAATATGTCCTCACTTGCCTCGCTCTCGTGGCAGGCGATCCTAAACGCATGCGAGCTAGCCTGAAACAGTTGAGTTGGTACGGACGAGCTATTATTGGCTGAAGTTTTCAAAGACATTACGACAGAAAACTAAAGACCCACTAGAACCAAATATGTCCTCACTTACCTCGCTCTCGTGGCAGGCGATCCTAAACGCATGCGAGCTAGCCTGAAACAGTTGAGTTGGTACGGACAAGCTATTATTGGCTGAAGTTTTCAAAGACATTACGACAGAAAACTAAAGACCCACTGAAACCAAATATGTCCTCACTTGCCTCGCTCTCGTGGCAGGCGATCCTAAACGCATGCGAGCTAGCCTGAAACAGTTGAGTTGGTACGGACGAGCTATTATTGGCTGAAGTTTTCAAAGACATTACGACAGAAAACAAGACCCACTGAAACCAAATATGTCCTCACTTGCCTCGCTCTCGTGGCAGGCGATCCTAAACGCATGCGAGCTAGCCTGAAACAGTTGAGTTGGTACGGACAAGCTATTATTGGCTGAAGTTTTCAAAGACATTACGACAGAAAACTAAAGACCCACTGAAACCAAATATGTCCTCACTTGCCTCGCTCTCGTGGCAGGCGATCCTAAACGCATGCGAGCTAGCCTGAAACAGTTGAGTTGGTACGGACAAGCTATTATTGGCTGAAGTTTTCAAAGACATTACGACAGAAAACTAAAGACCCACTAGAACTGAATATGTCCTCACTTGCCTCGCTCTCGTGGCAGGCGATCTTAAACGCATGCGAGCTAGCCTGAAACAGTTGAGTTGGTACGGACGAGCTATTATTGGCTGAAGTTTTCAAAGACATTACGACAAAAAACTAAAGACCCACTGAAACCAAATATGTCCTCACTTGCCTCGCTCTCGTTGCAGGCGATCCTAAACGCATGCGAGCTAGCCTGAAACAGTCGAGTTGGTACGGACAAGCTATTATTGGCTGAAGTTTTCAAAGACATTACGACAGAAAACTAAAGACCCACTGAAACCAAATATGTCCTCACTTGCCTCGCTCTCGTGGCAGGCGATCCTAAACGCATGCGAGCTAGCCTGAAACAGTTGAGTTGGTACGGACAAGCTATTATTGGCTGAAGTTTTCAAAGACATTACGACAGAAAACTAAAGACCCACTGAAACCAAATATGTCCTCACTTGCCTCGCTCTCGTGGCAGGCGATCCTAAACGCATGCGAGCTAGCCTGAAACAGTTGAGTTGGTACGGACGAGCTATTATTGGCTGAAGTTTTCAAAGACATTACGACAGAAAACAAGACCCACTGAAACCAAATATGTCCTCACTTGCCTCGCTCTCGTTGCAGGCGATCCTAAACGCATGCGAGCTAGCCTGAAACAGTTGAGTTGGTACGGACGAGCTATTATTGGCTGAAGTTTTCAAAGACATTACGACAGAAAACAAGACCCACTGAAACCAAATATGTCCTCACTTGCCTCGCTCTCGTGGCAGGCGATCCTAAACGCATGCGAGCTAGCCTGAAACAGTTGAGTTGGTACGGACGAGCTATTATTGGCTGAAGTTTTCAAAGACATTACGACAGAAAACAAGACCCACTGAAACCAAATATGTCCTCACTTGCCTCGCTCTCGTGGCAGGCGATCCTAAACGCATGCGAGCTAGCCTGAAACAGTTGAGTTGGTACGGACGAGCTATTATTGGCTGAAGTTTTCAAAGACATTACGACAGAAAACTAAAGACCCACTGAAACCAAATATGTCCTCACTTGCCTCGCTCTCGTGGCAGGCGATCCTAAACGCATGCGAGCTAGCCTGAAACAGTTGAGTTGGTACGGACGAGCTATTATTGGCTGAAGTTTTCAAAGACATTACGACAGAAAACTAAAGACCCACTGAAACCAAATATGTCCTCACTTGCCTCGCTCTCGTGGCAGGCGATCCTAAACGCATGCGAGCTAGCCTGAAACAGTTGAGTTGGTACGGACGAGCTATTATTGGCTGAAGTTTTCAAAGACATTACGACAGAAAACTAAAGACCCACTGAAACCAAATATGTCCTCACTTGCCTCGCTCTCGTGGCAGGCGATCCTAAACGCATGCGAGCTAGCCTGAAACAGTTGAGTTGGTACGGACGAGCTATTATTGGCTGAAGTTTTCAAAGACATTACGACAGAAAACAAGACCCACTGAAACCAAATATGTCCTCACTTGCCTCGCTCTCGTGGCAGGCGATCCTAAACGCATGCGAGCTAGCCTGAAACAGTTGAGTTGGAACGGGCGAGTTATTATTGGCTGTAGTTTTCAAAGACATTACGACAGAAAACTAAAGACCCACTGAAACCAAATATGTCCTCACTTGCCTCGCTCTCGTGGCAGGCGATCCTAAACGCATGCGAGCTAGCCTGAAACAGTTGAGTTGGAACGGGCGAGTTATTATTGGCTGTAGTTTTCAAAGACATTACGACAGAAAACTAAAGACCCACCGAAACCAAATATGTCCTCACTTGCCTCGCTCTCGTGGCAGGCGATCCTAAACGCATGCGAGCTAGCCTGAAACAGTTGAGTTGGTACGGACGAGCTATTATTGGCTGAAGTTTTCAAAGACATTACGACAGAAAACTAAAGACCCACTGAAACCAAATATGTCCTCACTTGCCTCGCTCTCGTGGCAGGCGATCCTAAACGCATGCGAGCTAGCCTGAAACAGTTGAGTTGGTACGGACAAGCTATTATTGGCTGAAGTTTTCAAAGACATTACGACAGAAAACAAGACCCACTGAAACCAAATATGTCCTCACTTGCCTCGCTCTCGTGGCAGGCGATCCTAAACGCATGCGAGCTAGCCTGAAACAGTTGAGTTGGTACGGATGAGCTATTATTGGCTGTAGTTTTCAAAGACATTACGACAGAAAACAAGACCCACTAGAACTGAATATGTCCTCACTTGCCTCGCTCTCGTGGCAGGCGATCCTAAACGCATGCGAGCTAGCCTGAAACAGTTGAGTTGGTACGGACAAGCTATTATTGGCTGAAGTTTTCAAAGACATTACGACAGAAAACTAAAGACCCACTAGAACTGAATATGTCCTCACTTGCCTCGCTCTCGTGGCAGGCGATCCTAAACGCATGCGAGCTAGCCTGAAACAGTTGAGTTGGTACGGACGAGCTATTATTGGCTGAAGTTTTCAAAGACATTACGACAGAAAACTAAAGACCCACTAGAACTGAATATGTCCTCACTTGCCTCGCTCTCGTGGCAGGCGATCCTAAACGCATGCGAGCTAGCCTGAAACAGTTGAGTTGGTACGGACGAGCTATTATTGGCTGAAGTTTTCAAAGACATTACGACAGAAAACTAAAGACCCACTAGAACTGAATATGTCCTCACTTGCCTCGCTCTCGTGGCAGGCGATCCTAAACGCATGCGAGCTAGCCTGAAACAGTTGAGTTGGTACGGACGAGCTATTATTGGCTGAAGTTTTCAAAGACATTACGACAGAAAACTAAAGACCCACTAGAACTGAATATGTCCTCACTTGCCTCGCTCTCGTGGCAGGCGATCCTAAACGCATGCGAGCTAGCCTGAAACAGTTGAGTTGGTACGGACAAGCTATTATTGGCTGAAGTTTTCAAAGACATTACGACAGAAAACTAAAGACCCACTGAAACCAAATATGTCCTCACTTGCCTCGCTCTCGTGGCAGGCGATCCTAAACGCATGCGAGCTAGCCTGAAACAGTTGAGTTGGTACGGGCGAGCTATTATTGGCTGAAGTTTTCAAAGACATTACGACAGAAAACTAAAGACCCACTGAAACCAAATATGTCCTCACTTGCCTCGCTCTCGTGGCAGGCGATCCTAAACGCATGCGAGCTAGCCTGAAACAGTTGAGTTGGTACGGACAAGCTATTATTGGCTGAAGTTTTCAAAGACATTACGACAGAAAACTAAAGACCCACTGAAACCAAATATGTCCTCACTTGCCTCGCTCTCGTGGCAGGCGATCCTAAACGCATGCGAGCTAGCCTGAAACAGTTGAGTTGGTACGGACAAGCTATTATTGGCTGAAGTTTTCAAAGACATTACGACAGAAAACAAGACCCACTAGAACTGAATATGTCCTCACTTGCCTCGCTCTCGTGGCAGGCGATCCTAAACGCATGCGAGCTAGCCTGAAACATTTGAGTTGGTACGGACAAGCTATTATTGGCTGAAGTTTTCAAAGACATTACGACAGAAAACAAGACCCACTGAAACCAAATATGTCCTCACTTGCCTTGCTCTCGTGGCAGGCGATCCTAAACGCATGCGAGCTAGCCTGAAACAGTTGAGTTGGTACGGACAAGCTATTATTGGCTGAAGTTTTCAAAGACATTACGACAGAAAACAAGACCCACTGAAACCAAATATGTCCTCACTTGCCTCGCTCTCGTGGCAGGCGATCCTAAACGCATGCGAGCTAGCCTGAAACAGTTGAGTTGGTACGGACAAGCTATTATTGGCTGAAGTTTTCAAAGACATTACGACAGAAAACTAAAGACCCACTGAAACCAAATATGTCCTCACTTGCCTCGCTCTCGTGGCAGGCGATCCTAAACGCATGCGAGCTAGCCTGAAACAGTTGAGTTGGTACGGACAAGCTATTATTGGCTGAAGTTTTCAAAGACATTACGACAGAAAACTAAAGACCCACTGAAACCAAATATGTCCTCACTTGCCTCGCTCTCGTGGCAGGCGATCCTAAATGCATGCGAGCTAGCCTGAAACAGTTGAGTTGGTGGGGACAAGCTATTATTGGCTGAAGTTTTCAAAGACATTACGACAGAAAACTAAAGACCCACTGAAACCAAATATGTCCTCACTTGCCTCGCTCTCGTGGCAGGCGATCCTAAATGCATGCGAGCTAGCCTGAAACAGTTGAGTTGGTACGGACAAGCTATTATTGGCTGAAGTTTTCAAAGACATTACGACAGAAAACTAAAGACCCACTGAAACCAAATATGTCCTCACTTGCCTCGCTCTCGTGGCAGGCGATCCTAAACGCATGCGAGCTAGCCTGAAACAGTTGAGTTGGTACGGACAAGCTATTATTGGCTGAAGTTTTCAAAGACATTACGACAGAAAACTAAAGACCCACTAGAACTGAATATGTCCTCACTTGCCTCGCTCTCGTGGCAGGCGATCTTAAACGCATGCGAACTAGCCTGAAACAGTTGAGTTGGTACGGACAAGCTATTATTGGCTGAAGTTTTCAAAGACATTACGACAGAAAACTAAAGACCCACTGAAACCAAATATGTCCTCACTTGCCTCGCTCTCGTGGCAGGCGATCCTAAACGCATGCGAGCTAGCCTGAAACAGTTGAGTTGGTACGGACGAGCTATTATTGGCTGAAGTTTTCAAAGACATTACGACAGAAAACTAAAGACCCACTGAAACCAAATATGTCCTCACTTGCCTCGCTCTCGTGGCAGGCGATCCTAAACGCATGCGAGCTAGCCTGAAACAGTTGAGTTGGTACGGACAAGCTATTATTGGCTGAAGTTTTCAAAGACATTACGACAGAAAACTGAAGACCCACTGAAACCAAATATGTCCTCACTTGCCTCGCTCTCGTGGCAGGCGATCCTAAACGCATGCGAGCTAGCCTGAAACAGTTGAGTTGGTACGGACAAGCTATTATTGGCTGAAGTTTTCAAAGACATTACGACAGAAAACTAAAGACCCACTGAAACCAAATATGTCCTCACTTGCCTTGCTCTCGTGGCAGGCGATCCTAAACGCATGCGAGCTAGCCTGAAACAGTTGAGTTGGTACGGACAAGCTATTATTGGCTGAAGTTTTCAAAGACATTACGACAGAAAACTAAAGACCCACTGAAACCAAATATGTCCTCACTTGCCTCGCTCTCGTGGCAGGCGATCCTAAACGCATGCGAGCTAGCCTGAAACAGTTGAGTTGGTACGGACGAGCTATTATTGGCTGAAGTTTTCAAAGACATTACGACAGAAAACTAAAGACCCACTGAAACCAAATATGTCCTCACTTGCCTCGCTCTCGTGGCAGGCGATCCTAAACGCATGCGAGCTAGCCTGAAACAGTTGAGTTGGTACGGACGAGCTATTATTGGCTGAAGTTTTCAAAGACATTACGACAGAAAACTAAAGACCCACTGAAACCAAATATGTCCTCACTTGCCTCGCTCTCGTGGCAGGCGATCCTAAACGCATGCGAGCTAGCCTGAAACAGTTGAGTTGGTACGGGCGAGCTATTATTGGCTGTAGTTTTCAAAGACATTACGACAGAAAACTAAAGACCCACTGAAACCAAATATGTCCTCACTTGCCTCGCTCTCGTGGCAGGCGATCCTAAACGCATGCGAGCTAGCCTGAAACAGTTGAGTTGGTACGGACAAGCTATTATTGGCTGAAGTTTTCAAAGACATTACGACAGAAAACTAAAGACCCACTGAAACCAAATATGTCCTCACTTGCCTCGCTCTCGTGGCAGGCGATCCTGAACGCATGCGAGCTAGCCTGAAACAGTTGAGTTGGTACGGGCGAGTTATTATTGGCTGTAGTTTTCAAAGACATTACGACAGAAAACAAGACCCACTGAAACCAAATATGTCCTCACTTGCCTCGCTCTCGTGGCAGGCGATCCTAAACGCATGCGAGCTAGCCTGAAACAGTTGAGTTGGTACGGACAAGCTATTATTGGCTGAAGTTTTCAAAGACATTACGACAGAAAACTAAAGACCCACTGAAACCAAATATGTCCTCACTTGCCTCGCTCTCGTGGCAGGCGATCCTAAACGCATGCGAGCTAGCCTGAAACAGTTGAGTTGGTACGGACGAGCTATTATTGGCTGTAGTTTTCAAAGACATTACGACAGAAAACTAAAGACCCACTAGAACTGAATATGTCCTCACTTGCCTCGCTCTCGTGGCAGGCGATCCTAAATGCATGCGAGCTAGCCTGAAACAGTTGAGTTGGTACGGACGAGCTATTATTGGCTGAAGTTTTCAAAGACATTACGACAGAAAACTAAAGACCCACTGAAACCAAATATGTCCTCACTTGCCTCGCTCTCGTGGCAGGCGATCCTAAACGCATGCGAGCTAGCCTGAAACAGTTGAGTTGGTACGGACGAGCTATTATTGGCTGAAGTTTTCAAAGACATTACGACAGAAAACTAAAGACCCACTGAAACCAAATATGTCCTCACTTGCCTCGCTCTCGTGGCAGGCGATCCTAAACGCATGCGAGCTAGCCTGAAACAGTTGAGTTGGTACGGGCGAGTTATTATTGGCTGTAGTTTTCAAAGACATTACGACAGAAAACTAAAGACCCACTGAAACCAAATATGTCCTCACTTGCCTCGCTCTCGTGGCAGGCGATCCTAAACGCATGCGAGCTAGCCTGAAACAGTTGAGTTGGTACGGGCGAGTTATTATTGGCTGTAGTTTTCAAAGACATTACGACAGAAAACTAAAGACCCACTGAAACCAAATATGTCCTCACTTGCCTCGCTCTCGTGGCAGGCGATCCTAAACGCATGCGAGCTAGCCTGAAACAGTTGAGTTGGTACGGGCGAGTTATTATTGGCTGTAGTTTTCAAAGACATTACGACAGAAAACTAAAGACCCACTGAAACCAAATATGTCCTCACTTGCCTCGCTCTCGTGGCAGGCGATCCTAAACGCATGCGAGCTAGCCTGAAACAGTTGAGTTGGTACGGACGAGCTATTATTGGCTGTAGTTTTCAAAGACATTACGACAGAAAACTAAAGACCCACTGAAACCAAATATGTCCTCACTTGCCTCGCTCTCGTGGCAGGCGATCCTAAACGCATGCGAGCTAGCCTGAAACAGTTGAGTTGGTACGGACGAGCTATTATTGGCTGAAGTTTTCAAAGACATTACGACAGAAAACTAAAGACCCACTGAAACCAAATATGTCCTCACTTGCCTCGCTCTCGTGGCAGGCGATCCTAAACGCATGCGAGCTAGCCTGAAACAGTTGAGTTGGTACGGGCGAGTTATTATTGGCTGTAGTTTTCAAAGACATTACGACAGAAAACTAAAGACCCACTGAAACCAAATATGTCCTCACTTGCCTCGCTCTCGTGGCAGGCGATCCTAAACGCATGCGAGCTAGCCTGAAACAGTTTAGTTGGTACGGACGAGCTATTATTGGCTGAAGTTTTCAAAGACATTACGACAGAAAATTAAAAACAGTAGCTTTGGAAAAGATAAGAATGCCGTGTCGGTTTGTAGGGCCTGCCTAATTACTTGTTGTGATGGGGAAATGTGTGATTATCAAAGCAAGGAGCTGAGTATTCTCCGATTACCCTGTCTAAATGTATAAGTCTGTACGTTCCATCACAGCATGTTTATTGTTTGGCACATAGTCATCAAGGTAAGCTGTTGTTTTCAAATATCATTACGGGTGTACTTAGTTTCTTCACATTCATCACAGTAGAACCTCTTCAGCACGTTTCTTGTTGGTATATTTTTTGCCTTGGTGACTTTTATTTTTTGTTTTCAACCATATGCTCCTACATGTTAAATAGTTTCTTCAATAAATTTTTTCTGTCTGGTCCCCTGAAAAACGTACTAAGAATGTTCCACTGTACGTATTATTGTACATTTGTCAAATGTCTTATCGGTATTGTTTATTGTTTCTTTATTTATATGTAATTTCATTTGTTTATTGTTTTATCTCAACAACGTGAACTTTCACTCTCTAGCTTATTCAAATTTTCAAGCATTTACGTACATTTTTTCACAATTGAGCCTTCGTGAAAAAAAACTCCCAACATTTTAAACCTGATAGACTTGCCATTAATGATAATTATTGATAAAAATAGATGATACAAACATTTGTTCTGATTCAATTTATATTATTGAACTAGGAAAAAATGAATTAACTGTAATATTAAATTAATCGGCAGTAAGTGCTGACCACATAACGGGCGATGTATACGATCTTGTGCAGACCACAAAAAAAAGATACAGCCAAGCAAAGATAGTGGTTTGTGGAATATTATATAGAAATGACCTCAACAAAAACTACGTAAAAAAAGTTAATGAAGACATTAAATGGGTATGTGATTTACATAATGCGCTATTCATAGATAGCAACAAACATCTACGAGGTCCTGAGCCAAGATGGGCTTCACCCAAATGCGATAGGGGCGCAGAAGTTGGGTGAACTCCTACGAGGAGTAGCTTTTTCTGTATGTCAGGGAAACTAACTTGTGCCAGGGGGGTAAGTGAGATGGCGATACAGCTAGAGCATCAAAGTGATGCAACTATTACAAATAACAATGAAAGACTGATTAATAATAGTAACAATAGGCCTAATAATAATAATGATTGTAGTAAATGTATCACAAATAGATCAGACAAAAATGCAAAAAATGACAAAAATTCAGGCCTAGAAAGTATCACTGAATTTATTATAGTTAACCAAAATGTGCATGGACTAACAACTAAAATTCAAAGATTAGCAAAACTTATACAAGAGGTAGAATACAGCAGTAAATCAGTTGTCGATGTTCTATGTATTACCGAGCACTGGCTGAAAGAAACCGACATACAGCATGCATACCTTGAAAACTTTATATGCCTAGCAAAATTCTGCAGAACACAGCTGAACCATGGAGGAACAGCAATATATGTAAACAGAAAATGGTGCGATGTAACAAAAGATCTGAAACGATTACATAAATATAATGTAGAAAAACATTTCGAAATAAGCGGCATATAAAATAGAAATCAAAAATCACCAAAACACTCGATCGAAATTCATAATTATCTTATTGTTAACGCCGGTCTTTTGAGACCAGCTAGCTCGTTTTCCCTAGTTTGTCAATTGAACTTGATTCATATTCGATTGCGTCATGGAATGTTGTTTGTACATTGCAAACCGTGTTTCTAGTCGACCTTCCTTTCTCATTGCTGGTTGGCTGTTGCGTTGTCACGCGATGTGCTGCGTCCAATCACAGCTCGCCATTCGCGTTGCGTGTTTGGTAGCTGGTCTCGCCTGATCAGTTGGCTTCTATACTCGATTCAGACCGGACTTCCCGAAACGGCTCTCGTCGAGTATCCATTCAGTTATCTTCTACATTCCCTTGAGTTCGGACGCATTTGTAGTCGCTCGTCAAGTGGGTGAATTCGGTCATTTTCTCAACCAGCTCTTGTTGTGTGAGCTTCTCCCGTCGTTCTCTACTTTGTTAGAGTTCGGACGTACTGTACATTATTTCGCATGTACGCAGTTGTTGCTTCTCTATTTTTCGTTCTTCTTGAGTCGTTAATAGGACCTCTTTCCAGACTTTCTTGTTTCTAATTCCTTACTTTTGTTATGGTCTTTATCATTTACGAAGTTGGGTGTTTTGTTTTCTCTCAAGCTTTTGTTTCTTGTTTATTCGAATGGTGTGCGGGGACACCACTCAGGTTTTGATCTATTTTGTTTCGCTTTCTCTTTATTCTTTTGATTTGGTTAATAACAACGTCAAGTCGACGTAGACCAAATACGTATCGTTTTGGGGTGAGGCATAATCCGAGTTTGGATTATGCTCGCCTGATTATTAATGCCAAGTCGGCACCCGAATATTTAAGTTCTACATGGTCTCATCGTTATTTCAACATCAATATACAGTCCACTGGTCTTTCATCGCCATCTCTAAGATCGGCGGTAACATGTTGGTCCCTGTGAGCCAAAGATTATTTTTGGTTCCAATTTCTCGTCATTCGTGAGGCGGAATCCATCTCCGGATTCTAATTTCGTTCTCTTGTTGGAATCCATTTGTGAATTCCATTCTTTTCACCACGCGGAGTCCATCTCCGGATTCCAATTGCTTTTACTTGTTGGAATCCATTTGTGGATTCCTTTCTTTGCACCACGCGGAGTCCACCTCCGGATTCCACAGTCATTCGTGGCAGCACCCGCGATCAGGCATCGCATGGGTGACTTCTTTGTCCTCCGCACTGAATCGGCTTCCACATAATTGGGTTTCCACGGTGCAATAATTTATTCTGTTTGTTTGCGAGTTATTATCAACAATTGTTTTAACTTGTTTGATAGACATTCAGTTCTTGAATTATTTTGCATTGTTCTTTTTCTGTGCATTTCGGCCGTATTTCTCCGTGATAATTCATATCATTAGTTTTTGGTCCTTGTTCTAGTTTCGTGTTTTTGCAATCTGTGGTTATCCATTCGCTACAATGGCGTCTAAAATCTCGAAACAACAAGCAGTGCTCACGGCAAAGCGAGAGCGGATATTCGCTTCATTATTATACAACGCTCCTACGATGCTTTCAAAACGCTTGATAGTGCCAAAGCTCCGTTGTACAAACCTCGCTACGACAAACTTGACGTTTTGGAAGCCAATTTTGAGGAAGTTCAGAGAGAAATAATATCTTTGAACGCTCAGCTTGACGAAGGCGACGATGCCTTACCGGTCGACGCTGTTGAAGCCAGCTTCGAGGAAATGTTGTACGCGACTCGTGGGCTGTATCTCGCCGCCGTTGCCGCGACGACGCCTACTCCGCCTCCGCCGCCAAATCAAAATGGTTTTCGAGCCATCTCATTGCCGACAATCGCGTTGCCGGCATTCTCTGGTGATATTACTCGATGGACGGAGTACTATTCGCTATTTAAATCTCTCGTCGACGAGAACAACGACCTGAATCAAGTTCAGAAATTCCACTATTTGAGGACCACCCTCAAAGACAACGCCTTGTCTGTCGTCTCCGGGTTTCCGATTACGGAAGCCAATTATTCTGTGGCATTGGATGCTCTTGTCAGTCGATATCATAACCCTCGGTTGTTAGCCACCACGTATGTTCAACAGGTTTTAGAATTTACGCCTCTCAAAACCAATTCACATTCTGGGCTGCAATCATTTCTGAAAGTTCACAAAACTTCGATCGAAGCGTTGAAAGCTCTGAATATCGAAGATTTGTCAGATTTTCTGCTTTTCTCGTTAGCACTGACAAATCTCGACACATCAACGCGCAAGGCTTTCGAACAGAAACATTCTTCGCACAGCACTCCTAGCTACACGTCGTTGATCAAATTCATTGAAGAGCAGTCCAGGACGATGGAATTGTGTGGTCTCGACAAACAAGCAGCTAGCTCTTCAAAAGCTATTCCTCCTTCCACAAAGCGAATCAATTCGTTGTTGGTTGCGAATCCTCCGCCCGTCAGCTTTAAATCTCGCGAGCAAAGCAAATCAGCAAGCTCGACCACGAAACAATCTTCGTGTCCAGTCTGCAAAGGGGAGCATTCTCTATACTCGTGTTCCGTATTTTGGCAACAGTCCGTTGACGACAAATACAACACGTTACGTCGCCTGCAACGCTGCTTCAACTGCATGGGCGCTCACCTCAGACCGCAATGCACTTCTGAGAGTGTTTGCGGTAGTTGCCAAAGTAACAAACATCATTCGCTGTTACACACTGCACGAATCAACCCCTTGACTCGTGACACAACAGCAACCGAAGTCTCTTCTCCTCCGGAGACCACCTCGCCTCATCCTCAAACTCTCGCTTGTTAAGTCAAGACAAGCAAGCCAGTGCTACCCACAGCTCTGTTGGGCACTGTTCGCGCCTTGATCCGCGACTCTCACGGTCAACTGCAACCTATCCGTGCGGTTATCGACTGTGGTTCACAAATCTCTGTTCTCACTCACTCGTTCCTTCAGAAGCTAGGATTGAAAATCAATCCTTGTCATTCCGAACTCTCTGGTATTGGTCACGTTAGTGCTCGGGTAATCGGGACTGTTCAATGCAGCATCGCTTCCCGGTTCACCCCTGCAACCTCTCTCAGCGTACAAGCCTACGTTATGCCTGCGATAGCGAGTCAACTTCCAACCACCACCGTTCCGCTTGAGGTGTTTGAACGTTATCGCTGTCTCTCTCTTGCCGACGACCGCTTTCATGTGCCCGATCAGATCGACTTTTTGATCGGCGCCGATTTATACCCTGATATTCTTGAAAAGTCAGGTGATATTGTGATGAGTGGCAGTCCATCTGCCATAAACACGGTCTTCGGCTGGGTGGTTTTGGGTCCTATTCGGTGTTTGGATGCCGAGTTCCAGCCTCCGCTCTCTCTGCTTGCTTGCACTGGTTCTCCATTGGATCGTACTCTTCGATTGTTTTGGGAATCGGAAGAAGTTTCACGTCCTCTTCAAGTTGATCCGGACGATGAACTTTGTGAGGAGCATTTTCTTTCTACGCACTCACGGAACCCTTCCGGACGCTATTCGGTAGCACTCCCTTTCAAGAACACATCCTCTCCTCTCGGATATAATCGTGAGGCCGCCCTCCAGAATTATTTGAGTCTGGAGCGGCGACTGAAACGCAATCCTGAGCATGATGCTGCGTATCAAGCATTCATGCAAGACTATATTCAATCGAACCACATGCAACTTGCAAGCACCTCTTCGAACTACGTGATTCCGCATCATTGTGTGCACAAGATTACCAGCTCCAGCACGAAGCTGAGAGTGGTATTTAACACCTCTTCTCCAGATGAGAGAGGCGCCTCTTTGAATCAGCTGTTACTCAGTGGTCCCAAGCTTCAAAGCGAACTCCCGGGCGTTTTTACCCGATTTCGTTCTCATCCCATCGCAATTTGTGCTGACATTCGTCAGATGTATCGTCAGATTCTGGTCCAACCATCTGACCGCAAATATCAGCACATATTTTGGCGACCCAATGCAGACTCTCCAGTAAAAGAATATGAGCTCGACACGGTCACGTATGGGCTCGTACCGTCAGCTTTTCTTGCTCAACGAGTGCTGAAGCAGCTCGTGCACGACGAAGGGGCTCCTTTCCCTAATGCTTCGCGTGCTTTGATATCTCACATCTACGTGGATGACATCGTGTCTGGCGCAGCAGACGTCGCTCAAGCTCGCATTCTTCAATCGGAATTACAGGCTCTTCTAGCTAGTGGAGGTTTCGAACTCCGAAAGTGGGCCAGCAACCTCCCAGAAGCATTGAGTGCACTTCCGGAGGATCATCTGGAGACTCCAGTCGTGTTTTCGGATGACGATCAGGGCATCAAGATCCTTGGTCTGTTCTGGGATCCCCGATCGGATGATTTCTCATTCCACACCTTACCATTCGAAGGCGTGGTAACGAAGCGCGTGGTCTTGTCGTACATTACGCGCATTTTTGATCCTTTGGGATTCCTCACCCCGCTCGTATGCTGGATGAAGATTTTTTCTTCAGCAACTCTGGTTATCGCTGGTGCAGTGGGACGACGTTTTACCACCGCTTCTTGCTCAAAGGTGGTTGGACGCGGTAGCCGAGATCTGTCTTCTCTCGAACTTCCGAGTTCCACGCGCATTTCCTGCTTCACAAGGCATACATCGACTTGTAGGCTTTTGTGATGCCTCCGAGAAGGCCTACGCTGCGATACTTTACCTTCACACAACGAATCATGCAACTTCGCATATTAGTTTGTTGCAAGCAAGGAGTAAAGTATCCCCGGTCAAACCCTTGACCATCCCTGAGCTTGAACTCTCTGCTGCTTTGCTTCTAACGCGTGTTATAAAAGATACTCTTTCCTCACTCAGCACTCTTGTCGTGGAGTCAGTAACCCTCTACACTGATTCAACAATTGTGCTCGCGTGGCTTGCCACCCCTCCACATCGACTAAAGACATTCGTCGCCAACCGGGTAGTGGAGATACTCGACAACTCCACTCCTACCAATTGGGCACACGTGGATTCCGAAGAAAATCCCGCTGACTGCGCTTCTCGTGGAATACTGCCTTCTCAGCTCATGGAATACCCGTTGTACCTCTCGGGTCAATCTTTTCTCAGGAGTCCCCATGTTCTGTGGCCTATCTCTGTGCCATCTACTGATTTATTGTCTGAATTGCCAGACATTAAGCCTTCCATGGTCACTTTGGCCACAACGGTCAAAGTAGATCCTCTCCTGGTGAATTTTCGAAAGTTTTCCACACTTCTCAAAGCACAACGGGTCTTTGGGTATGTAGTTCGATTTGCCCGTCTCTTATTGGCGAAACGATTCAAGATTCTCCTTCCTACGGGTTCTTTAAAACCTGTGGAGCTGCAAGACGCTCTTGAACTGATCATAAGAGTCACTCAAAACCACTTTTATGCAACCGAGATCAGCCAACTTGCCAAACAGGGACAGGTTTCATCCCGGATCGCTTCGCTGAAACCTTTTCTCGAACCCTCGGGCTTACTCAAGGCGGGCGGAAGATTGCGTCACTCTTCTCTTCCTGAAGAGGCGCGGTACCCAATCCTACTCCCCAAAGAAGCTCACCTCGCATCTCTAATTTGCGATGCCTTCCACTGAACATCGCTACATTCCGGCCCGAGAACGGTACGGGCGCTGATACAGCAGCGTTACTGGATCGTTTCTCTGCGCGGTTTGTTGCGGCAGCGCATACACCAGTGCATTACTTGCCACAAGTTTCGCGCAAAGCCTATGCAGCCTCCAATGGCAGATTTGCCTCCATTCATGTATTCTTTCTGTTCAAAGCACGCATTGGTGCTCTGCTCATTTCTTCATGTTCACTTTCTTGTTGTTCTCTCTTTTTTTATTTTTTTGTTTGAAAAGTCAGCGACCATTGGACAAAGTGTTTGCGTTTTCTCCTCAATGAATCGCTCGGATCATGTGCGATTTCTTTGCTGTTCTCCGATTCGATTGGGAAGCAATCCAATTAGTCGGTGAAAATCTCTTTGCTCACGTTGCCTATGAAGTTACAAGGCTTCGTACGAACAGTTTGCTGTTCTAATTTCATGTTCCTAATTTTCCGTATCGTTTACCTCAGCTTTAAAATGTTCATTTTGGTGGGCTGTATGTTAACGCCGGTCTTTTGAGACCAGCTAGCTCGTTTTGCCTAGTTTGTCAATTGAACTTGATTCATATTCGATTGCGTCGTGGAATGTTGTTTGTACATTGCAAACCGTGTTTCTAGTCGACCTTCCTTTCTCATTGCTGGTTGGCTGTTGCGTTGTCACGCGATGTGCTGCGTCCAATCACAGCTCGCCATTCTCGTGTTGCGTGTTTGGTAGCTGGTCTCGCCTGATCAGTTGGCTTCTATACTCGATTCAGACCGGACGTCCCAAAACGGCTCTAGTCGAGTATCCATTCAGTTATCTTCTACATTCCCTTGAGTTCGGACGCATTTGTAGTCGCTCGTCAAGTGGGTGAATTCGGTCATTTTCTCGACCAGCTCTTGTTGTGTGAGCTTCTCCCGTCGTTCTCTACTTTGTTAGAGTTCGGACGTACTGTACATTATTTCGCATGTACGCAGTTGTTGCTTCTCTATTTTTCGTTCTTCTTGAGTCGTTAATAGGACCTCTTTCCAGACTTTCTTGTTTCTATTCCTTACATTTGTTATGGTCTTTATCATTTACGAAGTTGGGTGTTTTGTTTTCTCTCAAGCTTTTGTTTCTTGTTTATTCGAATGGTGTGCGGGGACACCACTCAGGTTTTGATCTATTTTGTTTCGCTTTCTCTTTATTCTTTTGATTTGGTTAATAACAACGTCAAGTCGACGTAGACCAAATACGTATCGTTTTGGGGTGAGGCATAATCCGAGTTTGGATTATGCTCGCCTGATTATTAATGCCAAGTCGGCACCCGAATATTTAAGTTCTACATGGTCTCATCGTTATTTCAACATCAATATACAGTCCACTGGTCTTTCATCGCCATCTCTAAGATCGGCGGTAACACTTATCTATATACAGAACTCCAGATAGTGACATAAATTTATTCGTCAGCAAACTAGAGACAGTACTAAACTCGATAAATAACCTAAGCAATAAAAATAAAAAAGATATTTATGTCGTTGGAGATTATAATATAGACTTCTCTTCACAATGTCCAAACAAAGATAAACTGTTATTATTTCTAGATACACACAACTTAAAATGTACTATAAATCTACCGACTAGAATCGACACATTCTACAATAAAGCGTCCACAATAGACAACATTATAACCAACACAGACAATGAATACACTACTAAAATCCTAAATGGAGATATCTCAGATCATTTCGGTCAAAGCAAACAATAACATATGACAGAATAAAGATTCCAACAAGAACAATACTAAAACGTTACTTCAATGAACAGAATGTAAGAAACTTCAATGAAAACCTGATTCACGTACATTGGAACACAATAATAATAAACTCAAACTGTATGAACAAAAACTATACAAATTTCTTAAATCAATTCACTTCCCAATTCAAGACTTCTTTTCCAATAAAAAAAATAAAAATAAAGCATAACTCAAAAAAACAAAACTGGATATCATCAGGTATAAAAACTTCAAGTAAAAATCTAAAATGCTTATACATGTATTGGCTTAAAAATCACTTCAAAAACTCAAATTTCATTAAAAACTACTATAACATTTATAAAAGAATATATAGAAGGATTCTCTATTCTGCAGAAAACAAAGAAACAGTAAATGAAATAGAAAGCAGTGAGGATAGAAATCGAACAATATGGAAAATAATAAACAATAACCTAAATACAAATAAGTTGAAAAACACTGGAAATATAACATTGGAAACAGAAATTGGTCCAACACAGGATGCAAAAAATATATCAGAAATATTTAACAATTTTTTTATAGATATAGCAAAATTCAGTACTCAAAATTTGAGCTACACAGAAAATAAATTCTTTGAATTTCTAGAAAAATCTAATAAAAGTCCTAGAAACTCCATTTATTTATCACCAACGACTGAAAATGAAGTACAAGAAATAGTAAAAAACATGAAAAACAAACATTCCAGCGAGTGTGATGAAATACCGATGTCACTCATTAAAAAATCGATACCAGTAATAGTAGAGCCACTGACATTAATAATTAATCAAGCGCTGCAAACTGGGATCTTTCCAGACTTGATGAAGAAATCTAAGATCATTCCATTACATAAAAAGGGTAACACGAAATTAGCAGACAACTATAGACCTATATCACTTTTATCATCCTTCTCAAAAATTCTTGAAAAAATAATCTCAATTAGAATAACTAGCTTCCTTGAAAAACATGAAATCTTCGCTATAAATCAAAATGGTTTCAGGAAAAGCAAATCCACAAGCACCTCAATTAAAAGATTTTTAGACAAAATAATAGAAGCAATAGAGCAAAAAGAAAATGTGTTAGGGATATTTTGTGATCTATCAAAAGCATTCGACTGCGTGGATCACAATATTCTTCTATCAAAACTAAATTTCTATGGCATAAGGGGGACCGCAATAAATTTAATTAGATCATACTTAGAAAATAGAAAACAATGTGTCGAAATCACTATGTATGATACAAATGGAAATTAGAACAAAGTAATATCTGAATTTAAACAAATTTCATGTGGAGTACCCCAAGGGTCGGTCTTAGGACCTTTATTATTTATAATATTTATTAATGATCTTCCCTTTTCAGTCGAGGATACAGAATTATTTGCGGATGACACATCTATAATAGATCATTCAGAAAATCAACAAACAGCCATAAGTGAAGCTGAAAATAAAATAAACATAGCAACACAATGGTTTTCAAACAATAAACTCAAACTAAATTCCTCAAAAACTAACTTCATCCAATTTCACACTGTGCAAAAAGCTAGAACTCTCCAAAAAATAGATATAATTGAAAACCATCAAGACAATACGCAGCTGAAGAGATTAGAATATACAAAATTTTTAGGTCTAAATATAGATGAAAATTTGAACTGGCATAAACACATGGATCAAATATCCAAAAAGATTAGCTCGGCATGCTTCGCGCTCAGAAGAATAAGAGCCATCAGCAATGTAAAAATAGCAAAATTAGTATACAATGCTCAACTGGAAAGTCATATAAGATATGGTATTCAATTTTGGGGATGCTCAAATCAAGCTCATAAAATATTTACGATCCAAAAACGAGCTATAAGAATTATATACCAAGTCCACCCCAAAACACATTGTAAACCTCTATTCAAAAAAGCTGGGATCTTGACACTTGCACGCATATATATACTAGAATCAGTACTGTACATAAAAAGGAATGAAAGCTCCTTCAAAAAAAAACAAGATATTCACGAACATTCAACTAGAAACGCATTAGAATTACATACATAACAATATACTATCAAGTTATGTCAAGAAAATTCAAACTACATAAATATTAAACTCTTTAATAAAATTCCTAAATCCATTAAAAATATAATAGAAATAACATCATTTCAAAAACACTTAAAAGATTTCTTGACTAAAAAAGCATATTATACAGTAGAAGAATATCTTGATGATTATTCAGAATGATTGAATGATAGGCTACAGGAAGTGAACTGAATTGTATCCTACAAAATTGTAAAAAATGGCTAATCCTACAAATCATTATTATAGCTATTATAAATATTAAATAGCGTGATGTTGGCATTAGTCTGTATTATCATCATTATTAACTATAATTATACAAATTTTATTAGCATGTATTTATCAATATTAATATTTCACTAAAACAGTATTAAAATATTACAATATGTTTATCTAGTATATGCACATCACAAGGTGCATAATATACATGTCAGTATATTATACCAACTTGTTATGATTATTATAATTTATCTTGTATTATATTATTAACTTATTTTTTAATTAGTTATATATGGTAAAAAACCTTTCCATACACCCTTAATGGTATATATCCCAAAGGGTTTGTGTTCATACCTTGTCATTTGTGCTCACACTGTGTCATATGTAATGTACAATTAATGGAAATAAAACTTGACTAATACAGTTTGGTTTTATTTTATTTTTGACTACAAATTTTATAATTGCTGTTAAATTGTTTGGGGTCACTACTATTTCTCTCGGCAGTGTGAATTTGGATCATCGATTTGACCTTGATCATCATCGGTTATGATTGGCGGACAAGGTTTTTTGACTCCTCGCTCTCTTTTTGTCGCCACTTGCGGACAATCACAAGTTATGTGTGGGGTCGGTTCGAAAGGTTTCTTTGTAGGTTTTGATTCACACTTATCGTTGGTATTTATCCAAATTGACTTATTACGGTCTTCAACGATTTTATCTCTTGTACACTGCTGAGCAGCTGGTTCATCATGCTGAACACTTTTCATATTCATGTTGTCGTTTTTAATGCACTTCTCAAGAACTGGCAAACATTGTAAAACTTTCTCCTCCGTCAGAGTTTCTTGCTTCATGTGATAGTTTTCGAAAGTCTTACGCAGAACTTTATCTCTTCTTTCCATCGCTGAGCCGTCGGTTAGTTTCGACCGCCACGAGCTTGTCACTTCCGGCCTGAGCCCTCGTGCCACGTAATTCCCGTACGTCATTGTCCTGAGCAACATAACACTATCGTTTACTGTCAGTCAGAATCAGTTTGATTGACCTTCGATGAGCTGAAGGTCAGATTAAAATGGTTGGTCAACTTGGATACCAATCTTATTATGTTTTATTGCGAGAGACAACAGGCCATGACCGACCCAATAACACCTAATAACCTTCCATCTCACCATCCCATACATCACCTCTGTCAACAGATCTTAGTCATCTGTCAACAGATCTTAGTCATCTGCCAACAGATCTTAGTCATCTGTCAACAGATCTTAGTCATCTGCCAACAGATCTTAGTCATCTGCCAACAGATCTTAGTCATCTGCCAACAGATCTTAGTCATCTGCCAACAGATCTTAGTCATCTGCCAACAGATCTTAGTCATCTGCCAACAGATCTTAGTCATCTGCCAACAGATCTTAGTCATCTGTCAACAGATCTTAGTCATCTGCCAACAGATCTTAGTCATCTGCCAACAGATCTTAGTCATCTGCCAACAGATCTTAGTCATCTGCCAACAGATCTTAGTCATCTGTCAACAGATCTTAGTCATCTGCCAACAGATCTTAGTCATCTGCCAACAGATCTTAGTCATCTGCCAACAGATCTTAGTCATCTGTCAACAGACCATCAACTTCTGATGCTGCAACATTCGAAGATTTCCGGCTGGTGAATTTCTTGTACCTTTTTTCAGATGAAATGATAACTAATTTTATGCCAAATTCATGCTTATTCCCACAAGTTGAAATTTTGACCATGAATCGTACATATTTCTACAATATGCTAAAAACGTTTGAAAATGAGTTTATTTCCACTGTGCAGTATTTGGTTTGACACTTTTATGTTCATTGAAATGTTTCATGATTATCAAGATTCATGTGAATAGTTGTATTTGCATTCGATGTCAATTTGTTTGAAATGATTCCAATTGGAGTCAAGTTGGCCCACTAGACTTGCAAGAAAGTTTGAACAATATTTTGGCACTCATTTGGATCATGTTTGCTACTCAATGAACAAACTGAAGCCTCAATTGAACATGCAGAATTGTCCCCTGTTTCAGTTTTGAGAGCCTAATTTTTTCGATCAATCGATCGCTATGAAAGTTGTGAGATGAACTACTTGAGTCAATATTATGCAGCTTCTTTCTTACCGCATGACAGGTATATTCACGATTCGTTTCTCTGAAAGAGGAATTCGCTTGGCGCACGGAATCCAGGGACAATGGTTGAGGAACCGTAGCCGCTCTATTTCTTCTGCGTTCCCTTCGAGGCAGGCGTTACGATAGAACGGGACGATGCCGTAACCGGTCACGTAATGACTAGGAGGGTTGAATATGGATAGCGGCTCTTTAGGGATGTGTTCTGTGACAATTTTGAAAAAATTACGAATTTTACGAAAAATAAAAATGTGTCACTTGAGCTAATCAGGAATAATTATTGATCAAGGTACCAGGGGAATGATGAGTTGCGAGCCCGCATCTTAGCTGAGAATGTTTTGCTTAGAAATGCTCGACCCAAGTTCGATGTGCGTTTAAAATTTTGATTGTGGGTTGAAAAGTGAAAAAAGGATAATATTGGAAGAGTTCCAGTAACCACTGCTAGATGGGGGAGTTTTTCATTTCATAATTTGGACAAAATCTAGTTACAAGACACATTTTGGCCAAGGAAATTGAGAAAACTGTAGAATAAAAAGCGAATCAGAATTTTAAATATTGATAAGCATAGTTGAACTTAAGGATGTGCGTCTGTAATTTATTCCTATCATTAATCGGTAACCGGGAATTAAGCAATGAACACCATCAAATTAGGCCCCATTTTGATTCAATTATTGCTCCATAATAAAATCATTTTTCAATTTTCGATTAAGCATATCTAATTGTGAGGGTATCATCTATTCATTGCATTTTACCGCAAGTCCGTAGTTCTTGAGATATATGTGGCGGAAGTGCACCGTGTGAATCTGTCCAAGATGCGGGCTCTTGATCTGCTATGTCTTGCTTGGGACTAATCAACAAATTTATCATTCATAAAACTGGAGCAAAATTCAAGTAGTTGTTTAAAGCAAGTTTTAGCTTTATTAGTATATAGAACCTCTATCCATCATATTTTGTACAGATCGTTTGTTTTCCGTAGTTTAAAATCAACAAAATCAAAACTTCTCCATAACTAGAGACATGTAAATAGAGCTTCCATTTTTTCTTCAGATATATAGCATTTAGAATTTGAATAGTAGCACTTTGGAGCATCCATTATTTTGAAACATTGTGTTTGGTAGCACAACAGCGGTCTGTAGCATATAACATCAGTACTGTAATGGTAAAACCACTAGATAACGTACAATAGGCATACAAGAGTAACAGCCCAATTGATATTTATAGAAAAATAATCTCCACAGGCAACTGTGCTCATCTGCAACTGCAGTTTTTTCCAAATTCCTCAACTAACTTCACCCATTTACACCTCAATTGAAATAATTTTAGAAAAAATAGCATCCATAATGCTTCTATTCCGAATATAGCGTATATTGCCAATACATTGAAACATAGTTGATTCAGACGTTTATAGCACTTTGTCGCCTTTTCAAAAACATCATAGAACATCATCAAACGTATTGAAACATGAAGAAATATCAGAAAAATGTGAAAAAGCACTTTTACGATTTCATCGCATTTATAGCAATTGCTATTTTTTACATGTCTCTCTATCCAAACCCTGATATCAAGACACCATCTTGATATAAATATTAAATACTTATATACTATACTATACCCTTTATATTTATATTCTTTATATTTTTAAATACTCGTTATTATTACATTAATATACTATATTGTAGCAAATAACCTCATAACTATATTATTCAGGAAATAAATTAAGACTGGCGATGATACCGAGATGCGTGGACGAGTGGTAAACACTGAATCGTCATTTGGGAGACCGGGGTTCGATTCCCGCCATGGTCGATCGTCTTGACAGGGGTTTTTCTTGGTTCCCCCTGTCGTTCAGGTTGATACTGGGATAGTTCCTTAACAATAGGCCATGACCGACTCCTTCCCACCATCCAAAACACCTAATAAAATAACCTTTCACCTCATCATCTCACCATCTCATTCATCATCCACCGACGCCAATAGATCATAGCCATCAGTATAGTGTGACGTTAAAACCCAATATATATATATATATATATATATATATATATAAATATATATATATATATATATATATATATATATATATATATATATATATATATATATATAAATATATATATATATATACATATATATATATATATATATATATATATATATATATATATATATATATATATATATATATATATATATATATATATATATATATATATATATATATATATATATATATATATATATATATATATATATATATATATATATATATATATATATATATATATATATATATATATATATATATATATATATATATATATATATATATATATATATATATATATATATATATATATATATATATATATATATATATATATATATATATATATATATATATATATATATATATATATATATTTATATATATATATATATATATTTATATATATATATATATATATATATATATATATATATATATATATATATATATATATATATATATATATATATATATATATATATATATATATATATATATATATATATATATATAAATATATAAAAAAACTAAATTTATACATTTTACCATACACAAACCTCCTAACCTAGAGCAATACTTCCATCAACTCAATACAATAGAATCTGTTAGCTCTATCAAATACTTGGGAGTCACAATTGACCAAAATCTAAAGTGGGATGAACATATAAAAGCTAGTGCAAATAAAATCAGAAGAAGTATTTATAAATTCGTCCAATTACGTAACATATTGGATTTCATCACAATAAAAAAAGTTTACTATGCTTTAGTTCAATCTATTATTCAATTCGGCATCATAGGATGGGGTGGTGTTTATCGAACTAGTTTGGATCCCATAGCGAGAGCTCAGAGACTTATTATGAAAATCTGCTTGAAAGAAAGGAAAGATTACCCTACAGATAGGCTCTTTGAAGAATTCCAAACCCTAGATGTTCGTCAATTATATGCGAAACAGGTTCTCATATACATGACCCGTGATTCCCCATTCGAAAGTATTGACCACACACACAACACTCGACTAAGCGCATCAGGTGGGATACGTACCCTAAGAAAGACAAAGACATTTGGGCAAAATCATGCTATATATATAGGTCCTAAATTATACAATATCATACCAACCGAAATTCGAAAAATAAAATCAGCAAATAAATTCAAACTCGAACTAATTAAATGTATCAAAATCAAAGGACGCGACTATATTAATGACATTATAAGCATCCCATGTTTCAATAATACTAAATCATGAATACTCTGGAATTATATATTCAACTCCTATAATCAATTAAATAGATACAAATTCAGAAATGGATGCTACATGAAATAAATTATTAGCTATTAATTCTATCATTTAATATGAGCTAATCAGTCAAATTTGCGATGGCACTTGCTTGAATTATTCCTAAATGTTGAACACTATAGTCTACATACATTACAAATACTTAAGTTGGGCCATCATAATCACCGATTTGTTACTACTTACTTGATTAGATGTAGTTATAAAAATATTTTACTTCTCCATCTATTTCCGAAGTCATTATCATAGTTCTCATTTTATTTTAATGATCTCCAATTCACCATATTCATAGAATGAAGACTTATATATAATTTTAGTTCCTATAATCTGAGTGCAAACTCAAGATCTCTTCTTTCTTGCACTCAGTAATATATTTTCCTTTCATCATGTGTTGTTGGTAATTGTATTATTGTATTTGTAATCTGTTGTATCTGTTGTGCGTGATTATAAGGAAAGGAAAATAAACGCAATAAATAAATAAAAATAAATATATATATATATATATATATATATATATATATATATATATATATATATATATATGATTTCAATAGCTTCCTGGTTGACCACCAGTAGGTAATTATAATTAATGATTTTTAAAACTGTTTAAAAATTGCGACCTCCCCCGGGACTTGAACCCGGATCTCCAGATTGCCGGTCAGACCGGCAATCTGGAGATCCGGGTTCAAGTCCCGGGGGAGGTCGCAATTTTTAAACAGTTTTAAAAATCATATATATATATATATATATATATATATATATATATATATATATATATATAAATATATATATATATTTATATATATATATATATATATATATATATATATATATATATATATATATATATATATATATATATATATATATATATATATATATATATATATATATATATATATATATATATATTTATTAATAGTAAAGTTTTCGGACACACTTGTGTTATCTAA
>OZ023332.1:9875638-9910141 GCA_964007535.1 Brachyptera risi | reverse complement strand
AAGTAAATATACTGTCAAGAGATTATAGCAAATCTGTTTACATGAAAGGGCTACATTACATGTACAATAATGAGGTTAAACATAAATGTCCAAATGTTTCGGGCGATTTCTTAGTCTCTGCGGTCGGACTAGTCCAGTCATCGGGTTTTGTTCATCATCGTCGTCAGGCTCGGATGAATCAACATCGACAAGTTGATTCGAACCCTCAAAACAGACAGATTTGGATGACTCTTCAACATCTGACAGGACTGGGTCACCATCATCTATGATGTCCTTGGGCGATCTGCAGCCCCAAGACTTCAACTGGTCAACACTAGCGGTAGAAGCATAACATCTTCCAGAGTCGTTCCCTCGGAGTTGTGTAAGCCTATAAGTATTGCCTGGTAATCGAGCGGTTACAACTAACGGGCCTCGATATTTTTCCTGTGTCTTGGTAGGCTCTCCGGTATGGATCGGGGCTCTCCGCATCATCACGAGCTCACCAACATCGTAATTAGTAGCTGCGTACCTTTTACTATCATATCGGGTCTTCATCGCTACTTGAGCCTCCTCAATGGATTGACGTGCAGCATCTCTTACTTCGGCTGGTGGATGCCATTGAATATTTTCTGCGTCGGTTAGAATTCGTAGTACTCCATCAAATCTGGGCTGATAGCCATACAACATTTCGCAAGCAGTTCGATTGGTTGCCTTGTTCACCGAATTATTTAGATGTCGCTCGGCTAATTTCAATTGCTTATCGTACTCCTGTAAAAGATAACTCCAGCGAGCTATCTGCGGGTTTTTTGTCTTCATGGCTTGTAAGTAAACCAAAGCCTGGCAGTCTGTGATTATTGTGAATTTAACATCAAGAAGAAATTGACGGAGTCGATTTATTGTCCATACAATTGCTAATAATTCTAGTTTCGATGAGTGATAGTTGCGCTCTGCCTCTGAGGTGCGTTTACTTACGCAGTAAACAAGACGGAGTAAGCCATTGTCATCTTCCTGGAATAAGATTCCAGCCAAACCATTGGCACTGGCATCTGTATGTAGTTCTGTACGTTTTGCTCGAGGATTGAACAATGCAAGCACTGGCTCTTCGGTAAGTACCCTCTTTAATTCAGTGAAGGCGGTAATCTGTTCTTCCTTCCAAACAAAAGGTTCATCCTTTCGTGTCAAGCGTGTAAGCGGTTCTGTCTTGGCAGCGTATTGTTCGACAAATCTTCTAAAAAAACTTGTTAAACCCAGGAAGCGTCGAACTTGGTGGGCATCCAATGGTGCAGGAAAATCCTCAATTGCTGCAGTCTTGCGTTTCCCTGGCTTGATGCACCCTTCGGACACGACAAACCCCAAATACTCGATTTCTCGACGCCCAAATTCACACTTGCTCATGCGTAGTGTAAGGTTAGCATTGCGTAACGCATCTAAGACGAGGCGCAACTTTACCATCATCTCTGGCCAGTTGCGTGCAGGAATCAAAATGTCGTCCAGGTAGCACATTGCTACATTATTTCGGAGAGAACCCAGAGCTTTATTCATTAAACGGGTAAATTCAGAAGGTCCATTTGCCAGGCCGAAAATCAAACGTTCAAATTGGCCCGTCTCATCTGGTGTGATGAATGCGGTCTTGGCCTTCGCCTGCTCGGTCAGCGGGATTTGCAGATAGCCATGTGCCAGATCTAATGTGGTAAATAGTTTCATACCTGAAAGATTTTCAAGTTGTTCATCCATTAATGGCAACGGGTATCGATCCTTGACCGTTTGCAAATTGAGTCGCCGATAGTCAACGACCATCCGCTGTTCTCCCGTCTTCTTGCGTACCAGAAGAACCGGACTCGCGTATGGTGAGCGCGTCTCAGTAACAATACCACATCGTTTGTACTCCTTGACTATATTCTTGATTGCTTCGCGATCGGCAGCATTAGTTTTATAAGGGCGGCATCGAACGGGTAAGCTTCCTTCTTCTTCGACTATATCCATAGTCGTCATGTTTGTGCATCCGAGTTCGTCTAGTACCATGGCAAAGCTACTACGGTATTCATTTAGAGTATCAAGCAAAATTGATTTATCTGCCACGCTCGTACCGTCATCTATTTTAATATCGTCGAGAGTAAATGAAGTTGTCTGCACAGGTACATGGACAGCTTCACACAAGTCAACTTTCTCACCTCGTCCTAGGTGTTGCCCTTTCTTCAGTTGACAGTTCAAAGTGGAAACAACTGGAATTACGGTTTTCCCACTACATATCTGGACCAATCCGCCACAGTTCTTAGAATCATGGAACGTGTAGGGACCATCTTCGCTGTTTTGACTTATAACAGAAACATAATTTACAATATTGTTGAGCAGTGTGGTGTTCTCTGCTACTGTCAATGCAACTGTCGTTGAAACTGATGGGATATTCAGGTCCCGGAATGGTTCCTCAGAACGGTAGCCAAACGTCAATTGGTCATCCATCTTCAAGAAGACTATTTCCGGCAACTCCGTAAATGTTCGTCCTACAAGAACTGGAAGGGTCTGTGCAGAGTCTGGGACTATAAGGAAGACTATATTCTTGCCGATCACACCATCAACATCAATGTCAGCAGTTAGTTTCCCAATAGGTTTGATAGCTGGTGCGGCTGTATCTCCAAATCCAAACAACGTGCTAGAAGTGGCCTGTACAGGCAATCCACATTTCGCTGCAGCACTAACGGTAATAGTACAGCTAGAACTGCCTGGGTCAATGAAAGCGTTGAATGCATGTTGGCGGTTTAGTATAACTGACTTAAGGTACTTGAGTGGTGGCACTCCTTCACTGGGCACAGTATGTATCACATTTACTGATCGCTGGTTTGAATTTGACGGAAGTGCGTGCTGAGGTTCCTGCGCTGCTCGGCAGTACTTCTGGGTATGTCCCTCTTTCTTACATTTTATGCAGTAAAATGGTCTCTTTGGAGCAGGACAATCTCGGGAAATATGTCCATGGAGGTTACAGTTGTAACACAGAGACTCACCGGCTTCGTTTACAAGCGGTTTCCAATTTCTACGCGCGGTGCTCTTGGTGCCCTCTGGTCTCTCGCTGCTAGCTGGAGCAGATGACAGGTTATCTGTTACCGGTACTGTGGGACGGGAAGCAGGTTTCTTGATCTCAGTACGTTTATTCATATGCTCGTTTCTTTCGGCATCCATTTCCTCAAAATCTCTCATATCGGACAGAAGTTCATCCAAGTTAACGTGTTCTTTCGATGTCAAATGGGCGTATAACGGTCGCGACCACAATCCGACAAGAATCTGACGCTTCATATCTTTGAATGGTAGACCAAGATCTTCACAATAACTTGCCTTCTCGTGGAAGTATAAATGTGAACTCTCCCCTTTACTTTGAGTTCGGTTCTGGAGTTTCTTCCACAGTTCAGGGAGACTTACTGCTCCAGCAAATGTATTGGTGAATGCAGTTCTAAACAATTCCCATGTCAATAAGCGGTTCTTGCTGATCCTGTGGAACCAATGTTCTGCAGCACCAACAAGATGGGATCTTGCCGACTCCATCATAAAAGGTTCAGGCCAATGATGTAATTTTGCAATAGCTTCAATGGAGTGCAACCACTGTGTAGCTTGCGAGCAACTTCCAGTTCCATCAAACTTTAAAATACTTTTGGCAAGATCTGGCATGATCTGGTATTTTGTATCATCAGTACGGGCTGCCCGAGTTAATTGGCTAACTAGATTCATCATTACCTCCTCTCTACGTCTGTTGTCCTCGTCACGGCGCTTGTTCTCCATCATCATCATTCTGATAAGCACATCAGTTGTCTGAGGCGAGTTGGCATTTAACATAGGATCCACATTGTTCATGGGGCTTAATGGTGGTGGTATGCGTCGTGGTGTCTCTTCAGCACTGAGGTTCAAACTGCCCAACCGCTCGTAACCAATAGCATTTTCCTCATCGATCAAAACACGGTCGTTTTCGTGATACATGATTTATTAGTCAATGTAACTGCCAAAGTAGGGTGACGACAGTGACAGTTGGCGATCCAACCGATATCGATATATCGAATTGATGACGCGTATCGTACAGTGCGTACAACTCGTTGGTGCGTACACGGAATGGAGCGGATGTAATGGCGGCTTGGCGCCAAACTGACTTTAGGCCTAGGCCTACTGTAATTGTTTTCAAGACTTGGTTAGCCTATTTCACAAATACGATATGATTATTAATGCTATCAACACAGTAATATTCAAACAAACTCGCATACAAACGTCTCCGACTGTCAAAGTTCTGTTGAATGCACCTATGGTCTACAAGTAGGCTAATAGGAACAAACTTGTACCCACACAAACATCACAGCACGTGATCACAGTTCGCAAAACACAAAGTCAAAAGTCACAAAATACAACTCTTCGAAGCACAAGGCTAATATACAGTACTTGAAAAATATATAACGTAGTATGTTGGGGCTGAAGTCAAGGTCAACGGCCTCAATCACTTATGCAGACCAAATTGGAACTTTATATCCCACTTCTGAATTGTTAACTTCTAAATTCTTCTTTAACAACGATAATTTCGTAGCGGTATCAGGATCAGGTTATTATCTTGTTATTCAATAAGAAACTTACTACACGGTCAAGTGAGTTTCAACTTTTAATGATGATTAACAAATACAAATTGGCGGCAAAGGTTGTCACCACGGAGAGTGCAACCCATTCCGATTAGGCTTCAAAATACACTGACTTAACTAACTACACTTCTCATATATCCATCCCTTATACCTCACGCCAAGGGTAGCAGTGGTGGAATGTTGAACTAGAATAAACACCACATTTGAATAAAGTAAAAGTTCAATAAGATATGAAATGAGTATGAATTTACTAACATAGCTTAGATGGCAGTACAACTACCGAGGTCCGTTTACACACACCATGGACTTATAACTGTTTCAAGTCCATGCACACACTACGGTGGTAGGGTTACTAACTCCCGTAGCTCTACCTCTACCTCCGGTAGAGCTACCGGCCGCACTACCTACCTACGATCGTTCAAACACAAAAATGTCCGTAGGTAGATCGGTCAAGTGGACTTACTCTAGTAGGGGGTCAGCCGTTTCTGCAGTAAAAACATGACCGCGCATGTCAAGTCGCTCCTGGTGCTCAGTCACAGAAACACACGTAGTTGCGCGCGCATTTGTGTTGCCCCTAGCAACTGCATACGTCGTTTGTAGATGTAAACAATTTTCAAGCGGTCGTAGGCTGGCTGTAGTTTCATACGATTTAACAACAATGACTTAGATATAGATCTACGAAATAAAAATCATTCTCCATCTTGGTTTGTTTCTGAATTATAGGCCTACACTGTTAGTTCTATTGGCACTATTAAACTTCATCAAAATGAGTTGTTTCGCAATTAATTTCAAAAACCTACGAAGAAGTAGTCCCAATTTGAGCTTCTTCCAATTTCCTTTGGATACAAAAAGGTGAGGCGGAACATCTGTAGAACATATAGAAATGAATAGGGCCTAAGCCCAGACCTGATGTAAAATATGCGATGTAGGCCCTAGCCTTTAGGCTTAGAGATAGTTTTTATGTATGAGATTTCAGATTTTCAATTAACATCAATAATTCACACTGCATGTACGTGGGTTGATTGTAGGCCTACATTGGAACGTTGGTTGCTGTTCAAATGGAAAAAATCAATCTCTTAGTACCGTATTTCCATAATCATGAAATACGAAATCAAACAACAGCGGTTTTCGATTCAATATCTGTTGACCTTCAACATGAGTAACTGTTGTAGGCTACATCGCCTTCAGGCGATTGAATATTTTACATCAGGTCTATAAGCCCAGGTCCTATTTATTTTTATATATTTTACAGATTCCACCTCATTTTTTTGTATCCAAAGGAAATTGGGACTACCCCTTCGTAGATTTCTGCAATTAATTGCAAAACAACTCATCTTGATAAAGTTTATTAGTACCAATAGTCTAGAGTCCGGCTGGCTACAAACACTGAAGCTTATGTTCAGAGCTCAGGCAATCATATATGATTAGTTGAATTTAATAAATTTTCCAAGTTCCAAAGCCACGAATATAAAATAGGCCTAGGGTATGAAACTTTCCTACATTCAGTGGGCTAGGCATAGGCCAGCCCACCTACGCCATTGATTTTGGAAGGTTTATGGTGTGACAAGCTATATACCCAGCCACAAATAGGTGCGTAGCCCGGACACTTATTTCAATCAAACTGGGCCTACGATTAGTCAATCTTATCTGGGCCTAGCGTAGAAACAGCATTAGGCACAGGCCATACAGCTTGTAATTCGAAGATTAGGTTTACATTGGTTCAACGTAAACATTGGTTGTATAACATTGGTTCATTGGTTGTAGGTTATTTGCTAAGGTTGTTCCAAGCCTCACTCACAGCAGGTATAGTACCGCAAGATTGGAAAAAAGCGGAGGTGGTTCCAATTTCAAAGGGAGGGCAAAGGGGCAGGGTAGACAACTACAGGGGAATCAGTTTAACGTCACATGTATGTAAGATGATGGAAAGGGTAGTTATAAAGAGAATAATGGAGAAAGTAGATGAACATAGGGGTATTTCGGAAGTGCAGCATGGGTTTAGGAAGGGATATTCATGTGAGACACAGTTGTTAGGTTTTGCGGAAGAGCTGGCAGGGGTAGTAGACAAGGGGGGCTGTATTGATGCAGTGTTTTTAGATTTTGAAAAGGCTTTCGACAAGGTAGATCACACTATATTATTAGGGAAGTTGAAACTGTCCATTGGGAATGCTGGGTTAGTTAATTGGATTGGAAACTTTCTTCAGGATAGAGTTCAAACGGTTCGAGTAGGTTCTGAGGTTTCAAGTGAGGTTAAGGTTACGTCAGGAGTTCCACAGGGTAGTGTGCTAGGTCCGTTATTATTTGATTTATATATAGATGATCTGACTAGGGTTGTTAATTCGAGAATAAGGTTATTTGCAGATGATTGTGTGGTATATAGGGAAATCAATACAGGGGAGGATGTAGTAGCTATTCAGGCAGATTTGACGGCACTTAATTGTTGGGTTCAGTTGAACAAGATGGGGTTAAATGAAGGGAAGTGTAAGTTAGTCACCTTTGGTAGGAGGAGAGTGAGGGCTGATGTAGTGTATGATGTAGGAGGGAAGTCACTTGAGTCAGTGGAAAATTACAAGTACTTAGGGGTGGTATTTGGTAGACGTCTAGGGTGGGGGAGTCAGATTGAGAGAATAGTAAAAAAGAGTATAAATGCACTAAACTTTGTAATGAGGCAGCTTAGGGGGACAAGTATGGAGATAAAGGAAAAGGCTTATTTCTCGTTAGTGCGTCCCATGGTGGAATATGCTAGTTCAGTTTGGGATCCTTATAGATTAGGTGAGATAAGGGATGTGGAAAGGGTGCAAAGGATTGCAGTTAGAAGGGTTACAGGTAGGGTTAGGAGGTGGAAATGGGGGGAGAATGAAAGGGGGGAGAGGGTGAGAATATTGGAGAGTCCATCTGAGATGATCCGAGACTTGGGATGGCGGGAATTGGAAATACGGAGAAAGGAGGATCGGATCTGTAATTTCTTCAGGGTAATGGAAGGAGAAGGGGGCTGGGGAGAGTTGAATAGGTTGATTGAAAGGAATGAGTCAGGGTATGGGGGTAGGCGAAGTCATGATAGAGCAGTAGTTATAAAGGGGGCTAGATTAGATGTCGGTAAGTTCTCTTTCTTGAATAGGACAGGTAGGGATTGGAATGGGCTTAGTAGAAGTATACTTGAGGATGAAATAGGGTTGAAGCTATTCCGTCAGAAGGTTAGGGAGGCGATAGGATAGGATTGATAGGGAACTTGCCACCGCGCATTTATGTGCAACTGCAAGAGTTAATAATAATAATAATAAACAACGCACTGTGGGCCTACTGATGACTAATAATAGAGTAATTGGAGAAATACACAATTTAATCATTTGAAAACGGGTTCAATCTATCGCTTCAAGATACTGAACTTCTTCAATACTAGTTTTGAGTGCGAATAAACACACTTGATTGATCTGTTTAGACTTTACATCATCTTGACTGATCACTAGTAGTGGGCCACTAACCCAACTTTCCTAGAACCGCACCGAGCCTTGTTGACAGAAGGTTATTGACATTTACGTATTTGACATTACATACCGTCCCCCCTATACAGAATCTATGACGGTTGGATGTTTCGAGTACAATAACCGTTCACAAAAAGTACTGAAATATAATGATAATCCGAATCAATCATCATGAGATATAGCAATTGTACGAAGGTAAAAGAATGATATTTCGTGTGACAACTTTATTATTTGAGTGAACATACATTTTGCATGAGTAAAAGTAGATTAAAAATTGCATTTTAACACACGGCAGTATAGCAAAAGTGTTAGTAGAGGTATTCGACGCCGCAGCGGCAATAGCGCTACTGTCGACTGCGTGATCATATTGGCTCACGTTATTGTTGTCAAAGAACGTACAAAGTCGTTAGATGGTCGAAATTCATTTCGCTTCTGCAGCAAGTCGTCCCATTGAGTAAGTATAGGAGTGACGGTATTAGTTCTCTTTATACTATGGTTCGTGCGTCTTCTCTCTATACAATGAGATTGTCTAAAAAATAGATGCGCGAATTTCAGTACCGTGCATTAGTAAAACCATAGACTTCTCTATGTTCAAACCACCGCATTCCTAACAAATGCGGATCGTTCTTCCTCCTCTTCGAAAAGAGATGTTCTAAAAAATCTCTGCCTATTTTAGTAATACGTATATTTCAAATACCGGTATTTAAAGAATATTCCAACTTCACGACTATGTTGATTCAATGCTGGTATACGATTAGCTAGGAAATCAATTAAAATATTGTATTTATTGGAACGAAAATTTGATAACACAAAAATATATTCTGATGCTATTGTGGTCGAGCAAATCATTATGAAGCAACAAAAATTACTGATATCCCACCCAAAACCCTGACGGGTAAAAACTTGGAGCCAAGGCCTGAAATATTTCAACAACTACAAAAACTTCTCCATATAAAAGGTGTGAAATCAAAACTGTATGTCAAGTGCAACTTATTATTTATCAATACGGCATGGAAAATAACAGGAAACACTTAATTTTGGCTCATTGCCCCCCACGTCCCCTCATATAACACCAAGCAGAATTGAAGTGAAGTGCATGATGCTATGAAATGGGTAACTTCACGTTCCTGACACAGGGAAACGTATAATATGATTCAAGAAAATTTGTAATTTACGTGTTTGGTTATTAAATTATCAAAATATCAACCTTTTTCAATGTTGTATATTTGTAGTTCGAGAGAAGGCAAATACTGACTTTGACCAGAACATACATCTTCTCGTCGGAGTATAATACATTATTTCAAATAAAAATCAAAATAATATAGAAACAATTTGAAATTATACTTTGAATTGAAAAGTAATTTTAGTTTTTTTGTTATATTCATATAACCCAAATTACGTTATCTCACACGATATTCGTAAGTTGGGTTCTATGAACTTGATATTGAGATGAGGTAGATTAATAATAATTACAAGATATTTTTGTTATTCAAGTCTATTCATTCCGTGCTTAGGGCATTCTGTTACCTGATATTTATTTATATAATTAGATGAGCGATAGCGAAGACATCCATCCCACTCTTATAGAGCTTTGTCTGTGTGTTTTCGTTTCTGTTTGTCTGTAAGTAACTCATGCTGCACAGGTCGCAGGTTTTGACTGATGAATATGAACTTTTTATGCATGCAGACTCATCCAACTTGGAACTGTATAGTTTTTGAGTCAAATCGGTTGGACCAGTTTTAAGAAACATTATCTGAAACTATCTGAAAACATCATGAGATCAGGATGAGCAAGAAAATTTGAGAAATAAAATCTCTCAAAATAGCTTTAAATTGTCACTGAATGTAAATACATGAAGTATACTAATTTGTATGATGCACGTTTGATACACGCATACGAATTTGTATACAATTCGAATCAGCCGTCTTGAAGAAAATAATTTCATAATTGTTTCTTTTCTTCAAATAGCCTAGATATAAATGTAGATAGAAATGTAGGCTTTAAATTTGAGTTTTCACAATTACTACCTACAAAATGACACCAAGTTGATGAAAACCGAAATTTTATAATAGAAAAAGTTTCTTGAATCATATTACGTTTCCCTGTGTCAGGAACGTGACGTTACCCATTTCATAGCATCATGCACTTCACTTCAATTCTGCTTGGTGTTATATGAGGGGACGTGGGGGGCAATGAGCCAAGTGTTTCCTGTTATTTTCCAGGCCGTATTGATAAATAATAAGTTGCACTTGACATACAGTTTTGATTTCACATCTTTTATATGAAGAAGTTTCTGTAGTTGTTGAAATATTTCAGGCCTTGGCTCCAAGTTTTTACCCGTCAGGGTTTTTGGTGGGATGTACTTATAAACACCCTTCAGGCTATGAGTACAGTACATTGTTTGCCCTCATTTTAGACTCATATATAAAGACAACCCTTGTTAGAAAACGCGATGATTACTCTTTCGATCACTCTCTGTCAATTATTCTCTCGGTCACTCATCAATTATTATTGACGTCGCTCCGGTCACAGCGTCACCATGTTGCCAAGGAAGGCATAACATGTATATTCTCATTAGCTTGTAATTAGTATTTAGTTATTGTATTTTTAATAAACATTGTATGATATAAATCTCTGCTTCCCGGCAAACCTAATTTAGTCCTTCGAGAAATGCCATGCAAATTAGGTTCAGTCCACTTAACACTGAAGCCGTACCGGTCGTTGGGAGAATGACCTGGTCGAAAAGAAGTGGTGGTGACGGCGAACATGTCATGATGGTATCACGCCTCATGACAATAAAGTGGTTTCAGAATTGCTGTTTTCAGGTAATCAGGAAATACTCCTTCAGATAATGTGTCATTAAGTAAGGGAACAAGTTGAGCAAAAAAAAAAAATGTATTCATTTTTTTTTTTTTTAGTTTTCTATTCAAAAAAATGTATCCATAGCTATGATATATTAGTTTGTATCAGAAAATATATTCATATTTCGTCTGGGATGTACTTGTTAGGCCTAGCCACGATCAGTAAGCTTAGCATTGACAAAATAGTTTTAAAATTTTGTTGTCAGAACTTCCAAACTCATTTACTCAGTTTAAGTATATTTCATCTTCAGGAACCATAATCTTGGCAACCACTCAACCAATTGAGTTGAAATTTATACTGGTCACCAATCAGGTCGTGTCAAGTACTCCCTACTGATTTTATAGCTATTGTTCGATTAGTTCACGTTCAAATAATTTTCAGTCGTAATGGAACGTCATTATTTCATTATGTAATATGTTCATCTAATCAATAGTTTTTTAGAATATGATGAAATATAAATGCAAATCTAAAATCAGTAGGGAGTCTTCATATTGAATGTATGATTGTGTAAAAAAAATACTATATCTATCACTGTGAGGGTTTGTGAGATTTCGGTTCCTAAACATGTGTAAATTTGCATGTTCAATTGCCACCAACTTGTCCCCTTATTACATCAACATCTGAGAGAATACTGTAATTGACAACCGCAACCCTCACACCGTCTATACCAGTTGAATGACTGTTTTTCAACTTGGCAATGATTTCATTACTTGACACTGGAGTTGGAGAAATAGAATGAGGCGAATTATCAATGTTATCAACAAGATCATCAACTTGATCAGGAGTTACCGACAAACTACGTGCTATTTCATCCGGAATACTAAGATAGAACTCATTAAAAGTATTTGCTATTTCACTGTGGTCTTTCATTTCAATTCCATCAACAACTAACTCAATATTTTCTTTCATTTTTGCAGTACTTCCCACATTCTCTTTAACTATGTTCCAGATCATTTTAGGTTTATTGGCGGCTTTCTTAACTAACTCCATATTATATTGAAGCTTAGCACGAATCACATTCTTTTTATGCTTTTTGATTGAATTTTTATATTGTTTGCTCAATGCTGGGCAATTATGAAATCTCAAATCATAGTAATTTCTTTTATTTCACAACTGTCATTTCTAATCTCATTCGTAATCCACTTGTTTACAATTTCTCTATTAGCTTTGGATTCAGCTTTTACAATTGGAAAAGATTCATTATAATTTTTAATAAAGGTGTCAATAAAAATAGCAAAATTATCGTTAATGTTATTTTTCGTATTGATTTCAAGGAGTGGCGGACAATTTGCCAGTGGATAATTTGCCAGGCTACCTCTTTCTGGGGGTCGGACAATTTGCCAGGCTGTGTTTGATGGGTAGGACAATTTGCCAGGGTCGCTTAGGTATAATTGAGGGGGTCGGACAATTTGCCAGGCTGTGTTTGATAGGTAGGACAATTTGCCAGGGTCGCTGAGGTATAAATAAGGGGGTCGGACAATTTGCCAGGCTGTGTTTGATGCGTAGGGCAAATTGCCAGGGTCGCTTAGGTATAATTGAGGGGGTCGGACAATTTGCCAGGTTGTGTTTGATGGGGAGGACCATGTTGGTATTAATAAAAGCGCGCGGCTTTTGAATTACATTATTTGAATTACATTATTTTTAATGAAATCATACATATTAGTAAAACACTAACTGTTCACCAATCAGGCATAATTAGTATATCGTAGACCATGGTGAGTACTTGCAACATTACCGCTCATAGGCAAATTAATAACAATTAGGCGTGGTCCAAACACAAGGTTATAGATATTAATCACGTGATGAAATACATGTCAAATATCACCCAAACTCATGATATTATAATCATTCGAGCCAATTTAAAACATATGATCACAAAAATGTCATGCAATGTTATCAATGTGCAGGATTTCATCATACAGCTCAAATCATTTTTAGATGATTAGATGAGCGTAGTGAAGATTCTATTCCACAAACCGAAAAAATGGGCTTCGTTTTTATGTTGTTTTTTCTTTTTGTAATTTTGAACGCGGCATACCGCCATACAGGCATACCGCCTGTTTTCCATACAGGTCAGGAAAAAAATACCTTTATCGACTTGAAACTTTTCCTACATATTTCTGTCATACCAGAATGGGTTGGGATTGTTTTTCAGAGAAATCGGTCGGAAAGGTTCCGGAAGGTTTTTCCGGAAAAAATCGGAAAGTTTGAAAAATCCTCATGGAAAATACTTGAAAAACAAGAATTCTTCAAAAGCTCTCAAATTTTCACCGAATATGAATAATACTATCATCCACCTTTACAGAAATTTTTGCAACAATCGGATGAGAAATAACAAAGAAAACGCAATGAAAGTGTACATTTTATTGAATATTTGGATCAATTGGTTTTGCAAAGTGTATATGCGACAGGCTTGCAGCACTATATATATCAAAAAATTGCAGGTACGGTTTTTGAACGTTTGAAATGATCCAATGTCTGTAGATGTAGACTGAGCTGACAAATCATTTTTCATTGTATATTTATATACTTTTGAGCTCATCTCACAACGCGAATCCCGCGTTTTCCTAGTTAGATGAGCGTAGCAAAAATTCCATTTCACATACCGAAAAAAATGGGCTTCGTTTTTTTTTTTTTTTTGGTTTGTTAATTTTGTTTGTTTGTATTTTGTGCGCGGCATACAGGTCAGGAAAAAAAAACACCCTTCGACTTGAAACTTCTTTTACATATTTCTATCATACCAGAATAGGTTGGGATTGTTTTTCAGAAAAATCGGTTGGAAGATTTTTCCGGAAAAATTTGGAAATTTTGAGAAATTCTCATAAAAATAACACGGATAGAAAATACTTGAAATGTGGAAAATTTTCGAAATATTCAAAATATTCACTGAATATGGAAAACAGAATTACGGATATTTTCAGTGACTTTCACAACGTTCGGATGAGAAATAACAAAGAAAACGCAATAAAAGTATCCATTTTATTGAAGGTTGGGATCAATTGGTTTTGCAAAGTGTATATGCGACAGGTTTTAAAGGTTTTGCGACAGGTTTTTCTCAACAGATTTTCTTGTTTCCGCTCAGTCTTACGAAAATAATGGATATCATAAATAAAAAGTGTGATAAAACTTCTTCTAGTTTGGAAGAAATCCCGAGTGTTTATTTTGTATTTTAATATTGCAATTCATATCGGTGATAGTATCATTGAAATGAAATCTCACTTGAGTGTTCTTCTTAATATAGCTTATATAACATATATTTATATAACATATATTTATATGACTTTTTTTGCAATCTAAATAATGTAATTCAAATAATATAATTCAAAATCCCGCGCGCTTTTATTAACACCAACATGGTCCATCAACAATCATGGAACATTAAACACAGCCTGACAAATTGTCCGACCCCCTCATTCATACCTAAGCGACCCTGGCAAATTGTCCTACCCATCGAACACAGCCTGGCAAATTGTCCTACCCATCGAACACAGCCTGGCAAATTGTCCGACCCCCTCATTTATACCTAAGCGACCCTGGCAAATTGTCCTACCCATCAAACACAGCCTGACAGATTGTCCGACCCCCTCATTTATACCTGAGCGACCCTGGAAAATTGTCCTACCCATCAAACACAACCTGGCAAATTGTCCGACCCCCTCAATTATACCTAAGCGACCCTGGCAAATTGTCCTACCCATCAAACACAGCCTGGCAAATTGTCCGACCCCCTTATTTATACCTGAGCGACCCTGGCAAATTGTCCTACCCATCAAACACAGCCTGACAAATTGTCCGACTCCCTCATTTATACCTAAGCGACCCTGGCAAATTGTCCTACCCATCAAACACAGCCTGACAAATTGTCCGACCCCCTCATTTATACCTAAGCGACCCTGGAAAATTGTCCTACCCATCAAACACAGCCTGGCAAATTGTCCGACCCCCTCATTTATACCTAAGCGACCCTGGCAAATTGTCCTACCCATCAAACACAGCCTGGCAAATTGTCCGACTCTCTCATTTATACCTAAGCGACCCTGGCAAATTGTCCTACCCATCAAACACAGCCTGGCAAATTGTCCGACCCCGTCAATTATACCTAAGCGACCCTGGCAAATTGTCCTACCCATCAAACACAGCCTGGCAAATTGTCCGACCCCCTCAATTATACCTAAGCAACCCTGGCAAATTGTCCGACCCCCAGGAAGAGGTAGTCTGGCAAATTGTCCGACCCCCTCATTTATACCTAAGCGACCCTGGCAAATTGTCCTACCCATCAAACACAGCCTGGCAAATTGTCCGACCCCGTCAATTATACCTAAGCGACCCTGGCAAATTGTCCTACCCATCAAACACAGCCTGGCAAATTGTCCGACCCCCTCAATTATACCTAAGCGACCCTGGCAAATTGTCCTACCCATCAAACACAGCCTGGCAAATTGTCCGACCCCCTCAATTATACCTAAGCGACCCTGGCAAATTGTCCTACCCATCAAACACAGCCTGGCAAATTGTCCGACCCCCTCAATTATACCTCAGCGACCCTGGCAAATTGTCCTACCCATCAAACACAGCCTGGCAAATTGTCCGACCCCCTCAATTATACCTCAGCGACCCTGGCAAATTGTCCTACCCATCAAACACAGCCTGGCAAATTGTCCAACCCCCTTATTTATACCTAAGCGACCCTGGCAAATTGTCCTACCCATCAAACACAGCCTGGCAAATTGTCCGACCCCCTTATTTATACCTAAGCGACCCTGGCAAATTGTCCTACCCATCAAACACAGCCTGGGAAATTGTCCGACCCCCAGGAAGAGGTAGTCTGGCAAATTGTCCTCTGGCAAATTGACCGTCCCCCGATTTCAAGCCATTGTTCATCTTTCATTGATCGAAGAAATTGCTCTTGGGCTTCCTCGTTTATCTTTCTAAACCAAAACAAATGTTTCGCATGTTTATTGCCAATAGTATGATTCCTTGGGGTGGTGAGATCGCCCTTGTGGTGCCCCGTCCAAACGATCCCATCTTTCATCAACAGCCTTTATTGGGGAACAATGGCTTTGTATCAAGTTTTAGATGATGAACACAAAAATATATATTCATTCCATCATATCTTATATTATCTAGTCGAGCTTTTGTCTCAATTTTTTGTTTCATTCAGTCAAGTTTAATTGAGTAGGGCCTACTGTCTCTGACGTCTAGCAAGAGCTATACTTGAAATGGAACGCGTCATTTTGTCAACCTTCGAGCTGCTCAGAGGTTTGTAATCAGCAGCGTATTTACCTCTGATGCAGTCACAGTCTATAAATCACTAAAACTTCACCTTGGCACTTTAGAGCTGCAAATGTGAAACGATACAAATATTTAGACACATAGCTGAGATAGTTGTATGAGCGAATTTCACCGTACTCGAAAGAACTGAAAAAACAAAAAATGTTCGCGCACCACGGATCAAACTTTCAGTTGAAACTTGGCATACACAAGTGTCATCATCTAATTTGATATTGTTTAGTTTTGAGGCGCAATCGGTTGAACCACTTCTGAGAAAACCCTTTCCGAAGTTTTCAAAACCTCATAGGAATAACCAGAGAAGACAATTTCCATCAAATGAATTCATTTTTCCACGGGGTTTTAATATAATAATGATATACACATTTTTCCGAAGATTCACATGAATCGGATCAGCTGTTTTGATGTAAGTAAATTGAGAATACAGGGTAATTAGATGAGCGTAGCGAAGATTCCATTTCACATACCGGTACCGAAAAAATCGGGCTTCTTTTTCATGTTTTTTTTTCTGTAATTTTGTGCGCGCATACAGGTCAGGAAAAATACTTATCGACTTGAAACTTTTTCTACATATTTCTGTATTACCAGAATAGGCTGTGACTTTTTTCAAAAAAATCGGTCGGAAGGTTTTTCCGGAAAAAAAACGGAAGTTTGAAAAATCCTCATAAGAATAACGGAAAATACTTGAAAAACAAGAATTCTCCAAAAGCTCTCAAATTTTCACCGAATATGAAAAATACTATTATACACCTTTTCAGAGATTTTTGAACAATCGGATGAGAAATAACGAAGAAAATGCATTCAAAACGTATTTTCACTTCAATATATATATATTGGGTTCTAACGACGCACTCTAATGATGACCAAGATCTATTGGCGTCGGATGAATGATTAATGAGATGATGGGATGATGAGATGAAGGTTTTATGGGTAATGTGAAGGATAGTGGGAAGGAAGCGGTCGTGGCCTATATTGTAGGAACCATCCCGGCATTAGCCTGGACCACAGGGGGAAACCACGAAACACGACGGTAGCGGGATCGAACCGAGTCCGACATGCCCACTACCTCCCGGGTCACATGGAGCAAGTGCGTTAACCACTCAGCTACCTGTGCCGGTTTTTCACTTCAAACAAAACCAATTAAATCTATAGCAACAATTAAGTGTCATCAATTAAATTGAAACGATTGAAATCAGTTATGAATGAACAGGGAGGCCGTGACATAACAGATTCCGGTAGGGTTTTCAAACGTTTGAAGTGATCCAATACCTGTAGATGTAGACTGAGCTGACACATTATTCTTCATTGTACATTTCTCTATTTCTGAGCTCATCTCACAACGCGAATCCCGCGTTTTCCTGGTAACGATCAATGACAAAAAAGTTGGTCCCTTGGAAAACTAATAATTGTATTCACATGACTATAGATTTGTTCGTATAGTTGAGTGCTTACGTCAATACTCAGCAACTATATATATTATAACAACTCAAATACAAGTTTTCATTCACCGAAGAAAAAATTGTTGTTCATAGATCGATTTTAATCAATTCTGGATCCAATCATATTATTTCAATTAATTGTTGACTGCACAATAGCATATAATATAATATTCCACGCTCTATTACAGCAAACATCGCAGATGCATGTCAGTCCTACCTGCACGGGCATCAGTCCAGCCTGTCTGTGACCAGTCTGTGTGGACTGTTTATATGTCGCAGTGAGAAGCGAGGAGTGCTGAGAGACGCACAGCGATGACTAATGACAACACAGTAATACGGCTTGTTTTCCTCTAGGAATAAGTATACAAGATCACAAGATAATGAGAAGAGAAAAGATAGTGAAATGTGAACGTTTGTGCGGCGGTGAATTGTACTATAGATGATATGTTATCTCGATCTCTTATGTGGTGAACTGCATGGTAACTTGTGTGATTATTACCAATCGTCTCGTTATTTCAGTTGTAACCAACCCACAGCGTGATTCTCAGTGTCAACGTGACATATAAACGATCGTATACTTACTTTCCCGATGAACATATTGTAGTGAAACTGCTTCACACCATACAGAGAAGTATCTTATAACATACTGTAGATTATAATAAGCATTCACGATATATTACTTGTTACTTGTTGGATGAGCGAAGCGAAGACTTAATTTCGCCATACCCGAAAAAAGGTGATTCTTTTTTTTTCTTTTTTTTTTTGTTCGCGCTTTACAGGTCAAACGAAAATTCAAAATCAGTTGAAACTTGGCATACACAAGTGTCCTTATCTAATTCGATACTGTATAGTTTTGAGGCAAAATCGGTTGAACCACTTCTAAGGAAACTCATTTCAAAATTTTCAAAAATCTCATAAGAATAGCCCAGAAAAAAAATTATGAAACAAATTTCATCTTGGAGAATTCAAATTCTCAGGGAATCTTAATATGATAATAATACACATTATTCCGAACTTTCACTTGAATCGGATCAGCCGTTTTGATGTAAAAAAATATATAATGTAATTTTTGTAAATCATGCACTCAAAGATATCAAGATACCAATTAAATCCAAGCCACAGGTGTCACCACTTAATTGTGGAGGATTAAAACTAGGCAAACGCGTTATGTGTTGCCGCGTTGATGGATGAGATGGAACATATCACCTTATCTTTGGATTGGTTATTATATATATATATATATATATATATATATATATATATATATATATATATATATATATATATATATATATATATATATACACCTTGATATCCAAACCATTACATCACTGCCATCTTATTTTCCATTATTACTTTCTATGATAATGAAGAAGGCTTTGTTTTAATCGTTTACATTTAAGAGGTGACACATGTGGCTTGGATTTAATTGGTATCTTAATAGCTTTGAGTGATTTAAAAAAATCACATTATATATTTTTTTACATCAAAACGGCTGATCCGATTTGAGTGAAAGTTTGGAATAATGTGTATCATTATTAAAATAAAATTATCTGAAAATTTGAAATGTCTCGGATGAAAATTATTTCACGAATAATTTCCTCTGGGTTATTCTAATGTCTTTTGAAAACTTTAAAATGAGTTTTCTCAGAAGTGATTCAACCGATTGCGCCTCAAAACTATACAGTATCAAATTAGATAATGACACTTGTGTATGCCAAGTATCAACTGATTTTGAATTTTTGTTTGACCTGTGAAGCGTGAAAAAAACAAACAGTTACTTTTTTTTCGCGTATGGCGAAATTGAGTCTTCGCTTCGCTCATCCAACAAAGCCTTCTTTATTATAATAGAAATTAGTAAGGACAAATAAGATGGCAGTGACATAATTGTTTGGATCTCAAGGTGTATATATATATATATATATATATATATATATATATATATATATATATATATATATATATATATATATATATATATATATATAGGCCTATATATATATATATATATATATATATAGGCCTATATATATATATATATATATATATATATATATATATATATATATATATATATATATTGTTACTGAATGCAACAGAAACCAGTGCTAATTAGCATAGCTAAATATAAGCAACCAGTGTTTTTACAACTGATTCTGAAAGTCTAATGTTTTTGCTTTGGATATGTTCAAAATAACGTAATATTTAAAAATAGAATTGACGTCATTTTATCTACCCTCTGATTGGACAGAAATCACGTCATAGCCTTGAAGGGGCTAATATAAGCCAAGGGAGCAGAACATGTTAGTTAGTTGGAATCTGATAATTGAACCTGATTGTGGAACAGCTGGTCGGCGAGGTTGAGTAATATGCGTTATCCTGTGTAATTATGTACGAGAGGAACGGTCGACTGTCGGTGATGAACAGTGATGTATAAAGTGAGTCCAAATATGGCAAAATAAAGTTAATAAATTATAAATTATGAGAACGACGGAAATGAACAGTGAATCTTATAACATTATCAAATAAGATGAAGATGAAGAATTTGAATAATAATCGATTAATCGAAACCTGCGGGCAATTTCATTAACCGAACATAATTAGAGTAGGATTTTCTCGCCGCATCTACATAATAAATAGTAATTATCGCTGCTATATGGAGTCCACAACGTCACGATAACCACCGTTCACGCTGCTGCTTGCAATCACCGAGAGCGTGGGCCACATTCCACGCAACAACATCATCACCTCACCCTCTGCGCTGCAAACGATTTGTCCCAGATTGTCGCCATTCCCCCCAACCTTCATCAAGATAAACCCCCTGCCTTAAACTATCGCCGGCTGGAATCAACAAAACTTCAACCACGTAAATATCAAAATGTAAACCAATCTATTAATGTATTTATTGGGTGCAATAAAAATAAAATACACTTTAAGTGCAATAAAAATCAATGGGTGTTTTTTAATTGTTTTCATAAAGAGTCTCATGTTTTACCCGGAAGTTGTGTCACAATATATAATAACCAATCCAAAGATAAGTTGATATGATTCAGCTCATACTTCAACGCGGCAACACATAACGCGTTTGCCTAGTATGTAGGCTCACGGAACGCGGTGAAGTTGAAACCGATGGCCAAAATATCTGGTGTTACTGTTACTGTTACACAAGTGATCTTTCCACCTTCGTTATTATAAAATGTAGGCCCAAGTCATTAGCATTTTCGACAAAATTAATATTGTCTGCATCTTGTGATGTATTTACTAGGAAAACGCATGTGTTGCCGCGTATATATATATATCCACCTTGTGATCCAAACAATCACGTCACTGCCCTCTAATTTCCTGATGGATTTCTATGGTAATAAAGACTTTCTTTTAATTAATAAATTCCAATTAATTGGTGACCCCTGTTGCTTGGATTCAATTGGTATATTTTTTTACATCAAAACGGCTGGTCTGAGTTGACTGAAAGTTCGGAATAGTGAGTATAATTATTGGATGAGCGTAGCGAAGCTTTCAATTTCACACCCTGAGAAAAAATGGGACTCGTTTTTATGTTTTTTTTTTTTTTTTGTAATTATGTACGCGGCATACAGGTCAGAGAAATGAATCAATCAACTTGAAACTTTTTCTGAACGTTGGTGTCATACCAGAATAGGTTGACATTGTTATTCAGAGGAATCGGTCGGAAGGTCTTTCCGGAAAATAATCGGAAAGTTTGGAAAATCCTCATAAGAATAACCCGGAGGAAAAATACTTGAAAAACAAGAATTTTTCAAAAGCTCTCAAATTCTCACAGAATATGAAAAATACTATTATACACCTTTTCAGAGATTTTTACACCAATCGAATGAGAAATAATGAAGAAAACGCAATAAACGTGTACATTTTATTGAATATTTGGATCACAGCCTTCTTTATTTATTCTTTTCTTATACTGCCCTCTCACACGGGCTATTTTGACGGGTTCGCGCATATCTGCTCGCGCAGGGAAAAATGACGTCATGGTCTGGTATATGTACTGCACTATGGTATCTAAAATTTCAACTTTGAACAAAATTGTCATTCTATAATAATCTTTCAATTTCCTGCTACGTTATTGAGGTTATGTCATATTTACATTTCGACTAGGAGTTTCAGGCTTACCGAGGTTCAAACTTGAACGATATATATGTTATCCCAAGCAATAAGCATCATTCAAGAACTTGTCCCGATGATATTCCGCAATATAATTGAATAAAATCCTTCATATAATTGTCATAAAGCGATCATTTTCATTTTTACATGTTATATTAATTAGTGAATCAATTAGAATATACTTTTCAATATTATTATTAAGAACCATTTCAATATAGCCTACGTGAATAGAATTTCTACATAGTTCTGTATTTAACTTATTATCTGTTTAAAGTAAACAATTAATCACTTTTATTAAGAATACTGTGCCTCATAGCAACAACATGTTATTGTATTTGGACATTTCCCTTGCTCTGTATAAACTGATTCACCCTTGATTTTATTGACAGTACTATTATTCATTTCATAAATCTATGACTATTTTGCATTTCAACAAAACTAGAATCATCGACCATTTTGAGACAGTACGATCTACATATTAATTCAGTTACCATCTCTTATTTTACAAAAGTACCAACTTCACATTATTACCAAGTACCATTTCTATTATTATTATTATTAAATGTGAATTAATAAACAACACTGAGATTATTCCGAACTACTGAATTTATACTACATTTCTGGTAAGCTTCAATAAACCTATTTTTTACCAGTTTAATATTCCTTCCCTCTTCCTTGTTAATAATTAAACCCCCGGCCTAAGTTCCGGGCGTTCCCATTGTTTCCCTTCGAATTCCGACCGCTCTGAATATTTATGTCAGTAAAGACATTGGTGACAGCTACGCTATCATTGTGAACATTATCGTTATTTGAACTATCATTGATTTATATCTCGCTTTGACAGTCGTCACAGAGATCTTCAATTTTATCAATTATAAACGTCAACTCCATCACATCGGTGACAAGCGGTGTCGATTTACTTATTTATTTGTTTCACTCATATTTCACGGTTCAAAGCAGTGTTTTCCACAAATAAGTAAGTGCGGAAAAGTTTAAATATTAACAAGTGTTAAATTCATTTGAATACTTTAAAAGTTTGTCTCGATATCTAAATACGTAATCATGGCAACAACTGGTCCCGTCCACACCACCAGTACTACATGGAGATCCATATTCATCCTATGGTGCGTGTATCAACTCTCGCCTATAGTAGCAGCACCGAACTTGGACAAAAGGGATGACATTCTCATGACGAGCTCCGGATGGATTCTCATGAATGGGACGATGAAGATAACGAAGAAGAAGATGTCCCTTACTTTGGCTATCACATCGAAGATCCTGAAGAGGACGAGCAGGATTACGCAGAGGATGAGAATTTCGTAGATGGAGATGACCCAGCGCTTGATTTCTCTCAAGACTGTTACCTCATGGACTAACGCACAGCAGCACATCTTTATCTACTAGCATCACCGTCATCTCCAAACATCACTTCAACTACCCTATAGCTTCTACTATCCACAAGTTAATTGGACTTCTCACCCCGAGGAAGAGAAAATCAAAACAATGATACAACGAATGTCGCAAATTATAGCAACAATGGGACTAACTGATAGTAAAACAGAGAGTCATGACTCTGTCAATACCTATCAGATGGCTTCACAAAGCTATCAAGAAGGAAACAAATGTGAACAAGTAACAGATAAAACTGTTGCGAGTCAAACGTTTGAGATAGGTATATTTCGACAAGACAATAGAGAAGCAAAGCTAGCTTCCTCTACTTGTCAAGAAGAAATAGATCTAATGGAGCCTGACCTTTGCATTAACGATAACATTCGTATGTCATCTGTTTCACCAAACACATCTCTACCCCTGGATGACAGGCAACCCATCCTACCTACTCGTATTGCGGTTTGCACAATACGGAAGACAATTGTTCCCCCAAGAAGTGAAATTAGTTTTGAAAACGGCGACAAACTCGGTCATCATCTCCAAATCATCTTCAACGTCTCATCATTAGGCCTACATAACATCTACCAGCTTCTCCAGAATCTCCATCAACGTCATCACTTCCAGCCATCACTTCAACTTCCAGTCTACTTCGCAGTTTCAGCTATTCACAAGTTTAGTTTTTACTTCTAAACATAATTTATAATGTTCCACCTGAATAGTTAATTAATGTTTCAATTATTTTCTCTTCTACTCTGAATAACTATACGTACATACGTCTTTATTATTATCATCAATTGTTTCTTTATACTACTATTACGATTATCATACAAAAAATACCTATTAGTTATACATATTTGAATATACATACATAAATACTAATTCATTAAAATAATATACTTTAATCCTCTTATCAATATTGTTATTGTCGTGTATTCGATTTACACTACAAACTATCTTTTATCTCGCAGAATATAATGTCTCACATGTTAATCAATTGTCACTATTATTAATGACATGATATCATAAATATATACTGTTCATCTCGTAACAGTTCTGGTATTCAATTTTTACGATTTAATTATGATTAAGACATATCATATAAGATATTTTTGTATTTTTGTCTTGCATTTCAATGCACATATTAGCTATATTCTTATACTCATATCTTACATATATTTCCTCAAGAGACTTAATGTATCATTCTTTCATTATAAAAAGAAGAAGTCTCTTCATACCTTATCTCACGTTTCTGAAGTGGCAATATTACCCACGTTTATACGAAGACTTAAGGTACCATTCTTTCATTATAAAAAGAAGAAGTCTCTTCATACCTTATCTCACGTTTCTAGACTGGCAATATTACCCATGTTTAGACGGATATTTTATGACTATTATCTCTACCTTATTGGTTTCAATTTTACATTTTGTGTAACACATTGTAATAATATTTTATTACAAGTAATTTGAATACCATTATTAGTGATCAATAGAAATTCACCTACATATAACTGATGAGTCCTAATGCTTATAATCCTCACATTTATTTTACTATCCTTCTTTAGCAACTTTTAACTGCTATTTACGTATTTCCATTCTTATAGATTGTCAACTACTCAAAACCTCAGAGGACATCACAATGCTTCGCCACTGGCCATGGAGGAAACAACGGGAGCAACACCCGGAGGACCTGGTATCACGATCACCCACCTGTACGACTCATCAATTTCCGTTGTATAATTCGTTCTCATCTCGAAGAAACGAAATTCCATATTATACAACAACTTCAAAGTCGACAATGCAGTAAGCGAAAGTGGTAACTCAACCCAGCCTCATTATATCCTCATGAACCAAGTGTTAAACTCGAAGTTATTGTTATGAACCTCTAATGTCTACGAATAGTGAACAATTTATCAAATTTCAGTGAAAATTAATTTACTTCCAATTTCAAGTACATAATCTACAAACGCAAATGTGATTTTTATATGCATTCATGCAGAAAGTGATTTATACTTTTTTTTACGTTATCAATTACATTTAACATCTCAATATCATCAAAGTGAAATTAAATGTTACGTAAAGCTTCAAATATTTAATTCTTACTATTTGTTTTCATATTGATACGTGTCCGATTTAATTTAATATATTCGTATTACTTATCAATTCTTATGAATCATTATCATTATCAAATTAACTATTTTCTTAATGTCACTGCTGATCAATGTATACTAAATAACCTATAAATTCTAATTCAGAGTGATAATGTTTATCCTATATTACTAAATGTTCGCTTTATTTATACAAATGTATATTTGCAGCGATTATTATTGATATACACCCGTCAGGATATATCTCAATTTTTCGTAGGGGGGTATAATGTCATAAAGCGATCATTTTCATTTTTACATGTTATATTAATTAGTGAATCAATTAGAATATACTTTTCAATATTATTATTAAGAACCATTTCAATATAGCCTACGTGAATAGAATTTCTACATAGTTCTGTATTTAACTTATTATCTGTTTAAAGTAAACAATGTATCACTTTTATTAAGAATACTGTGCCTCATAGCAACAACATGTTATTGTATTTGGACATTTCCCTTGCTCTGTATAAACTGATTCACCCTTGATTTTATTGACAGTACTATTATTCATTTCATAAATCTATGACTATTTTGCATTTCAACAAAACTAGAATCATCGACCATTTTGAGACAGTACGATCTACATATTAATTCAGTTACCATCTCTTATTTTACAAAAGTACCAACTTCACATTATTACCAAGTACCATTTCTATTATTATTATTATTAAATGTGAATTAATAAACAACACTGAGATTATTCCGAACTACTGAATTTATACTACATTTCTGGTAAGCTTCAATAAACCTATTTTTTACCAGTTTAATATTCCTTCCCTCTTCCTTGTTAATAATTAAACTCCCGGCCTAAGTTCCGGGCGTTCCCATTGTTTCCCTTCGAATTCCGACCGCTCTGAATATTTATGTCAGTAAAGACATTGGTGACAGCTACGCTATCATTGTGAACATTATCGTTATTTGAACTATCATTGATTTATATCTCGCTTTGACAGTCGTCACAGAGATCTTCAATTTTTATCAATTTGAAACGATCAACTTCATCACATAATTGTCATAACAAAGTTAGTAAACTCACAGTCACGGTCCAATTGAATGCGCGCGTAAATTAAATTCTCGTAAGAAATTCCCAAAGTTGTTCGTGTCTTCGCAGATATGACATGTCAAAAAGAGTGATATGCTTGAACATCTTTGGAAAGTGACGTCATGGTCTGGAAACAACGGCACCATCGGCGATTTTGTGAACTAAAATAATTGGACATCGTTTAAAAGGGGGCGTTAACATGGAAAATTGTAAAAAAAAAAAATTGATTAATTTTTTTTATTTTTATTCGAATATTTTTCATGCATAAAGAAAACAAATAATCTATGTTTCCGAAATATATGTCTACTTTGAGGAGGTTCAAAGATGGCATCTTACCTGGGGTGGCATACGCATTTATTCACAAACATGTCATTTCCACAGTATAATAAATTTGAACCGTCAATGTACCTTTTCTCAGAAACTACTGGTGCAAATTGGTTGAAAGTTTGAAGAAGATTCTGTTGAGCATATAGCTTCAATCCAATGAACCACAAATGAGATATGATGCAAATTCATCCTATGGATACAGTTTGTGTATTTCTTTTTTCTATAAAGTTAATAATTCTACTAGAAAAATTGTAAATGGATGAATATTACAATGACAAAATTTGTTTTTCATTGCTTTGTAACTACATATGTTATGAACATTCACAGCAAAAATGGTGTTGATTGCATGTATATTTCTCTCAAAAAGGTACTTTGAGTAAATCTATGTATTTTATTATTTTGGTTATTCAAAAGGTCATAAGTCAACGATGACTAGAATTTTTGTATCATTTTTTTTTTTTAAATAATCCCCATATATTGTTCTCAAAGCGTGTGAACTTTCAACAGTTAGAAAGATCATTTGTGTTCATGAGAAATAATTCAACTGACAATGGCAAAAAGTCATGGCAACATGTTAACGCCCACTTAACACGGGAAGCATACCCCGAGTGAAAGGGCAGTATCAGAGAAGAATGGTCTGATTAAAGAAGGCTGTGATTTGGATCAATTGGTTTTGCAAAGTGTTTATGCGACAGGTTGCAGGTTACTATAAATATCAACAAGTTGCAGGTGAGGTTTTTGAACGTTTGAAGTAAGTCAAGGTTTGTAGATGTAAATTGAGCTGACAAGTTATTTTTCATTCTAGATTGCAATACTTCTAAGCTCATCTCACAACGCGCGCATCCCGCGTTTTCCTAGTTATATTGGAATTCCCCGAAAATTTGAATTCTCTCGAAGGACTTATTTTTGACGAGTTTTTTCCTCTGTGTTATTCTCATGGGATTTTTGAAAACTTTCAAATAAGTTTTCTCAGAAGTGGTTCAACCGATTGCACCTCAAAACTATACAGTATCGAATTGAATAATGACACTTGTGTATGCCAAGTTTTGAATTTTTGTTTGACCTGTGGAACGCAAAAAAAAACACTTTTTAGACTGGCAACCGAAATATAAAAAAAAACAATTATTCGAAAAGGTAAATAAATAGACAATGAATTAGTGTTGATACAGTAATCTCTTGAATTATGACCTCAAGATTCATTGGTCGTTGAATAAATTACTTTGAAATTAACTATAGGCAAACGCTACGTGTTTCCCTCACGTTGAAGGATGAGCCGAATCAGTACTAACCTGACCTTGATAACCCTAACCATGAAAGCCCAACCCAGGCAGTTGGTTAGGCCATGTTAGGTCAGATCAGGTCCGAGACGGTACTAACCTGACCTTGATAACCCTAACCATGAAAGCCCAACCCAGGCAGTTGGTTAGGCCATGTTAGGTCAGATCAGGTCCGAATCAGTACTAACCTGACCTTGATAACCCTAACCATGAAAGCCCAACCCAGGCAGTTGGTTAGGCCATGTTAGGTCAGATCAGGTCCGAGACGGTACTAACCTGACCTTGATAACCCTAACCATGAAAGCCCAACCCAGGCAGTTGGTTAGGCCATGTTAGGTCAGATCAGGTCCGAGTCGGTACTAACCTGACCTTGATAACCCTAACCATGAAAGCCCAACCCAGGCAGTTGGTTAGGCCATGTTAGGTCAGATCAGGTCCGAATCAGTACTAACCTGACCTTGATAACCCTAACCATGAAAGCCCAACCCAGGCAGTTGGTTAGGCCATGTTAGGTCAGGTCAGGTCCGAGTCGGTACTAACCTGACCTTGATAACCCTAACCATGACAGCCCAACCCAGGCAGGTAGGTAGAGAACGATAGATCAGGTCAGGTCAGAGTGGGTACTAACCTGACCTTGATAACCCTAACCATGAAAGCCCAACCCAGGCAGTTGGTTAGGCCATGTTAGGTCAGATCAGGTCCGAATCAGTACTAACCTGACCTTGATAACCCTAACCATGAAAGCCCAACCCAGGCAGTTGGTTAGGCCATGTTAGGTCAGGTCAGGTCCGAGTCGGTACTAACCTGACCTTGATAACCCTAACCATGACAGCCCAACCCAGGCAGGTAGGTAGATAACGATAGATCAGGTCAGGTCAGAGTGGGTACTAACCTGACCTTGATAACACTAACCATGAAAGCCTCAAAACTAACATAAAGTCGTGTGGTGGCTTATGCTGAAAATGATTCCGATAAAAACTCAATGCTGAAATCATTTATTGGGTTGCTGTGATTCTCATTACTCACTCAACATGGACTGTATATATTTGAGCAGTTCAAGGGCAACGTACAATGAAAAATCGAGAGAGTGGGCGGCGTAAAGAAAGAAATTTCAAGTAGAATTATCAAGAAAAAACTGTATTTTTTATCTTTTTGGTCCAAACGCCTTCTTCAATCACAATGTGAGACTTCGTGATAAAGTGTATCAAACCAGTGGCAACATTCAGTAGACATTTTGAGAAAATCCAAGATTTTTGTTTTTCAAATTTTTTCGAATTTATTCGAGAATATATTTATTCTCAGAAGTGGTCGAACCGATCAGAATCAGAAACTGAACAGATTTGACTTGTAAAAGTCAGCGTGTTCCAGAAAATAATCGGACTAATAGAACCATCCGACCTGTGGAGTGCATTTTGTCGCATTTTCGTCCAAAATCATTGAAAAATCAATTTTTTTTTCGAGAGTGGTAAAATCGTTTATTCCCCAAAACTATAGCCTACAGTTTCAAGTTGGTTGAGTATTTGCGACCACAATACAAATCATATTGATCCATCAAACATTCCGACCTGGGAACATTCCCTGTTCCGAGCAGGGACAAGAAAACAACAGAGGAAGACCCAATCTCTGACCCAATGGGAGTCTTCGTTTCGCTCATCCAATAAAGTTTCGATGTTATTGATGATACATCAGTAATGAATAGAATCAATGATTACACAATACTATTCAGGCAAAAACAGAAATGCCTAGTTTAAGAGAGTTATGAATGAGAGGAAAATAGGAAAAACGTATCTTGAATCATATTTTAACATACTTCTATACAATTATTCCAAAATTGGTTTACATTTAAACACAAGTTTCAGTTCGATCAGCGTACAACAAGTATGATGGCGTCTTGACGAGTCGGTTGAACAGTTGCCTACTTACGGTCGGGCTTTATTTGAGAAAACACTGCTAAAACGGTTGCCTATATAGATCATTGTAGGCGTGATCAGTAAGTGCTGCTGCATTGTGCTAACGGCGCTAAGATGAACCATACAGGAATACAGGAATACGGGCCACCAAATACAGGTTTGGACAATATCAAGATGGAAAATATTAAGATAGACGAAAACGAAGATTTACAGTAAAACTAATCAAGTACAATGACGTATAAGTATGAACAAATTGACAAAACAAAATATTATTCATCAATCATCAAGGAAATTAGAGTCGAATATAGATCGATAAATGTGTATTGAAAAAATTCCAGATTTAGAAAAGAGATGTGAAAAAAATTAGTTATCATGTGAATAATTTATTTAAGAAAATCATCTTTATTAGGCCTACATAGACTACAACTACGTATACGTGCACCAATGGTAGGCCTTTAATAGCTATATGAAAAAGAGTCACTTGAGGATTTGAGGTAAGAGCAATTAGAATGTGATATGCTGCATTTTTCTTATTTATTAAAAAAAGTAAGCGCTTTCAAACTATAAATTAAAAAGCATTAAAAGAATGTTGAATATACAATAAAGTTGAACATCTAATGTAGTATACCTAATGTACTGTAACTCTATATTTTATGACACCATGCACTGTCGAAACTACACACGAGAATCATATCCATTCCTATTGTTTCATTTTGAACATCAGATTAACAACAAAGAAAGATCACAGAAAATAAGTTTTCTTACGATGATACTAATGATTAATTCAAAAAGTATATTGCCGTCTGAACTGATGAGATATAACTAATGACAATTCTGAGGCTGACTCCCCATTGGCTATCAAAATTGTAACCTGTAACCTATTAACAAAAAATAACTAAAAAACGTAACTAACAAGCAGAACTATCGAAAATTCATATACAGTATTAGAGAAAAAGCTCACCATTGAAGTTGCAACAATGAATTTAATAACATTTTTTTCGTCGATTTCACTTTAAAATATAATTTTCAAGTATTAATATGTAATGGTAAATAATAAAATATTATGTAGAAGAACAACAAAAAAAGAACAAAGACGCACCCGCACGTGTAACTTTGACGATGCAACAGCACAACTCATTAGAAGTCGAAAGAGCAACTGGCAATCATACAAATACACTGTATAGCAAATCGATTTATTTGCATAAGGGGAAGGGGGGGGGGGGCGCCTACAACACTGTCTTCTATAGAATTCTGTAACTCAGCAATCTTGGAAATGAGCACAAAATATCAAAGATAGAGATATTATATACAAAGCACAAAAATTGTATTGTTGCATCTTGTTTATTAATAACCGCAGAGGTTCGCAGAACATGAATGCTTCGGGGGCCTCCGTGTGCTAGCAAGCATCGAATATTGTGAACGAAATAACAGAATTTGCTCATCACCTTCAAACGCCGGTTGCCGACGCTGATCGAAACAAATAAGTACAACATCGAGCATTCATTTCCTATGAAATATGATACAAAAACATTTCTTAGTCCAGGCTTATGTAGGCCTATTACAGATTGAAACAAAACATGTGCACCTCCCACCACATGCCGCTATAGTTACAACAATGTCAAATACGGGCGGGCCCAGACATAGAAAATCAATATTTTATTGGATTTTGCCATATATTGTATATTTAATTAAAATATTTTCATAAGTCAAGAATGATTTCAGACTTATATATTTTGGGAGCCTCACTGGCTAGCTGCCCCTGGCCAGTACGAGAAGCATCATACCATCGGATTTGATCATACTAACCATTTTCTTTGAAGAATTGTAGAAAAAATATGTGTTTTAATTATTCAATGAACATTATGAAATACAATTTGACTGTATTCAATTTTCTTTGTCTGAACACTTAGAAAATCACAAGAATTAATTGCATCAAGATCTTTCAAAGGAACTCTTATGTATTTTGGGAACTTATAAGTTCCTTTTTTATCTGAGGAACTTGACTTGGTCCCTTTTATAGGCAATTGGAACTGAACTTTTACCCAGTTCCTTTATTTTAGGAGCTTACCCAACTCTGCTGGCACTATATAAAGGGGCGGCTTTCCCTACAAGACTACTACACAGGAATCCCACGAAACTTCATTGCTTGAAAAAGTTACCAATTTTGATAATTTTTCATCAATTTGTCTCTGGTTCATACAAAAATTTGGGACAATATTCTAGTATTTTATCTTAAAGGAACCAGTACAAAAAGTAATAATTTTCAAGAAAATATTGAACATTGGTTTGGATAACTAATATTTTCCAACTAACCTTGTGAGTTTTCCGCAAAATGAATATTCAAATCATTGCAGAGCCAAATGTTATCGAAATAAAGTTTTTTTTCTTGACAGGTTCAAGTAGGCCTACTAATTGATGTAAAAACTTTCATGCCAAACAGTTACACGTCTGGATCGTTGCTCATCTCACCTATTCTATATATTTATGAAGGGCATTAAAACTCAATCTAAAGAACTACAAATTATGAGTGCTACAAATGGACCATTTTCACAATTCAATGCTCAGGCGCGGCCCACCTCCTAGCAGCCGAGATCGCTGGTATTGCATTCTGGGAGTTTTAGAACTGTTCAAAAAGTCAGCCTGCTTATCCACAGGGTTAAGGGCAAAACACCAAGATATAAAACTTGTATTATCTCTCATTTTACTCACTCTGACAGTGTGTAAATCTCTCGGTATACAATAAACATATAAATGTTGTACCTATACTATCATATTATAAGTTGATATGTTCACTGTAACACACAATAATATAAATTAATCGTGCTAAATAGCATTGGCAGCATAGGACTTTCGAACGCAGGTTATAACATTCCGTTCTAGTTCAAGCGATCGCCGCTAGATGGCTCTTTCTTCTCGAAAAAGGTATATTGGTTGATTACTATTAGTATACTGTAATGTTGAAGTTATTTTCTTCTAGGGTTGCTTGACCACATTCAAACCAGATGACCTCGTCATGGTCTGAAATATCTCGCACCGAGCTTAAATCATTATTCTGGTCTTAATTCCACCTCAGATCCAAAAGAACACTACTTCTATCCCCTAGCTAGATCAACATTCTTCACATCTTCTCATGTTTACTGACCGTCAAGTGTACATCCAATTGACGATCAAACAGAACTCTTACCACCTGGACAGCTTTACTTTATCCAACCAAAAGGACATAACCGTCTCAATATCAGCGGTCGTCGAATCAAAAGTATTTCTTATGTTGGTTCAAATCCCAGTGTGATCCAATAGAACTCTTTCCTCACCACCGGCCCAATTCCTCGTTATCCAACTTGATGGACATCGTTGTCTCGTTATTCACTCTGCAATGTATTTCTGAGGCTGATTTACGGGCAGAACACTGATTTCACTGCAGAACAAATTACAGTTCGCAAATCTCCAAATTATCTGAGCAGATTGTTGTCAGTTTATCGACTGCCAACGATTTGATGTATTCCTAAGAATGGTTCACATTCCACTGCTAGTCAACCCTGACCCACCCACCACGTTGTCAACGTTCAATGAATCAATGTATTGTCGCGGTCTGGTCACATTTCAGTGCATAATAAATAGAACTCTAACCTCATCACCTAATATACACCCTGACTGACATCTTTGTCTCGTAATCGCATGTCAACGAAAAGATGGGTTTTCAATGTCAGTTATGATCGAACAGAAGTCAGAACTCTACCCTTATCACCTGCCAAACTCCACGTTATACAAACTGATGATCATCCATTTCACTGCCGACTGTCAACATATTGGTTCATTTCGACAGACCAATTTACATTCAATCGATGGAAACTGATACAGCTCTATACCTTGGCTTCATTTTATCCCCTCTGATGGCCACCTTTTCTCGGGATTGACCGACAACGAATCAATATATTCCCACTCACTTCCAACCCTTCCACCCGGTCTGCTCTCGGTATCATACCTGATGAGCATCTTTGTCTCATGAATCGGCCACAAATCGATGTAATTCCAAGATTCGTTCACCTCCGAATAGAAATCTAGCCGTGTAATCTGCTCAGCCCGATGAACATCTCCTTCTAGTTATCGACTGTACAGTAAACCCTCGTTAATCCAAAATGCAAGAGGCCCAAAAAAAAAAATGATTTTGATTAATAAATCTTCCGTTTAACGAAAAAACTTTTTCCACGAAAATCATCAAATTCCCGGTTAGAATTGAAGCAATTTCGTATTGAAAGCGAGAGCTATGCCACACGTGTAAGAAACCGCTTTACTGATCGTGTTTACTTGGCTAGCTTTGACAACGCACGATCGTTATATGGCCCGCTGCCATTGGCGCTCGGTCGTCTCGAGTCTGACTAACGAATGAGTGTTCTGAGGTTACTATGTATCTCGTGCTCGTCAAGGTCAGAGCGCACTCGGATGATGCACTCAAGGCAGCATATCTCAGCTAGCTTCGACTTAGTGTTACGCGTCAAATTAAAAAGATGAAAATTGTGATTGTCTCGAAGGAATTCCTTCGAACTATTTCGAATGATCTAATCTGAAAACAGTGCTAAAGCAATTGAAGGGTCGAAATATTAGTTCAAATTACAGATTAGCT
>OZ023332.1:9840116-9875438 GCA_964007535.1 Brachyptera risi | reverse complement strand
AATTACAGATTAGCTGGAATTCAGATTAATAATATCAACCAACATTGAAATGCCTTCAGCCGGGGACTGACTTCGAAATATGTCCAATTTCAGATTAACCGAGTTTAGATTAACGAGGGTTTGCTATAGTTCCAAAACCAATTCACATATCACCAGGATAAAATAGAATCGTACTCTTATCACCTGTGCTGCTTCACGTAGTTCCGAACTGATGGACATCCTCGTCTGGTTCTTCACAACGTTTTGCTCCAACAAGATGTGTCAAGGCATGTAACCACGGCTTACGGGATAGGCTAGTTTGTTAGACTCACACTACAAAGGAAAGGTTATACACATCTAGGCGATGTACAGTCACTGAGTGTGTATTGCCCCACAAACTCATTGATACAATAGGACCTCTGGGGACGTCCATAAATTACGTCACAGCTTAGGAGGGGAGGGGTGTTGTCAAGATATGTGACAAGGTGTTACAAGGGGGGAGGAGGGAGGAAACTGTGTGACGTACTATTTTTTTGTTCTATGTATTTGGCGCTGTTCTTATAGACTCTTATAATTATAGGGCCTACCCACCCTAGAAACAGCAGATGCATATCAAATAATTATCAAGTTTGACTACTCAAAAAGCAAATATAAAGAAATTAATATTTTGATTTTATTACTTTATTGTATCTTATGCTGCCTGTTAATTTCAATTTCTTGTTAGAGGGAGGTATGAGAATTTGTCACGTATTCAAAGGGGGGGGGGGGGGGGGGGGGGGTGATGGGTTTAGTGACCAACTGTGACATGGGAGGGAGGTTCAAAGTGGCCTAAAAAGTGTGCCATAATTCATGAATATCCCCTCTGTAGTAAGTTTCTCCAACACATTTGTCACTTTGGTAAGATTATTTTTATATCCCAACCAAATGCTCCCTCATGTAAAATCACTTTGGTGAGTGTTTTTATTTTTAGTCCGGTCGCCTGAAGAACGTACTGAAGAGGTTCCGCTGTATGGTGAATAGGTTTGGGAAAATTAGTATCTAGTTCATCAATGTATCACAGATCATCAATGAGCATACCACATTTATTATTTCATTTTTATGTCATGGTTCGGACAAATATTGTAATGGATATTTATTCAATTATATTTATGCTTTCTTTCAATTGTCAATTTCTTTGATTGATCCATTTTTGAACGGTCACTTTTAGTCGGCTGATAAACGTTCACATACAAAAATTCATTAATCGAAGTAAGTAGGGCTATTTCACTTTGAATGGCAACCCTGATATACACATACTAGACATAGACATTTATATTTACATACGGTACATATATGCCTATACATATATGCCTATATATATATATATATATACATATATATATATATATATATATATATATACATATATATATATATATATATATATATATATATATATATACATATATATATATATATATATATATACATATATATATATATATATATATATATATATATATATATATATATATATATATATATATATATATATATATATATATATATATATATATATATATATATATATATATATATATATATATATATATATATATATATATATATATATATATATATATATATATATATATATATATATATATATATATATATATATATATATATATATATATATATATATATATATATATATATATATATATATATATATATATATATATATATATATATATATATATATATATATATATATATATATATATATATATATATATATATATATATATATATATATATATATATATATATATATATATATATATATATATATATATATATATATATATATATATATATATATATATATATATATATATATTATATATATATATATATATATATATATATATATATATATATATATATATATATATATATATATATATATATATATATATATATATATATATATATATATATATATATATATATATATATATATATATATATATATATATATATATATATATATATATATATATATATATATATATATATATATATATATATATATATATATATATATATATATATATATATATATATATATATATATATATATATATATATATATATATATATATATATATATATATATATATATATATATATATATATATATATATATATATATATATATATATATATATATATATATATATATATATATATATATATATATATATATATATATATATATATATATATATATATATATATATATATATAAATATATATATTTATATATATATTTCATTAGTAATTCATATGATAATGAAGAAGGCTTTGTTTTAATCGTTTACAGTCAAGTGGTGACACTTGTTGCTTTGATTTAATAGGTATCTTAATAACTTTGAATAATTAACACAAATAACATTATATATTTTTTTACATCGAAACGGCTGATCCGATTTGAGTGAAAGTTCGGAATAATGTGTATCATTATCAGATTGAAATTCCCTGAAAATTTGAATCCTCTCAGATGAAATATTTTTCACGAATGTTTTCCTCTGGGCTATTCTAGTGGGATTTTTAACAAACTTTGGAATGAGTTTTCTCAGAAGTGGTTCAACCGATCGCGCCTCAAAACTATACAGCATCAAGTCAGATAGGGTTTCATGTGTGTGCCCAGTTTCAACTGATTTTGAATTTTCGTCTGACCTGTGGAGCGCGAACAAAAAAAAAAAAAAAAAACAGGCACTTTTTTTCGGTATAGTGAAATTGAGCCTTCGCTTCGCCCATCCAATCAAGTTTCGATGTTATTTAAAAGAAAAAAGTCTCATTCATTTCTTCTCACCCCACTCCCATATAATCAATGTTAAATTTTCCTGCATGGATGGTTTTCTTCTCCTGATCCCTCGAAAAAAGAGGGATAGAGGTTAAAAAGATATATGGTAGTATATAATATAAATATAATAATATAATATGTATATGAATGTAGGCTATATAGGGCACATATACAGTAAAACCTCAAAGCAACGTTCTTGGATCAATTGTTTTCCTGCTATCACCATTAATTTTTTCCCCACCCTACTCCTATATGATAAAAACAATATTGTTTTTTTTCTGCATGGGTCGTTTTCCTGAACAAATGGTTTTGTTTTCCTGGTGCCTTGAAAACGGAGGTTCCACTGTACTTTCAGTATACGTATATTCAGTATCTCTCTCTCTATACATTAAAATATTATTCATTCAATTGAAATTTCAATTCAAAACTTTCAAATTAATTATAAACCTACATACTATGGAACAATAATAGAATACATTCAAACATTTTATAAATTGATTGCTTGAATCTGATGTTGAAACCAATTTTAAACACTGCAATAAATTAAAATTCACTATCCGTATGTTATTGTAAAGTCCAGTAGATCAGATTGATCCTTGAGAAAAAGTCTTTCTTCATTAGCGAGATGTAGAATAGCTAGGATTGCAAGATGTGGGGTCAACGCCTCTGCCATCTTCGGACTGAGCTTGGCCGGTAGATCTCGGTAGAGCTGACTGAACCTGACTGGAGCCGCAGCATCGCTGACCATGTTCTCCTGGAAGAAATACGAGCGCAATACTTGAAGGTGACGGCGATTACAGTAATTCACCCAACGGTCCCACAATTATAGGTTATACTAAGATGCATTGAGGGTTGCATTTGCAGTTGAGATGGTGTCCTCACTACCTATCCCTTCCATGTTAAAATTATGTTCCAATTCACGGTCCACATTTAAAGTACTAATGACCGTGCGTGGATAAGTGGTGATAAAAGGAACTAGCGCTATGTTCAAGGCCGGCTCGCTGTCATCAAGTTTGCCAGCCCATCCGTCATTTCTGAAAAAAACACCAGATAGAGCAGCAATCCATATTACACAGAAAAGTACTCATAAAATGGAACGAGTTTTCAAAATAGTGACTTCAGACACTATCTTCCAGTGGCAAACCAAAGCAACCCTCAATGCATTTGGGTTATACCTAGGGCAATAGCTATCTACGATGGCTACGCAACTCAGAGTTTTCCCATAGACTTCCAGCTGACAATCATCTCAGCCACCTAGATCTCCTATATTACCCTAGATCTAGATACAGTCTAAACAGGGCTCTGATGGCCACCAGTCCATGTCAAATCAAGATAGTAGATGTCAAATTAGGCAATGATTTGCAGGGCATAAATACTTTCGGTTGAGCATGACACGTGAAGCTCGAATCATATTTTTATCTGGATTACTGTTATCTACTGGTTTCATTTGAAACAACCATGTTTTTGTTTTTCATCTGTGTGAGAGAAAATCTACAAAGAATCAGTAAATACGCTACAAAATCACCTACAATTTGACTGATGGCCTGAGTAGTCGATCTTGACTGGGACTATAGCTATCTACGTAGATAGCTGTAGCCCTAGATCTTGGTGACTTCTGTTGGTGGATCTTGACTAGGACCTTAGCTATCTACGTAGATAGCTATAGCCCTAGATCTTGGTGACTTCTGTTGGTGGATCTTGACTAGGACTATAGCTATCTACGTAGATAGGTATAGCCCTAGACCTTGGTGACTTCTGTTGGTCGATCTTGACTGGGACTATAGCTATCTACGTAGATAGCTATAGCCCTAGATCTTGGTGACTTCTGTTGGTGGATCTTGACTAGGACTATAGCTATCTGCGTAGGTAGCTATGGTCCTAGATCTTGGTGACTTCTGTTGGTGGATCTTGACTAGGACTATAGCTATCTGCGTAGGTAGCTATGGTCCTAGATCTTGGTGACTTCTGTTGGTGGATCTTGACTAGGACTATAGCTATCTGCGTAGATAGCTATAGCCCTAGATCTTGGTGACTTCTGTTGGTGGATCTTGACTAGGACTATAGCTATCTGCGTAGGTAGCTATAGCCCTAGATCTTGGTGACTTCTGTTGGTGGATCTTGACTAGGACTATAGCTATCTGCGTAGGTAGCTATAGCCCTAGATCTTGGTGACTTCTGTTGGTGGATCTTGACTAGGACTATAGCTATCTGCGTAGATAGCTATAGCCCTAGATCTTGGTGACTTCTGTTGGTGGATCTTGACTAGGACTATAGCTATCTGCGTAGGTAGCTATGGTCCTAGATCTTGGTGACTTCTGTTGGTGGATCTTGACTAGGACTATAGCTATCTGCGTAGGTAGCTATGGTCCTAGATCTTGGTGACTTCTGTTGGTGGATCTTGACTGGGACTATAGCTATCTAAGTAGGTAGCTATGGTCCTAGATCTTGGTGACTTCTGTTGGTGGATCTTGACTAGGACTATAGCTATCTACGTAGGTAGCTATAGCCCTAGATCTTGGTGACTTCTGTTGGTGGATCTTGACTAGGACTATAGCTATCTACGTAGGTAGCTATAGCCCTAGATCTTGGTGACTTCTGTTGGTGGATCTTGACTGGGACTATAGCTATCTAAGTAGGTAGCTATGGTCCTAGATCTTGGTGACTTCTGTTGGTGGATCTTGACTAGGACTATAGCTATCTACGTAGGTAGCTATAGCCCTAGATCTTGGTGACTTCTGTTGGTGGATCTTGACTAGGCCTATAGCTATCTAAGTAGGTAGCTATGGTCCTAGATCTTGGTGACTTCTGTTGGTGGATCTTGACTAGGACTATAGCTATCTGCGTAGGTAGCTATAGCCCTAGATCTTGGTGACTTCTGTTGGTGGATCTTGACTAGGACTATAGCTATCTACGTAGGTAGCTATAGCCCTAGATCTTGGTGACTTCTGTTGGTGGATCTTGACTGGGACTATAGCTATCTAAGTAGGTAGCTATGGTCCTAGATCTTGGTGACTTCTGTTGGTGGATCTTGACTGGGACTATAGCTATCTAAGTAGGTAGCTATGGTCCTAGATCTTGGTGACTTCTGTTGGTGGATCTTGACTAGGCCTATAGCTATCTACGTAGGTAGCTATGGTCCTAGATCTTGGTGACTTCTGATGGTGGATCTTTGTGGCTTATGAAATTGGTTTCATAGATCCAGAACAACATTGATCTCATTGCGTATCCATGGTGATAGCTATAATCCTGGGTTATATGAACCAGTGTGCGATAGATGAATGAGGTTTACAACGATGCAAACGCAGCGTATGTGTTGTCGGATGAGCGATATAGATATATCAAGTACTCTGAAGCTATATAAAATTATACATACAAATTTATTTTGATACAATCAGGTCCAGTCACTGCCTTTGTTAGGCAGCTTCATATTATTTGCACTAATAAACTTCAATTTTCATTTACCATTTCTACGATAGGCCTATGCCTTGCACCAAATTTGCGCCCATCGTGCCAAATGCCAAATAAAAGTGAGGTTATGTTTGTCTGGCCCTGTTTGTGTGACGACAGTGAACTGACGTTTCAATGGAAAGTACTTGACTTCATTTCGAGTATTAGTACTTGGTATAGTGAAACCTTTATCCATCGTTTTTCAAGGGACCAGGGAGATGAAACCACTCATCCAAGAGAATTCAACATTAAATGGGAGTGGGGTTAGAAAAAACGGAAGAAACAAGTCGGGAAAACGATGGATCTGGGAACGGTGCATAGAGGCCTCACTGTTATTCAATTGATACATTTAATACAATTTGGAAATTTAAGCTTCACCATGGAACATTTTGAAAGTTTTGGAAAGTTTCAAAATGACAAGTTACAGCCAGCATCGTGTACAATACAGTCAGTGGTGATTTCAGAGCCGCGTTCTACGTTTGGCCTCCATGTAGATGTGTCAGACTGACGAGATTCTAAAAGCTAAATAACACTGATATCGAAGAATGTACTGTCACACTTATCAAGTACAAAAATATATCAATGAAATAAAACCATTTGAATCTGTAATCATGGATGAATGTTTTACAGACACAAGTATCTGTACAATAGAACTGGGAAATACCTGGCGTGGGTGGTAACCTTGCTGTCAAGTAGTGAATATTTGTCGACCTTCTTAGTTGTAGGCTAACTGCATTGGACTGGACTGTTTGTTTGTCCTCCACTACCTGAACTAGGTCTTCAGTTCTTGCACTGTCGTGTTTGTTTGTCCTGCACTACCTGAACTGGGTCTTCAGTTCTTGCACTGTCGTGTTTGTTTGTCCTCCACTACCTGAACTAGGTCTTCAGTTCTTGCACTGTCGTGTTTGTTTGTCCTGCACTACCTGAACTAAGTCTTCAGTTCTTGCACTGTCGTGTTTGTTTGTCCTCCACTACCTGAACTAGGTCTTCAGTTCTTGCACTGTCGTGTTTGTTTGTCCTCCACTACCTGAACTAGGTCTTCAGTTCTTGCACTGTCGTGTTTGTTTGTCCTGCACTACCTGAACTAGGTCTTCAGTTCTTGCACTGTCGTGTTTGTTTGTCCTGCACTACCTGAACTAGGTCTTCAGTTCTTGCACTGTCGTGTTTGTTTGTCCTCCACTACCTGAACTAGGTCTTCAGTTCTTGCACTGTCGTGTTTGTTTGTCCTGCACTACCTGAACTAGGTCTTCAGTTCTTGCACTGTCGTGTTTGTTTGTCCTGCACTACCTGAACTAGGTCTTCAGTTCTTGCACTGTCGTGTTTGTTTGTCCTGCACTACCTGAACTAGGTCTTCAGTTCTTGCACTGTCGTGTTTGTTTGTCCTCCACTACCTGAACTAGGTCTTCAGTTCTTGCACTGTCGTGTTTGTTTGTCCTGCACTACCTGAACTAGGTCTTCAGTTCTTGCACTGTCGTGTTTGTTTGTCCTGCACTACCTGAACTGGGTCTTCAGTTCTTGCACTGTCGTGTTTGTTTGTCCTGCACTACCTGAACTAGGTCTTCAGTTCTTGCACTGTCGTGTTTGTTTGTCCTGCACTACCTGAACTAGGTCTTCAGTTCTTGCACTGTCGTGTTAGTTTGTCCAACACTACCTGAACTAGGTCTTCAGTTCATGCACTGTCGTGTTTGTTTGTATCCGTGGTGATGCACCAAAGCTGCACTAACACGTTTGTTTGTCATGCACTACCTGAACTAGGTCTTCAGTTCTTGCACTGTCGTGTTTGTTTGTCCTCCACTACCTGAACTAGGTCTTCAGTTCTTGCACTGTCGTGTTTGTTTGTCCTCCACTACCTGAACTGGGTCTTCAGTTCTTGCACTGGCGTGTTTGTTTGTATCCGTGGTGCTGCACCAACGCTGCACTGTCGCGTTCGTTTGTCCTGCACTACCTGAACTACGTCTGCAGTTCTTGCACTGTCGTGTTTGTTTGTAACCGTGGTGCTGCACCAAAGCTGTACTGTCGTGTTTGTTTGTCCTGCACTACCTGAACTAGGTCTTCAGTTCTTGCACTGTCGTGTTTGTTTGTCCTCCACTACCTGAACTGGGTCTTCAGTTCTTGCACTGGCGTGTTTGTTTGTATCCGTGGTGCTGCACCAACGCTGCACTGTCGCGTTCGTTTGTCCTGCACTACCTGAACTACGTCTGCAGTTCTTGCACTGTCGTGTTTGTTTGTAACCGTGGTGCTGCACCTAAGCTGTACTGTCGTGTTTGTTTGTCCTGCACTACCTGAACTAGGTCTTCAGTTCTTGCACTGTCGTGTTTGTTTGTCATGCACTACCTGAACTAGTTCTTCAGTTCTTGCACTGTCGTGTTTGTTTGTCCTGCACTACCTGAACTAGGTCTTCAGTTCTTGCACTGTCGTGTTTGTTTGTCCTGCACTACCTGAACTAGGTCTTCAGTTCTTGCACTGTCGTGTTTGTTTGTCCTGCACTACCTGAACTAGGTCTTCAGTTCTTGCACTGTCGTGTTTGTTTGTCCTGCACTACCTGAACTAGGTCTTCAGTTCTTGCACTGTCGTGTTTGTTTGTCCTGCACTACCTGAACTAGGTCTTCAGTTCTTGCACTGTCGTGTTTGTTTGTCCTGCACTACCTGAACTGGGTCTTCAGTTCTTGCACTGTCGTGTTTGTTTGTCCTGCACTACCTGAACTAGGTCTTCAGTTCTTGCACTGTCGTGTTTGTTTGTCCTGCACTACCTGAACTAGGTCTTCAGTTCTTGCACTGTCGTGTTAGTTTGTCCAACACTACCTGAACTAGGTCTTCAGTTCATGCACTGTCGTGTTTGTTTGTATCCGTGGTGCTGCACCAAAGCTGCACTAACACGTTTGTTTGTCCTGCACTACCTGAACTAGGTCTTCAGTTCTTGCACTGTCGTGTTTGTTTGTCCTCCACTACCTGAACTAGGTCTTCAGTTCTTGCACTGTCGTGTTTGTTTGTCCTCCACTACCTGAACTGGGTCTTCAGTTCTTGCACTGGCGTGTTTGTTTGTATCCGTGGTGCTGCACCAACGCTGCACTGTCGCGTTCGTTTGTCCTGCACTACCTGAACTACGTCTGCAGTTCTTGCACTGTCGTGTTTGTTTGTAACCGTGGTGCTGCACCAAAGCTGTACTGTCGTGTTTGTTTGTCCTGCACTACCTAAACTAGGTCTTCAGTTCTTGCACTGTCGTGTTTGTTTGTCCTCCACTACCTGAACTGGGTCTTCAGTTCTTGCACTGGCGTGTTTGTTTGTATCCGTGGTGCTGCACCAACGCTGCACTGTCGCGTTCGTTTGTCCTGCACTACCTGAACTACGTCTGCAGTTCTTGCACTGTCGTGTTTGTTTGTAACCGTGGTGCTGCACCAAAGCTGTACTGTCGTGTTTGTTTGTCCTGCACTACCTGAACTAGGTCTTCAGTTCTTGCACTGTCGTGTTTGTTTGTCATGCACTACCTGAACTAGTTCTTCAGTTCTTGCACTGTCGTGTTTGTTTGTCCTGCACTACCTGAACTAGGTCTTCAGTTCTTGCACTGTCGTGTTTGTTTGTCCTGCACTACCTGAACTAGGTCTTCAGTTCTTGCACTGTCGTGTTTGTTTGTCCTGCACTACCTGAACTAGGTCTTCAGTTCTTGCACTGTCGTGTTTGTTTGTCCTCCACTACCTGAACTAGGTCTTCAGTTCTTGCACTGTTGTGTTTGTTTGTCCTGCACTACCTGAACTAGGTCTTCAGTTCTTGCACTGTCGTGTTAGTTTGTCCTACACTACCTGAACTAGGTCTTCAGTTCATGCACTGTCGTGTTTGTTTGTATCCGTGGTGCTGCACCAAAGCTGCACTAACACGTTTGTTTGTCCTGCACTACCTGAACTAGGTCTTCAGTTCTTGCACTGTCGTGCTTGTTTGTCCTCCACTACCTGAACTAGGTCTTCAGTTCTTGCACTGTCGTGTTTGTTTGTCCTCCACTACCTGAACTGGGTCTTCAGTTCTTGCACTGGCGTGTTTGTTTGTATCCGTGGTGCTGCACCAAAGCTGCACTGTCGCGTTCGTTTGTCCTGCACTACCTGAACTAGGTCTTCAGTTCTTGCACTGTCGTGTTTGTTTGTCCTGCACTACCTGAACTAGGTCTTCAGTTCTTGCACTGTCGTGTTTGTTTGTCCTGCACTACCTGAACTAGGTCTTCAGTTCTTGCACTGTCGTGTTTGTTTGTCCTGCACTACCTGAACTGGGTCTTCAGTTCTTGCACTGTCGTGTTTGTTTGTCCTGCACTACCTGAACTAGGTCTTCAGTTCTTGCACTGTCGTGTTTGTTTGTCCTGCACTACCTGAACTAGGTCTTCAGTTCTTGCACTGTCGTGTTAGTTTGTCCAACACTACCTGAACTAGGTCTTCAGTTCATGCACTGTCGTGTTCGTTTGTATCAGTGGTGCTGCACCAAAGCTGCACTAACACGTTTGTTTGTCCTGCACTACCTGAACTAGGTCTTCAGTTCTTGCACTGTCGTGTTTGTTTGTCCTCCACTACCTGAACTAGGTCTTCAGTTCTTGCACTGTCGTGTTTGTTTGTCCTCCACTACCTGAACTGGGTCTTCAGTTCTTGCACTGGCGTGTTTGTTTGTATCCGTGGTGCTGCACCAACGCTGCACTGTCGCGTTCGTTTGTCCTGCACTACCTGAACTACGTCTGCAGTTCTTGCAATGTCGTGTTTGTTTGTAACCGTGGTGCTGCACCAAAGCTGTACTGTCGTTTCGTTTGTCCTGCACTACCTGAACTAGGTCTTCAGTTCTTGCACTGTCGTGTTTGTTTGTCCTCCACTACCTGAACTGGGTCTTCAGTTCTTGCACTGGCGTGTTTGTTTGTATCCGTGGTGCTGCACCAACGCTGCACTGTCGCGTTCGTATGTCCTGCACTACCTGAACTACGTCTGCAGTTCTTGCACTGTCGTGTTTGTTTGTAACCGTGGTGCTGCACCAAAGCTGTACTGTCGTGTTTGTTTGTCCTGCACTACCTGAACTAGGTCTTCAGTTCTTGCACTGTCGTGTTTGTTTGTCATGCACTACCTGAACTAGTTCTTCAGTTCTTGCACTGTCGTGTTTGTTTGTCCTGCACTACCTGAACTAGGTCTTCAGTTCTTGCACTGTCGTGTTTGTTTGTCCTGCACTACCTGAACTAGGTCTTCAGTTCTTGCACTGTCGTGTTTGTTTGTCCTGCACTACCTGAACTAGGTCTTCAGTTCTTGCACTGTCGTGTTTGTTTGTCCTGCACTACCTGAACTAGGTCTTCAGTTTTTGCACTGTCGTGTTTGTTTGTCCTCCACTACCTGAACTAGGTCTTCAGTTCTTGCACTGTCGTGTTTGTTTGTCCTGCACTACCTGAACTAGGTCTTCAGTTCTTGCACTGTCGTGTTTGTTTGTCCTGCACTACCTGAACTGGGTCTTCAGTTCTTGCACTGTCGTGTTTGTTTGTCCTGCACTACCTGAACTAGGTCTTCAGTTCTTGCACTGTCGTGTTTGTTTGTCCTGCACTACCTGAACTAGGTCTTCAGTTCTTGCACTGTCGTGTTAGTTTGTCCAACACTACCTGAACTAGGTCTTCAGTTCATGCACTGTCGTGTTTGTTTGTATCCGTGGTGCTGCACCAAAGCTGCACTAACACGTTTGTTTGTCCTGCACTACCTGAACTAGGTCTTCAGTTCTTGCACTGTCGTGTTTGTTTGTCCTCCACTACCTGAACTAGGTCTTCAGTTCTTGCACTGTCGTGTTTGTTTGTCCTCCACTACCTGAACTGGGTCTTCAGTTCTTGCACTGGCGTGTTTGTTTGTATCCGTGGTGCTGCACCAACGCTGCACTGTCGCGTTCGTTTGTCCTGCACTACCTGAACTACGTCTGCAGTTCTTGCACTGTCGTGTTTGTTTGTAACCGTGGTGCTGCACCAAAGCTGTACTGTCGTGTTTGTTTGTCCTGCACTACCTGAACTAGGTCTTCAGTTCTTGCACTGTCGTGTTTGTTTGTCCTCCACTACCTGAACTGGGTCTTCAGTTCTTGCACTGGCGTGTTTGTTTGTATCCGTGGTGCTGCACCAACGCTGCACTGTCGCGTTCGTTTGTCCTGCACTACCTGAACTACGTCTGCAGTTCTTGCACTGTCGTGTTTGTTTGTAACCGTGGTGCTGCACCAAAGCTGTACTGTCGTGTTTGTTTGTCCTGCACTACCTGAACTAGGTCTTCAGTTCTTGCACTGTCGTGTTTGTTTGTCATGCACTACCTGAACTAGTTCTTCAGTTCTTGCACTGTCGTGTTTGTTTGTCCTGCACTACCTGAACTAGGTCTTCAGTTCTTGCACTGTCGTGTTTGTTTGTCCTGCACTACCTGAACTAGGTATTCAGTTCTTGCACTGTCGTGTTTGTTTGTCCTGCACTACCTGAACTAGGTCTTCAGTTCTTGCACTGTCGTGTTTGTTTGTCCTGCACTACCTGAACTAGGTCTTCAGTTCTTGCACTGTCGTGTTTGTTTGTCCTCCACTACCTGAACTAGGTCTTCAGTTCTTGCACTGTCGTGTTTGTTTGTCCTGCACTACCTGAACTAGGTCTTCAGTTCTTGCACTGTCGTGTTTGTTTGTCCTGCACTACCTGAACTGGGTCTTCAGTTCTTGCACTGTCGTGTTTGTTTGTCCTGCACTACCTGAACTAGGTCTTCAGTTCTTGCACTGTCGTGTTTGTTTGTCCTGCACTACCTGAACTAGGTCTTCAGTTCTTGCACTGTCGTGTTAGTTTGTCCAACACTACCTGAACTAGGTCTTCAGTTCATGCACTGTCGTGTTTGTTTGTATCCGTGGTGCTGCACCAAAGCTGCACTAACACGTTTGTTTGTCCTGCACTACCTGAACTAGGTCTTCAGTTCTTGCACTGTCGTGTTTGTTTGTCCTCCACTACCTGAACTAGGTCTTCAGTTCTTGCACTGTCGTGTTTGTTTGTCCTCCACTACCTGAACTGGGTCTTCAGTTCTTGCACTGGCGTGTCTGTTTGTATCCGTGGTGCTGCACCAACGCTGCACTGTCGCGTTCGTTTGTCCTGCACTACCTGAACTACGTCTGCAGTTCTTGCACTGTCGTGTTTGTTTGTAACCGTGGTGCTGCACCAAAGCTGTACTGTCGTGTTTGTTGTCCTGCACTACCTGAACTAGGTCTTCAGTTCTTGCACTGTCGTGTTTGTTTGTCCTCCACTACCTGAACTGGGTCTTCAGTTCTTGCACTGGCGTGTTTGTTTGTATCCGTGGTGCTGCACCAACGCTGCACTGTCGCGTTTGTTTGTCCTGCACTACCTGAACTACGTCTGCAGTTCTTGCACTGTCGTGTTTGTTTGTAACCGTGGTGCTGCACCAAAGCTGTACTGTCGTGTTTGTTTGTCCTGCACTACCTGAACTAGGTCTTCAGTTCTTGCACTGTCGTGTTTGTTTGTCATGCACTACCTGAACTAGTTCTTCAGTTCTTGCACTGTCGTGTTTGTTTGTCCTGCACTACCTGAACTAGGTCTTCAGTTCTTGCACTGTCGTGTTTGTTTGTCCTGCACTACCTGAACTAGGTCTTCAGTTCTTGCACTGTCGTGTTTGTTTGTCCTGCACTACCTGAACTAGGTCTTCAGTTCTTGCACTGTCGTGTTTGTTTGTCCTCCACTACCTGAACTAGGTCTTCAGTTCTTGCACTGTCGTGTTTGTTTGTCCTGCACTACCTGAACTAGGTCTTCAGTTCTTGCACTGTCGTGTTTGTCCTGCACTACCTGAACTGGGTCTTCAGTTCTTGCACTGTCGTGTTTGTTTGTCCTGCACTACCTGAACTAGGTCTTCAGTTCTTGCACTGTCGTGTTTGTTTGTCCTGCACTACCTGAACTAGGTCTTCAGTTCTTGCACTGTCGTGTTTGTTTGTATCCGTGGTGCTGCACCAAAGCTGCACTAACACGTTTGTTTGTCCTGCACTACCTGAACTAGGTCTTCAGGTCTTGCACTGTCGTGCTTGTTTGTCCTCCACTACCTGAACTAGGTCTTCAGTTCTTGCACTGTCGTGTTTGTTTGTCCTCCACTACCTGAACTGGGTCTTCAGTTCTTGCACTGGCGTGTTTGTTTGTATCCGTGGTGCTGCACCAAAGCTGCACTGTCGCGTTCGTTTGTCCTGCACTACCTGAACTAGGTCTTCAGTTCTTGCACTGTCGTGTTTGTTTGTCCTGCACTACCTGAACTAGGTCTTCAGTTCTTGCACTGTCGTGTTTGTTTGTCCTGCACTACCTGAACTAGGTCTTCAGTTCTTGCACTGTCGTGTTTGTTTGTCCTGCACTACCTGAACTAGGTCTTCAGTTCTTGCACTGTCGTGTTTGTTTGTCCTCCACTACCTGAACTAGGTCTTCAGTTCTTGCACTGTCGTGTTTGTTTGTCCTGCACTACCTGAAGAAGGTCTTCAGTTCTTGCACTGTCGTGTTTGTTTGTCCTGCACTACCTGAACTGGGTCTTCAGTTCTTGCACTGTCGTGTTTGTTTGTCCTGCACTACCTGAACTAGGTCTTCAGTTCTTGCACTGTCGTTTTTGTTTGTCCTGCACTACCTGAACTAGGTCTTCAGTTCTTGCACTGTCGTGTTAGTTTGTCCAACACTACCTGAACTAGGTCTTCAGTTCATGCACTGTCGTGTTTGTTTGTATCCGTGGTGCTGCACCAAAGCTGCACTAACACGTTTGTTTGTCCTGCACTACCTGAACTAGGTCTTCAGTTCTTGCACTGTCGTGTTTGTTTGTCCTCCACTACCTGAACTAGGTCTTCAGTTCTTGCACTGTCGTGTTTGTTTGTCCTCCACTACCTGAACTGGGTCTTCAGTTCTTGCACTGGCGTGTTTGTTTGTATCCGTGGTGCTGCACCAACGCTGCACTGTCGCGTTCGTTTGTCCTGCACTACCTGAACTACGTCTACAGTTCTTGCACTGTCGTGTTTGTTTGTAACCGTGGTGCTGCACCAAAGCTGTACTGTCGTGTTTGTTTGTCCTGCACTACCTGAACTAGGTCTTCAGTTCTTGCACTGTCGTATTTGTTTGTCATGCACTACCTGAACTAGTTCTTCAGTTCTTGCACTGTCGTGTTTGTTTGTCCTGCACTACCTGAACTGTGTCTTCAGTTCTTGCACTGTCGTGTTTGTTTGTCCTGCACTACCTGAACTAGGTCTTCAGTTCTTGCACTGTCGTGTTTGTTTGTCCTGCACTACCTGAACTAGGTCTTCAGTTCTTGCACTGTCGTGTTTGTTTGTCCTGCACTACCTGAACTAGGTCTTCAGTTCTTGCACTGTCGTGTTTGTTTGTCCTCCACTACCTGAACTAGGTCTTCAGTTCTTGCACTGTCGTGTTTGTTTGTCCTGGACTACCTGAACTAGGTCTTCAGTTCTTGCACTGTCGTGTTTGTTTGTCCTGCACTACCTGAACTGGGTCTTCAGTTCTTGCACTGTCGTGTTTGTTTGTCCTGCACTACCTGAACTAGGTCTTCAGTTCTTGCACTGTCGTGTTTGTTTGTCCTGCACTACCTGAACTAGGTCTTCAGTTCTTGCACTGTCGTGTTAGTTTGTCCAACACTACCTGAACTAGGTCTTCAGTTCATGCACTGTCGTGTTTGTTTGTATCCGTGGTGCTGCACCAAAGCTGCACTAACACGTTTGTTTGTCCTGCACTACCTGAACTAGGTCTTCAGTTCTTGCACTGTCGTGTTTGTTTGTCCTCCACTACCTGAACTAGGTCTTCAGTTCTTGCACTGTCGTGTTTGTTTGTCCTCCACTACCTGAACTGGGTCTTCAGTTCTTGCACTGGCGTGTTTGTTTGTATCCGTGGTGCTGCACCAACGCTGCACTGTCGCGTTCGTTTGTCCTGCACTACCTGAACTACGTCTGCAGTTCTTGCACTGTCGTGTTTGTTTGTAACCGTGGTGCTGCACCGAAGCTGTACTGTCGTGTTTGTTTGTCCTGCACTATCTGAACTAGGTCTTCAGTTCTTGCACTGTCGTGTTTGTTTGTCCTCCACTACCTGAACTGGGTCTTCAGTTCTTGCACTGGCGTGTTTGTTTGTATCCGTGGTGCTGCACCAACGCTGCACTGTCGCGTTCGTTTGTCCTGCACTACCTGAACTACGTCTGCAGTTCTTGCACTGTCGTGTTTGTTTGTAACCGTGGTCCTGCACCAAAGCTGTACTGTCGTGTTTGTTTGTCCTGCACTACCTGAACTAGGTCTTCAGTTCTTGCACTGTCGTGTTTGTTTGTCATGCACTACCTGAACTAGTTCTTCAGTTCTTGCACTGTCGTGTTTGTTTGTCCTGCACTACCTGAACTAGGTCTTCAGTTCTTGCACTGTCGTGTTTGTTTGTCCTGCACTACCTGAACTAGGTCTTCAGTTCTTGCACTGTCGTGTTTGTTTGTCCTGCACTACCTGAACTAGGTCTTCAGTTCTTGCACTGTCGTGTTTGTTTGTCCTCCACTACCTGAACTAGGTCTTCAGTTCTTGCACTGTCGTGTTTGTTTGTCCTGCACTACCTGAACTAGGTCTTCAGTTCTTGCACTGTCGTGTTTGTCCTGCACTACCTGAACTGGGTCTTCAGTTCTTGCACTGTCGTGTTTGTTTGTCCTGCACTACCTGAACTAGGTCTTCAGTTCTTGCACTGTCGTGTTTGTTTGTCCTGCACTACCTGAACTAGGTCTTCAGTTCTTGCACTGTCGTGTTAGTTTGTCCTACACTACCTGAACTAGGTCTTCAGTTCATGCACTGTCGTGTTTGTTTGTATCCGTGGTGCTGCACCAAAGCTGCACTAACACGTTTGTTTGTCCTGCACTACCTGAACTAGGTCTTCAGTTCTTGCACTGTCGTGCTTGTTTGTCCTCCACTACCTGAACTAGGTCTTCAGTTCTTGCACTGTCGTTTTTGTTTGTCCTCCACTACCTGAACTGGGTCTTCAGTTCTTGCACTGGCGTGTTTGTTTGTATCCGTGGTGCTGCACCAAAGCTGCACTGTCGCGTTTGTTTGTCCTGCACTACCTGAACTACGTCTGCAGTTCTTGCACTGTCGTGTTTGTTTGTGACCGTGGTGCTGCACCAAAGCTGTACTGTCGTGTTTGTTTGTCCTGCACTACCTGAACTAGGTCTTCAGTTCTTGCACTGTCCTGTTTGTTTGTCCTCCACTACCTGAACTAGTTCTTCAGTTCTTGCACTGTCGTGTTTGTTTGTCCTGCACTACCTGAACTAGGTCTTCAGTTCTTGCACTGTCGTGTTTGTTTGTCCTGCACTACCTGAACTAGGTCTTCAGTTCTTGCACTGTCGTGTTTGTTTGTCCTGCACTACCTGAACTAGTTCTTCAGTTCTTGCACTGTCGTGTTTGTTTGTCCTGCACTACCTGAACTAGGTCTTCAGTTCTTGCACTGTCGTGTTTGTTTGTCCTCCACTACCTGAACTAGGTCTTCAGTTCTTGCACTGTCGTGTTTGTTTGTCCTGCACTACCTGAACTAGGTCTTCAGTTCTTGCACTGTCGTGTTTGTTTGTCCTGCACTACCTGAACTAGGTCTTCAGTTCTTGCACTGTTGTGTTTATTTGTGACCGTGGTGCTGCACCAAAGCTACACTAACGTGTTTGTTTGTCCTGCACTACCTGAACTAGGTCTTCAGTTCTTGCACTGTTGTGTTTGTTTGTAACCGTGGTGCTGCACCAAAGCCACACTAACGTGTTTGTTTGTCCCGCACTACCTGAACCAGGTCTTCAGTTCTTGCACTGTCGTGTTTGTTTGTAACCGAGGTGCTGTACCACAGCTGTACTGTCGTGTTTGTTTGTCCTGCACCACCTGAACTAGATCTTCGGTTCTTGCACTGTCGTGTTTGTTTGTAACCGTGGTGCTGCACCAAAGCTGCACTATCGTGTTTGTTTGTCCTGCACTACCTGAACTAGGTCTTCAGTTCTTGCACTGTCGTGTTTGTTTGTCCTGCACTACCTGAACTAGGTCTTCAGTTCTTTCACTGTCGTGTTTGTTTGTAACTGTGGTGCTGCACCAAAGCTGTACTATCGTGTTTGTTTGTCCTGCACTACCTGAACCAGGTCTTCAGTTGTTGCACTGTCGTGTTTGTATGTCCTGCACCACCTGAACTGGGTCTTCAGTTCTTGCACTATCGTGTTTGTTTGTCCTGCACTACCTGAACTAGGTCTTCAGTTCTTGCACTGTCGTGTTAGTTTGTCCTACACTACCTGAACTACGTCTGCAGTTCTTGCACTGTCGTGTTTGTTTGTAACCGTGGTGCTGCACCAAAGCTGCACTATCGTGTTTGTTTGTCCTGCACTACCTGAACTGGGTCTTCAGTTCTTGCACTGTCGTGTTTGTTTGTAACCGTGGTGCTGCACCAAAGCTGCACTATCGTGTTTGTTTGTCCTGCACTACCTGAACTAGGTCTTCAGTTCTTGTACTGTCGTGTTTGTTTGTAACCGTGGTGCTGCACCAAAGCTGCACTGTCGCGTTTGTTTGTCCTGCACTACCTGAACTAGGTCTTCAGTTCTGTCACTGTCGTGTTTGTTTGTAACCGTGGTGCTGCACCAAAGCTATACTTACGTGTTTGTTTGTCCTGCACTACCTGAACTATGTCTTCAGTTCTTGCACTGTCGTGTTTGTTTGTCACCGTGGTGCTTGATACAGCTAGTAAAGCTGTACTATTGTATTTGTTTGTCTAATTTCACCAGAACTACGGTTACCTAGTTCAAGTAGTTCCACACCAGCTACGGAGCTGGTGTGCTTAGTTCAAGTTCAAGATGGCAGGTGCCAAAATCAAATTGTAGGCAGATACTAGTAACCTCACAAGTTGTTAAAGCTTAAATTTGTGTTGACGAGAATGAAAAATTATATATTTGATAAGGGTTGTAATCATTTTCAAGCAAGTTTACATAATATACAGAATTACATCTCTGTGTTTTTACCCAAGAAACTTTTCTTATTTTCAAAATTCGCGTGTAGGGAACATTGAAATCGGCACTATCGTGTTTGTTTGTACCTCATCATTTAGGGATCATTTCCTGCACCAAACCCGTAATATGACGCATTTCCTTCCTGCACCAGCAACACTTTAGAGCAGGTTGATGTAATACAAACAAACAGGCCAAGGTGTTTTAAAATGTAGTTGATCGATAAAAAGATGTATCAAAATAATTGTCAATTAATTAGGCCTAATTTTTTAAAAATTCAAGGTATTTAATTATGTGTTACAGAAAATGAAACGGTTGTGGGCTGCTGAGCCTTGAAAACCATCCCAGTATTCGGCTCAAAGACGTTGTTGAGGAGTAGAAACAGTCTGCGATCCATTCAGAACAGGCGGAACGGGTTCGGCGGTGGAGAAATGTGAGGAACGATTAGGGAGTGTTAGAGAGACTAGTGGAGAGGTCACCTGAAATGATGAGAGAATTAAAGTGAATGTCACTGGTAGGGAGGAGAAGGGTAGACAGGCTGACCAACTTTTTCTACAGCTCGTGAAGGGGAAGGGGGTTGGGCGGAGTTAGGGGAACGAATAAGAACCGAATCACGATGTACGGAGTGAACAATCACAGCGTGACAGTAGTGGGGTCCAGGAAATATCGAAGATAGTACTCTTTCCTGCCTAGAACCTGTGAGGATTGGAATGGCTCAAGCTGGCCTTACATGAACATTTTCGATGCGATATCGCAACCGCATGCGGCAGCGATATCGGCCATTTTGAATTATTGACTAATCAATAATTGCGAAGACTGCGCGATGGTGCGTGGTTTTGTCGCACAAGTACAGCTCGACTCAACTTTTGGCCGGCACTGCACCAAATCGCATGCGGAATGGCCGGATGTAGCTTGGGTTCAGGTGAAATCCTCTTGAGGTCGCAGTCGTACTGCTTCTCCCAGAACAGCTGTGTCGATTTTAGCATGAATTGTTTCAAAATAATTCCACATTTGATCAATTTGCCCACGTGCATACGACTTCTTTTATGAGATCTTGTTTTTATATAGTTATTATTATGATTGAGAAGACACCAGCAATGTGAACAAAATTACAACAAACAGTCAACGTACTTGAGTCATACCACGAAAGCGTGGGACACTATAGACACGCCCATCTCTTTGACAAACTTGCTTGACTTGCTTTTGTTTAATCGCGTTGCACCATCCCGCACCCGCATGCGGGAGAGATATCGCATCAGAACTGTTCATGTAACGCCAGCTTTAGGGCAGATTGTGGAGGGGGATCTGACCGTGAAAGAATTTCAAAAATGTGGTAGTAAAGAGAGAAGAGTTGAGAGAGAGGATTTGAGAGTTTTTGTTGGTTCGTTTGTTAGTAATTAGTATTTTTCATTACAATTTTGTTCTATTTCAAATTTTACTATTCAGTTCAAGACCTTGCCATTGCACTTTTGTGCAACTGTAGGTGTATGATAAATAAATGAAAGAACACCACGAAAAACCTTCCGTCTGGAGGGTCGATCATGGCGGTACTTGGGCCTACCTTATTATTATCTGGATCCGCTATCTTTATCATGGTCCATATGGTAGTCTTGAGCTGCTTCATGTCGATCTTCTTGGCCCGCATCGCATACGGGATCGCGTTTCCGTCTCGGAGTGTCGCGCTCGCGTCAAGGTCGTCTTCTGCGAGGCACACGTCAGACGTGCTGAGGTTCTCTCCCGCGTCCAAGCTCTGGTCGTTTCCATCGCAGCCGTCGTCGTCATCGTAATCCTGCAAGCGGTTTAAACAGTTTCAAAGATCCAGTTTTACAGCCTTAGTCGAGAGATAATCCTCTAACTACAGTGAAGCTCTGTGCATGCATCGTTCCTGGATCTATTGTTTTCCTGGATGTATCATTCATTTTTTCTAGCCTCACTCCCATATAATCAATGTTACATTTTTCTGGATAGATAGTTTTCCTGGATGGATGGTATCATTTTCCTGGTCCCTTGAAAAATGATGGATAGAGGTTTCACTGTGAAAGTTTTTGTCCCTACAAATGCTGTACCCATAACCTCAATGCTGAATATTTTTATAAATCAAACTTTTCAAGGCTCAATTCAATATGGGTAGACTAATTTCTAATTTGAAATTCTGAGTACTGGTGTAATGAATTCCAATTTGAAGAGGATTCACTTCCGCAGTTCCTATATTGATGGGAAAGATTGGAACAAAAAATCTCTGGCCTACTTTTTATATGAACTTTCATCGAATTCACATGTGGAACAAACTTGAACATGTCCTCCAATCATTCTAGCTAAAGAAATGGCCTGACCCACCACTAATTGCAACAAAAGGTCTTAAGATTGAATTACATACAGAAAAATGAGCTGATTAACATACTTGGAATCGCCCAAAATCTCACTCACCGTTTTCGAGTAAATCAAGGTCAAAGGTCAAAAATCACGTTTTTTACCCAAATAAAATTCATATCTTTTTTTCTAAACACAATAATGATATTTTTGTGGAGCTATAAATTAGAGTCCATAAAATTACAGACTGAATGAAAGAAAAATTGTGGAAATCGCATGAAAATTGAGAGGTCAGTTGAAGGTCAAAATTAGACCTTATTTGAGCAGTTCAGAGAAATGGATAGAACTACTCAATTTTGTACAGGTTTTGATGCAAGGTTTTCACCCACATATCATTATCTATTCTAGTATAATGATCGTGAAATAACTTCTTCACCTCAACCAAGGTCAAAGGTTAATCACAATGTTTTCTCAAGTGTGACTGGTCAAACGATGCACACCCTCATTCTGCGTCCAGATATAATCACTTTCCGACCTGAGATGCGTTAGAGGATATATTTTGGAATACTGGTCGTTATTCTGAATATGTTCGAAAATTGAAATGTTGAAAGTCGCCCTCCGTAGCTCAGTCAACTATGGCAACGCTTCATAAACTCAAGTCACCTTGGGTGTGCGTCAAATCAGATGTGGTTCTTAACAAAACGATAACATTCAAGTGGAGTTATGAAGTGGAACCCATACAATGACGGAATCATTGAAGACGAATGTGAAAATCACATGATAATTGAGAGGTCATTCAGAGGTCAAATTCAACCTCATTTGAGCAGTTCAGAAAAATACAAAGAAAACTACTCGATTTCGAACAGATTTTGATGCAGCATTCGTACAAACCTAATCAGTATACAGTCTGGTATCATGATCGTCAGATAACATGGCTTCACTCGAGGTCAAAGGTCAACTACATGTATTTTTACAGATGTGACAGGTCAAACGATGCATACTCTTACTCTGCGGCCAGACTATCACTTTCTGACCTGAGATGTGGTCAATGATGATATTCTTTCAAATATCGTTCGGTTTTCTCATTCGACCATATAATTACACAAACTGAATCAATATTATTGATGAACCTACAATTTCATTTTTTCAAAATTATTATTTTCAAATACTAGCTCTCGATATTTGAATTCGACCGTATACTGGTGTTACAAACAATGTCACAATGGGATAAAAAAAAGACAATCAAAATTGTCCATGAAGAAATACATATGGACACAGCTTTTGTGTCAACGTCTCTTAAAAGCTGCAGAGTTATCTAGAGACCACGGTGCATCATGCTTTCAATACGAGATGGCTCAATATCCTCCTTCTATTTTTGAAACGTCAGGTCTATCAAGAGCAGTAAATTAACTTCAGTTGGTCAACGCAATAAAAAAGAAGAGTATAATCTACAGAACACCACATTTCTTAGTCCTGAATAAAAATTGTAGTTTATGAAGGTCACTTATTGCGCAGAATTCCATGGCCTCGTTGAAGTATCTATGAAAGTGTGTTCATGAAGTGTACGTTGTGAGGTTGAAAAACATTACGGTGATGCGTTATTGGTATTTGACAGCCACGTTGGTGGACCCTCATCTGAAGATTGTACCCACATAGGAAAAATTCACTTTTATGTAGGACTTTATTTATTTGTGGTATTGGATTGAAAGATTTTCTGGGGATTGGTATTACCATGTCTTCTTCAAAACAGATAATTGCACTAACCATCTGTTTTTGAGACAACACGGTAACACTAATCCCTCAACAAATTTTCCCATCCAATACCACAAATAAACAGTTTCATCGATTGACTAGGAGAACAGTTATAAAAGAGACAAATTGAAGACCACCATTCCACAGGAGATGCAGATATGTCGATTGTGAAACACGGGATTTGAAGAGCCCCATCTCATCCAACAGTTGTCATTGGTCAAGACACTGACCCAGTGATATTACTTTGCTTCCTTGCCAATTCTGGATCGAGCGCCATTTTCCTCAAATCTACAGTCAAAGGGAATCAACAAATAAAGATGTGAAACATTGACAAAATTGGAAGGTTACTTGGTTTCAGTGCAGAAAAGAGAGAAAATGATATACGGTTGAACGACAAACGCTTCACTTTTTATCTAGAAGAGATGGAAACAAATACCTCTCACGTTCGGCCAGAGAATCTTCCACCTTCCTCAGCAGCTGCAAGAAAACCTAGTTCGTGAGTTATCAACGTCAGTTTTCACTATAAACGTCACTTTACACTATGAATACATTCGTCATTTCACTGAGAAGAAAATAACAGTATACGGTATATTCAATTACATACATCTGATTGTCCTGAGGTACAGACATAAAAAAAGTGAAACAATAAGCACAGATATCAAGGATTGGCAGTTGATTGATGGAAAAATTACGCCTGTCATATCTAGTCTACCACCTCACATCATCTCCTCTCGATAATAGATGGTGTAACCGATTTTGGAAACGATCCTGATTCCCGAATAACACGTTCGACCATATGTGAGTGATCTGTAGATGTATATGTGAATTGTAGGTTCATCAATAATATTGATTCGGTTTGTGTAATTATATGGTTGAATGAGAAAACCGAACGATATTTGAAAGAATATCATCATTGACCACATCTCTGGTCAGAAAGTGATAGTCTGGCCGCAGAGTAAGCGTATGCATCGTATGACCTGTCACATCTGTAAAAATACATATAGTTGACCTTTGACCTCGAGTGAAGCCATGTTATCTGACGATCATGATACCAAACTGTATACTTATTAGGTTTGTACGAATGCTGCATCAAAATCTGTTCGAAATCGAGTAGTTTTCTTTGTATTTTTCTGAACTGTTCAAATAAGGTCAACTCTTGACCTTTGACTGACCTCTCAATTATCATGCGATTTTCACATTCATCTTCAATGATTCCGTCATTGTATGGGTTCCACTTCATAACTCCACTCAAATGTTATCGTTTTGTTAAGAACCACATCTGATTTGATACACACCCAAGGTGACTTGAATCGATGAAGCATTGCCATAGTTGACTGAGCTACGGAGGGCGACTTTCAACATTTCAATTTTCGAACATATTCAGAATAACGACCAGTATTCCAAAATATATTCTCGAACGCATCTCAGGTCGGAAAGTGATTATATCTGGACGCAGAATGAGGGTGTGCATCGTTTGGCCTGTCACACTTGAGAAAACATTGTGATTGACATTTGATCTCGGGTGAGGTGAAGAAGTTTTTTCACAATCATAATACTAGAATGGATAATATGTGGGAAGAAACCTTGGATCAAAACCTGATCAAAGTTGAGTAGTTCTATCCATTTCTCTGAACTGCTCAAATAAGGTCATATTTTGACCTTCAACTGACCTCTCAATTTTCATGCGATTTTCACAATTTTTCTTTCATTCAGTCTGTAATTTTATGGACTCTAATTTATAACTCCACAAAAATATCATTATTGTGTTTAGAAAAGAAGATATGAATTTTATTTGGGTAAAAAACGTGATTTTTGACCTTTGACCTTGATTTACTCGAAAACGGTGAGTGAGATTTTGGGCGATTCCAAGTAAGTTAATCAGCACAATTTTCTGATTGGAATCCAATCTTGAGACTTTTTGTTGCAATTAGTGGTGGGTCAAAAGCTAGAATCATTGGAGTACGTGAGATGATGATGATTATTGTTTGCTTAATGACCCCACCAACAGCTAGGTTATATGGGGTACGAATGAGCAGATGATTAAGTAACGATGAAGTGATGATAAGGGAAAGGACGTATACAAAAACCCATGTCTTATGCAGGACTCGAACCCACGCCCAACGGTGACTTCAGTTTCTGAAGTGGTGCCTTAGCTGACCGAGCTACCGAGGACGGCATTGAACATTCGAAAAGTTTGCTCCGATCTACCGACACACTTGAGAGGCTGCAGGCGCTCTACACGGGCTCGTTGTTTGCTCGCTTCAGACTCGAGTTCAACATGCATCGTGTGCTAGGCGCAACCCGTAGACTAGCCCGCCGGACTCATTTTCACGTAAATGCCGTTAATGCCCCAGCTCACACTTTTGATATATTTCACATTTTATATATTTTTTCGGTATTCAAAAATATCTAGGCCCATCTAGGTTTTTGCTTTCACGAAATTTTTTCATTTTCCATTTGAAGAATTTGATAATTTACAAATTTTTTGTTCAAAATTCTGTGAATGCAGTAACCTGTTTTTCAATTATCAACATAATGCAAAAACAATTATATTGATAATGATATCTCAAAAATTACGGCTGTGAGAGTTTGCAGTGTGAAATACGAGCACCTGCAGCCTCTTAATTGATGAGAAGTTCCTTTTCGAGGCGAATGCACATACCACATAGCAGCACTCGGCATTCAACTCACCATGCGATCCTCGTCGGCACCGTTAGTTGACTCTCTACTGACTCCCGTCTCAACGTACACAGGGACCTTGTCTCGCATCCAGAGCCTGTAACAAACAGTTCGTTAGACTTGTTGTTCTTGTTTGTTGTGGCTTGTTGTTGGGCGAGTTGTTCATTCAATAGATAACGCTAGGATTCAATCTGATTTCAAAATCTGTCATGGAACTTGAAGTTGAAAGTTAGATATTTAAGGTATTCAAGATATTTATTTATTCAGATTAGCGTAGCGAAGATTTCCATTCCACGTACCGAAAAAAAATGGGCTTCGTTTTTATGTTGTTTTTTTTTGTAATTTTGTGCGCGGCATACAAGGAAAAAATACCTATCGACTTGAAACTTTTTCCACATATTTCTGTCATACCAGAATAGGTTGGGATTATTTTTCAGAAAAATCGGTCAGAAGGTTTTTCCGGAAAGGATTTGGAAAGTTTGAGAAATCCTCATAAGAATAACACGGATGGAAAATACTTGAAATTTGTGGAAAATTTTCAAGAGCTTGAAAATTTTCACTGAATATGGAAAACATAATTACGGATATTTTCAGTGACTTTCACAACATTTGGATGGGAAATAACAAAGGAAACGCAATAAAAGTATCCATTCTATTGAAGGTTTGGATCAATCGGTTTTGCAAAGTGTATTTCCGTCAGGTTGCAGCACTTTGAATATCAACAAGTTGCAGGTGAGGTTTTTGAACGTTTGAAGTAATCCAAGATCTGTCGATGTGGATTGAGATGAGAGAATATTTTTCATTCTAGATTTCCATACTTCTAAGCTCATCTCACAACGCGTATCCCGCGTTTTCCAAGTTTATTTCTTAGTAATACAAATTATGCAAGTAAATTCACAACAGAGTGATGATCATCACTCTCTACTCTACTGTGACCAAGTCGGAATCTTGTGTGCCTTTCATCTCTACGTGTTCTATCTACGGGCTCTTCACTACGAGTACGCCTTTCTCTACTCATCAATCTCGGTAAGCTGCTGTTCTTTCTTTTCCTTTCACCCAATTAATATAATTGTGAGGGTATTACTTATTTATTGAATCTTACCGCAAGTCCGTAGTGTTTGTAGTTCTTGAGATATATGTGGCGAAAGTACACCCTGTAAATCTGTTTAAGATGTGGGCTCTTAATTGATTGTGTAAAGTGGCTTCAAATGGAAACAAAATGCAGTAAACTTACTTCTCGAATCGTGACATGTTATAGTCGTCTTCTATGGCGATAATGTTGGGCAACTTCTGCAGCGACCATTGCTGAACCGTACGCTTGGTCAGCATGTTGTTGTGGCGGGCCACAATCGGACGGCACATCATCTCGTCGACCACGTAGACCAGCTCGACGGGATCCTTTGCTCTCTTCTTCACCACGGCCTTCTTCGGCTGATCGCTCGGGCGGCCTGCAAACATGCCATGCGGTGTTCGTTTGCCGGTCTGTTGTCCCCGCTCAACTCCCTATCCCAGCAATAGTATAAATATGTACTAATTTACCGTACAAATCCAGGAACCTACTGATCGTGAGGACGTATCTGAATTACTCTTTTTATGCGTACTTCTAGACTTGAACTTGATAAAAGTACGGAAGTGATGTCATTTGGAACGTCTGAATTGACAAGTCTACAAGTCCTAGGATGAAAGTTCACAAGTACGAACAACATGCGTTCTTGCGTACTTTACTTGCATACTTTGGTGCCACTCACATGAATCCGCGTATTACATTTATGATAACGATTTGAAACAGTGACTATCAAACTTCCGTACGTTTTATTCAACAATAAAGTGGAAGATTTGAATTGGTGTGCTTATTTTCGCTTCTTGTGTAAAGTGTCCCTGTTTTAATGTGATAAACCTTGAAAAGTGAGGTTATACACCATCGCCATTCACTTCGCGCCAATTCATTTCATCATCAGCAAGCTGTCATTGCGTCCAGAAGCTCATAAGTTTGCCACCTGGTAGCGTGATGGTACAGACCTGACTGAATTTGCCAAAACAATTGGCACCAAGTTTGCAAGTCAAGCTTGCTAGTACAAGTCCAAGTCGACGAGATCATACGACATGTAACTCGGACATGTCCCGAGTGGTCTACCAGTGATATAAATAACTGACTTTGTTCACAAAATTATGAATTATCCTGGCTCAGCTGTTCCAACAGTCACCTGAAATACCAATATTTGAGGGTCCCAGAAGCCCACGATGGATGGTGTCTTCACTTCCTATCTCTCCCATGTTAAAAATATGTTTTGATTCACGGTCCACGTTTGAAGTACTATTGACCGTGCGTAGATGAGTGGTGATAGAAGGAACTAACAATAAGTTCAAGGCCGGCTCGCTGTCATCAAGTTTGCTAGCCTATCAGCCGTTTCCACAAAACACTACCAGATAGAGCAGCGATCCATATTACACAGAAAAGTCCTCACGGTATGGTACGTGTTTTCAAGATAAGTGAAGGCACCATCTCCCGGCCGCAAACAAACGCAACCCTCAATGCATCTTGAGTTTAATATTATACACTCTACGTAAAGTAATGATCGTTAGGTTCAAGGAAAGTACTCATGAAATAGATTAGGATGACAGCTGAATGATATCATCACGTACGCTGGATAAATCTTGCGGTAAACCCTATTCAGCTTAGGCCCACCCAAAATACCCATTTTTAATTACATAGGTTGGGCCTATCAAAATATTAACACTGGATTTATGGGTCAAAACTGAAAACTCTGTAGGGATCGTATCTCGTAAACTTGTATTTCAGCAAAATTCCAATCATCAGAGTTTGAATCAACTAGGGTTAACTGTATATCGAATCGATATTGTCGATATTATTGGACGAGCGTAAGGAAAGAGTTGATTGTTCCGTACTTGAAAAAACAGGCCCTTGTTTGTCGGGCGCCAAAGAATAAGTTGTGATGACAATTGCCATGCACACACCCTCAAGCCCATTAGTGTTTGGGCAGAATTGGTTGGACCACTTCCAAGAAAAACTATCACGAAATTTGGAAAAAACGTCACGCCCATATATAAGAATAACCACAGTTGGTGAAATATTAGGCCTATTTAGAAAAGCTCTTGTGAAAATGTCAAACTCTGCTGAATTTGAAGATAACAGTGACACAAGTTGTAGACTAATTGGTTACCGTACTATGTTTTACAGGGTAGGAGAAATTGCATCGCTCAATAGAAAAAAAATGTTCACATATTTTTTCTACCCTATGTAAATATCAATTAAAAATGTAAAATGGTCAGCAGGTACAATTAGTGGGGGCTACATATCAGAGGAATGAAGTGACTAGACTTGGCATGATAGTCTCAAAACCAAGGACTGTAGCTTTCGTGAACAGTGCACTCGATGCATCGTTCGTTTCCTGTTTCAATCGTTCAATTTTCTCAACGTTACTCTCATCTAGGCCTATTACTACAGACATGTAAATATAGCTTCTATTTTCTCTTCTCGTAGCATTGAGAATTTAAAAAGTAGTTTCATCTATTCTAAGTTGCATCTATTCTTTTGAAACATTGCGTTTTGTAGCGCAGCAACGTTCTGTACAGTAACAACAGTATGGTACAGTAAACCCTCGTTAATTCGAATTCCAAGGGACCCCAAAAATCAAAATTCGAATTAAAAAAATTTGAATTAGGAAAAAAATGTTTTTTCCTTGTATAGTACAGTAGTATACTGTGTGCGTGCAGTTTGGTTGACCATGTGCAGTTTGGTTGACCATGTGCGCCTTGCACATTGTTTGTTCCCTCCTACTTCCCCCTTGCTCTAAGGAAGCCAACTTTGACAGCCATGTGGTTATCTTCAAGTCAAGTGTTTTCTCAGCAATTTTAACAACACAACAAGGAGTCCCATTAATACTAAGTATATATTATCATGTCATTCATCAGGTAACACTTATCACAGTTCACAGTGTTGAAAGAGCCAAATTACCAAACTGGATGTTTGGATTAAAAAGTTAAAAGCAAGGCAATAAATATTAATATTAGGGTCTGGAATGAAATGAATGAATTATTCTCTCTACATGCACTAGCCAGCTGGTCCATTTATTATTGTTTTGTGTTTGTTCAATTTGAATTTCAGCAAAAATTACGAATAAAAGTTGACACAATCACATCCATTATCCTAAACATTACCGCTTGCTTGGGTGTCTCGACCAGCCAGATGTCTATGACCCTGAAAAGACCCGCCTCACCCCTCATCATGCTAGCACACGCTGCACATGTGGCTATGACGTATCTCTAGCTTGCTGGGTTGCCAGGAATGTTGATGACAAAGGATTTCACGTGATAAAATATCCAATTGTGAAAACTTTTATTCGTAATTTTTCCTGAAATTTGAATTAAACAAACACGAAACAATAATAAAACAGTAGTTTGGAGGTAATCATCAGTTCGAAATTCGAAATAATAAAAATTCGAATTATCGAGATGAATTAACATTGATATCCCTATACCAGCAGCCGGGGTCATTTCTCTGGTTTGAATTAGCGCGGAATTCGAATTAACCGAGTTCGAATTATCGAGGGTTTACTACTGATAAAACCACTAGATAACGTACAATAGGCATTCAAGAGAATAACCCCAATTGATATTTTTAGAAAAATAGTCTCCCCAAGCGGTTGAAACTACGCCTCATCTGTTGCCTGCATTTTAAACTGCACTCTTTTTAAAATTTCCCGACTAACTTCACCCGTTCCACCTCAATTGAAATAATTTTAGGAAAAATAGCATCTATAATGCTTCTATTCCAAATATAGCTTCTATATCGCCAATACATTGAAACGTAGCAGATTCAGATGTTTGTAGTGCTTTGTCGCCTTTTCAAAAACATGATAGAACAATAACAAACGTATTGAAACATGAAAAAATATCTGAAAAAACATGTAAAAACTGAAAAGGCACTTTTAAATTTCATCGCTTTTAAAGCAATTGCTATTTTCACATGTCTCTACCTACTATTACCAATTACCAATGTAAAATTTTCCTGCATAGATGGTTTATTTTTCCTGGTCCTTTGAAAAATGACAGTTATTTTAAAAGAAATTTATCAGTTTTTTACAAATAATTCTAGATGCTATATTTATGATTATTTCTCCATGATTTTTTCAACACACCACAGGAAAAGTATCACAGACGAATGAAAAAAATGAAGGGTGATGAAAAATCAGATGAGAAATTTATAAATAGGGCAGTAGGCCTACTTATTTATGATTCTCAGGCCTAGGTGGAGTAGGCTTAGACATTGCTACGGGAGCTTGGTAGTAAATACTTGATTGTTGTTAATCGAGATAAGAATCAGCTACATCTTCCTAGATTCATGTGTGAGGATAAGTTTCTCATTATCGGTCAATCAAGATCCGCCATTTTCACTTTAATGTCAGAATCCTGTTTGTGTCCTGTGAAAATCGTGAACCAACAATAAACAATTAACAATGAACAAGATTGAGTCGTTGACAGAAATTTCGTCTGAATAAACGCTACCGGTACTATAATGACATGAATCGAAAGTCGACGTTGTTTAGAAGAAGTACATATACTCGGTCACTAGATCGCGCAGAAGCACAAAACAATCAGGTCGACAACTAGTTTGCCGTCCAGTAGAAGATGAACAATGTAGCGCGGGAAAGAGTGAAAGAGTGGACGTAGCACAACGGGCACAAGCGCGTGTGTGGCAGTTGAAAGGTCAAGGCCACGAAGAAAGTCGAGTTGATTATAGTGATGACATCGATTCTCAAAATCGAGAATCGATTCTTAAAATCGAGAATCGATTCTCAAAATTGAGAATCGATTTTCTGAGCTCCAGAATCGATTAAAAATCGATAAAAAAAAAAAAATGGAGAAATGAAGTTGAGTAATTTTCAACTTTTTTTTCAACCTTCCCCCGGCATTTCATGTGAAAAATAGCTGCTAGAGACTTCTTTGAACTGTACTGCACCATTTGTGTATTTCCGTCAGCGTTCGGCTGTCAGACGTAACCGAAAGGATAGCTAGCTTGTATCCAGATAGTAAAATCTCAACAATACAAAGTAATACGGACAACGAAATGAGCAAGTATTGCAACGTGGAGAAATACAGCACTGACCCAGAAAAAAAAAATAAAAAATAAAAAAAAATCAATTTTTCGATTTGAGAATCGTTTTACAATTAGAATCGATTCTCTATTAATCAATGTCATCACTAGTTGTAGCTACCTGTTGAGAAATGGCCCACTTTCCAATGTTCGGGCCCGCCCATGAGATTCAGAGACTTTCTGTGTACCAGAGAATATTGCAACGGGCCGAGGAGTTGGGACGATACGCTGTTGTAGAAGTCGACAACGGCAGTCGGTTCACGGACAGGTCGGCATGCGACAGGCGCCATCTCGGCATCCAGGGCAAAGTCATCGTTGAAGGCACTGGCTGGAAAACATAAGTTGATGTTAATCACTAGACAGGATAGTAATGCAGTATCAAGCCTTGAAATAAGCAGTGTCAAATTGCCAAATAAGTGCTATTAAGGCTATTAAATTGCAAAATGAGCAAAATAGCACAGTGAAAAAATCAAATAACCAATATTGAAAGACTTGCAAACTTATAGAATATATGGACTTGGAATTGACAAGTTGGGGGACATAATGTGCACACACTTTTTAAAAATACATTTCAAGTTTCATCAATACCGGTACCATAATACGTCAAACCACACTTCACATCAGCTTATTACTTTTTGCCTTGCGTTAAAATGTTGATGCACACAAAACCTCCAAAATGAGCAAAACATGCCAGCATAATATGCCAAAATGAGCAAAATATGCAGTATTAATGCCAAAATCAGCACTATCAAAGAAAAAGTGCCAAAATAAGCAAAACATGCAGTATCAGGTCATATTCTGAACCCTTGAGTCATGAAATGGATTTATAATTGATTTTGCATGCTCTTCTGGCTATATCTAAAAACATGCAATTGCATACTATCCTGTCTCTATTAATCACAACGGCAAGCAAATACCAAGCAAAATGAAACTCGGTGGGCTGGGCCTCATCCGGTTACAACCCGCATCAATAGAATCCATTTCAAATACTCTCAAACGTGTTATTTAATTTGATGCGTAATTTCTAATCGTTTGTCATCTCTAGTTACGATTAGCAATTGGTGAGCATAGGCTCTGGCATACGGCGTTGCCTATCTAGACACTACTTTATCAATGAGAATGACGCTATTTTTCCTGCAATTAAATCAATTGGGCTTCGAAAGGGTGAAGTTAGTTGACGAATTAGTGGAGCTGCAAACGCAGGTGGCAGATGAGGCGTAGATTCAACTCACTGATGGACGCTATTTAGCTAGGTGTTTCTAATCTATGCTTATTAATAGATGAGCGTATGCAAAGACTACGGTATCCTACTCTCATGAAGTTTTGTCTGTTTTTCTCCAATTTGTTTGTCATCACTGCACAGGTCGCACGATTTGACTGATTGACATGAAACTTTTTCTGTATATGCAAACTCATCCAACTTAGAACTGTAGGCCAATAGTTTTTGGGGTGAATCGGTCGAAACAGTTTTGAGAAATATCATCTCAAAGTTTCTGAAAACCCCATAAGATTAGGCTGGGCAGAAAATATTTCAATTTAAATAAAATCTCTAAAACAAAATCTCTGAATGTGTATAGGCCTACCTGAATGATACACATTATTACGATTCTGTTGTGCCGTTGTTTTTGTGTGGCCGTTTTCAGAAATTAATTCAATGAACGGTTTTTATTCATCAAATAGGCCCAGATAGAAATAATATCATAATTATGGTGTCAAGATTCACTGCTTTCTAGATTCAATATTTGCCTAACAATGAGGTATTTTTTATATGCGTCAAGGTGTGTGGAGCTTTAGAATATTCCAGAGTCGATAAAGTAGCAAAAGTGGAATCACTTTAGTAACTTTGATTATAACCTAGTATATTCTGATACCGGTATCTCACTCATCTTACAACGCATGCTGCGTGCCTAGTAAGTAAGTCATATTGCTGATGAGAAGTACCTCACTCTTGTTATACAAGTGCTACAGATTGTTGTTGCGCAACAAAACACAAGGTTTCGAAATAATAGATGCACTAAAGTGCTACTTTACAAATTGTTAATAATAGAATGGTAGGAAAAAGTAGAAGCTATGTTTACATTCTCTACCAATTACACACCATGGTTGTCAAAATCCTGCTCCTCGTCATCGTCGTTGATATCGCAATCTTCGTGAAAGTCCATGACATCATCCTCATCTTCGGCTTCTATCGGAACGGAACGATTATTGAGAACGTCGGAGAGTAAACTGTTCAGCTCAGGACACAAGGGGTGCTCGGACAAACTAATTTTCTGCATCGGCAGAGGCACGTCTTGTAAGTTACAAGGCGCAGATAGATCTTCCGCAATGTCCAACCGGTACGACAGTAATTCGGCGAGTACCATGAGTTCGCACGCGCTGTTCGTCACTTCGAAACTCGACATGAAATAACAGTTCCCCGGCTCGGACGCTTCCGGCGAGGTTATCAACTCGTGCAGAAAGCCTTCGCTGTTGTTCTGAGAAGACGGATTGGCTGGGGAATTGAGCACGGCACGATCTTTGACGATAATATCCTTGCGGTTCTTCTTTTTCTTTGCTTTGCTCCGTGGCGTCTCCAGATCTACATTATCACCGACATTGTTCACATCTTCGTCGTCGGTATCGTCGGCAGACTTCTTTTTGGCGGCTTTCGCTTCGGGAACGATGAGACCGCCGGCGATACGCATCGCCTCGGTGTGGACCTTGTCTACGCGACAGGCGTAGATTTTAGCACTGGCGTCCAGTTGAGTGCTGGCCAACTGTAAAAAGTGAAAGAGTCATGAAGTCAGAAAGATGAATGTTTAGAATGCTTACGTTCAACTGTCGGCCTGTGGGAAAAATAGAATCTGTATGCTGTAATAATATCAATACTAGTACCAGTAGGCCTATACAATGAAACCTCTATCCATCGTTTTCCAAGAGACCAGAGATATGAAAATAACCATACCATACGGTACAAGGAAATTCAATGATGATTATTGTTTGCTTTACGACCCCACCGACAGCTAGGTTTTACGGGGGTACGAATGAGCAGGTGATTATGAAACTATGAAGTGATGATAAGTGAAACGATGTTTACAAAAACTCATGATTTATGCGAGGCTCAAACACACGCGCCACGCCCAATGGTGACGTCAGTTTCTGAAGCGGTGCCTCAGCAGACTGAGCTAACCAAAGATGGCGAACATTGGTTATGGTAGTAGGGTGGTAAAAATGAAGGATAGAAG
>OZ023332.1:9776793-9837416 GCA_964007535.1 Brachyptera risi | reverse complement strand
CCTGCTTCCCGACTTCCCTTCAAAGTCCTGCTTCCCGACTTTCCTTCAAAGTCCTGCTTCCCGACTTCCCTTCAAAGTCCTGCTTCCCGAATTCCCTTCAAGGTCCTGCTTCCCGACTTCCCTTCAAAGTCCTGCTTCCCGACTTCCCTTTAAAGTCCTGCTTCCCGACTTCCCTTCAAGGTCCTGCTTCCCGACTTCCCTTCAAAGTCCTGCTTCCCGACTTCCCTTCAAAGTCCTGCTTCCCAACTTCCCTTCAAAGTCCTGCTTCCCGACTTCCCTTCAAGGTCCTGCTTCCCGACTTCCCTTCAAAGTCCTGCTTCCCGACTTCCCTTTAAAGTCCTGCTTCCCGACTTCCCTTCAAGGTCCTGTGCTTGTTCCCGACTTCCCTTCAAAGTCCTGCTTCCCGACTTCCCTTCAAAGTCCTGCTTCCCAACTTCCCTTCAAAGTCCTGCTTCCCGACTTCCCTTCAAGGTCCTGCTTCCCGACTTCCCTTCAAAATCCTGCTTCCCGACTTCCCTTCAAGGTCCTGCTTCCCGACTTCCCTTCAAAGTCCTGCTTCCCGACTTCCCTTCAAAGTCCTGCTTCCCTCTGAAACATCGAGCAATCCCTCTTCATCCCAAAATATTGGTCTCATCTCGAAGGCAATAATATCATCTCGTTGAAATCATTGATAGGGAAGGGTGATTATCTGAGTCTTTGTAATTATAATTAAATATCCAACATTATTGATTGATAAGATGTTTCTCATTGAGTTAGTCAGCAATATCACTTCAGTTAGATATAATTATTCTCGCATTAAAATTTATTTTTAATAACACTAAAGAACTAGTCAAACGCGAAATATGAAAGATATAAGATGAGTGAGATATCTGAATAAGGTATAATAACAGTCCTACATTTGCTACTTTATCGACTCTGGTATTCTACACACTTTGTCCTTCATTTAATTGCTACTTTATCTTCTCTGGTATTCTACACACCTTGACGAATATGAAGAATATTTAATGCTTGGGCAAATATCGAATCTAGGAAGCAATGAATCTTGGCTCATTTCCATATATTTAATGTATAAAAACAGTTATTTGAATTTTTTTCTTCGAAACGGCTGGTCCGAATTGCTTACAAAATGGTGGTTATGTGTATCATTTATGTTTGAACACTCAGAGAAAATTTTATTTTTTCGGAGAGGTTTCATTTTTTCAAATTTTCTCACCCAGCCTAATCTTATGGGGTTTTTAAAAACTTTGACATGATATTTCTCAAAATCTAATCGACCGATTCATTCCAAAAACTATACAGTTCTAAGTTGTAAAAGTTGGCCCATACAAAAAAGTTTCATGTCGATCAGTCAAACCCTGCGACCTGTGCAGTGCCCACAAACAAACAAACAAAAAAAAAAAACACACAGACAAAGCTCCATAAGAGTGGGATGGAGACTTCACTACGCTCATCTAAAAACGATGGTTATGTGTATCATCAGATGAGCGTAGCGAAGTCTCCATCCCACTCTTATAGGGCTTTGTCTGTGTGTTTTTTTGTTTGTTTGTTTGTTTGTGGGCACTGCACAGGTCGCAGGGTTTGACTGATCAACATGAAACTTTTTTTGTATGGGCCAACTTTACAACTTAGAACTATATAGTTTTTGGAACAAATCGGTCAATTAGATTTTGAGAAATATCATGTCAATGTTTTTAAAAACCCCATAAGATTAGGCTGGGTGAGAAAATTTGAGAAAATGAAACCTCTCCGAAAAAAATAAAATTTTCTCTGAGTGTTCAAACATAAATGATACACATAACCATCATTTTGTAAGCAATTCGGACCAGCCGTTTCGAAGAAAAAAATTCAAATAGGCCTAACTGTTTTTATACATTAAATATATGGAAATGAGCCAAGATTCATTGCTTCCTAGATTCGATATTTGCCCAAGCATTAAATATTCTTCATATTCGTCAAGGTGTGTAGAATACCAGAGAAGATAAAGTAGCAATAGCATTAAAGTCTAACAGCCGTTTGGTCAGCAGAGTCAAAAAGTAACTTTGAAATTAATTCTACATTGGGGAACTTTGTGTAAAGCTTTATTGAGCATGTGTATTCTTGAATTAAAATCACATCAGAAACACTGTCATATTTTTTTGGACGAAGTTACAGCGCTTTAATGAAATATTAAGTTGCTATTTTGACTTCATTTTGGTGAAAAATCAACTATTTTTCCTCTCAAAATGAGTGTGATTCATAATTGAGAACGGGTACCTATATTTATTTTTGCATAATTCTATTCGTAACATCTTCATCTACAATAAAACAAGTTTTTTGATTGAATGTCATTACTTTTAGTATATTTTAATGATCTGTTGAATAATAAAAACGCATACAATTTGAAGGTTGTGTGTTGAATGATAGGGAAACATTCAGTATTTGAATTGATATATCTCAAAATTTATCCCGGTTAGCCTATCATCTGTTTGGATATTATTATCGAGCACATCAAAACGAATCGACTGACAAAAAATCATATTTTTTTCATGACCACGAGGTAATGGAGGTTAGACCTTAACCACAATTACCCACATGGTGACGTCAAATATCAGAGCCACATTGAATTTTAAGATTCTCTAATGTGAATTTCAATGACATATTATAATCAAGAAGACTGTTTTCGGACATTTTCTTGTCCGAATGTGTCTATAAATAGAATTGTGGTTAATGCTATTAAATGAAGGACAAAGTGTGTAGAATATTAGAGCCGATAAAGTAGCAAATGTAGGACTGTTACTATACCTTATTCAGATATCTCGCTCATCTTACAACGTATATTTCGCGTTTGCCTAGTTTATGTTTGAACACTCAGAGAAAATTTTATTTTTCTCGGAGAGGTTTCATTTTTTCAAATTTTCTCATCCAGCCTAATCTTATGGGGTTTTTAAAAACTTTGACATGATATTTCTCGAAATCTAATCGACCGATTCATTCCAAAAACTATACAGTTCTAAGTTGTAAAAGTTGGCCCGTACAAAAAAGTTTCATGTTGATCAGTCAAACCCTGCGACCTGTGCAGTGCCCACAAGCAAACAAACAGACAAAAAAAATAAATAAATAACACACAGACAAAGCCCTATAAGTGTGGGATGGAGACTTCGCTACGCTCATCTAATGAGAAATTATTTATTCCTTGATGTGTCAGTCCCTAGAGTCAACTTTGTTGAGAATTCACTGCGGAGGTATTATTATTTACTTCAAATTAACTGAAGTACTTGTCCTACTTATTGAATAAATTCCAAGTCATTGCAGCCCTGTGTGAAACGGTCTGAAATTTGGATGTTTGTTCCTGTTGCAGGGTGGTGACTGAAAGGAAGACCAGATGAAGCGATAACGGAACAAAAGTCAAGATCTTCAAAACTCTTCTATTCACCATGGACAGTACCAACACAAGTATAGACCTGAGTGAAGATGGCCTTGACTCTATTCACATCAGTTCTAGTCTGATCGAAGAGATTTCCATCGTCGATAAACCGGGCGCGGACAGTTCCTTCGTTACGAGCATGATAACGAGTGTTCGTAGAACGTCGACAGACATCGACGACGACTTGTGTGCGTTTGCGTCGCTCACCAGTATACAGAGATCTGTGCCCGTCAACCTAACAGACGTGTACGACGGAGAAAACCCGAATAATATCGACTCGGACCGAAGAGAAAGCGTCGGTTTCAACTCGTCCGGCCTGAACGTGACCGTAATCGAGGTGTCCGAGAGTAAACCGAGAGGAGACGGTAGCGACAGCGGCGTCGAATCCAGCGTCATCTTCCAGCGCGCGTTGAGTTGCAACTCGGGCGGTTACAGTTCCGGCGGCTTCGACGACCTCAACAAGTCGTGCGATTCCAGCCTGCTCAGCTACTCGGAAGAAACCGAACTGATGACTCAGAGCTTGACCATATTCGCCAGAGATGGCACCAGCGAGGGGGGCAGCGAGAGTTCCATTCTCGACAGTGACAGTCGGTCAAGAACGTCGAGAACGCCAAACTCGGAAAAAAGTGCGGTTTATAAGAAAAAGACGGCAACGAAATCAAACAAAGAAAGTTCATTTAACAGTCTGAAACCTAGTCAGACCTTGTCTCCAGTTGCTCACAAGCACACTGTAGGCCTAGTGAATCGCCGGCAAAATATTACCCCAATCAAATCTCCTAGTTTACATTCTGATAGTAAAACAAATCCTATTAGTAAAAAAGATAAAGACGGCAGTGCGAAACTAAATACTGGGCCGGGAAATAAAATTACCGGTAGGTCAATTTCTAATTTAGAACCACGACGACAGCTTTCTGCGGCGAGCTCTCCTATGGAAGGTGTAACGGAGAAGAGATCAGTTGGGGCGAAACCCAAAATTGCTGCTAAACCTATCGTGAGCACGCCGAGGCCGAAAACTATAAAGACGGAATATGATGGTCGGTGGCCTTCGTCAGCTAATAGGACCCCGGCGGTGCACAAGCCAAGAACGGTGGGCAGTGCAGAGTCGAAGAGATCTGGTGAAGTGACGCCTTCGAGATCAAATCACTTACCAGAACCTAGAGCAATTACTTTTGATCGATACGGTACCTTGCCGCGCAGAAGTAGAAAGAGATCGCCAGAGCCAAGCAAAGATAATAAAGTTCGTAGTTTTTCCGTGAGCCGTGATCAAAGCGTCTCTCGAGTACGTAAGAATGTTCGAGACATAAATAATAAAGTGTCGTTGCCATTCGTGCGACGGAAGGTGCAGAAAACGAGGATATACCACGAAATAAGTGTTCAAACTGCGTTAACTAGCTCAGACGTGGAGAAAGCGTTGGAGGGGATTTGCTTTAAAGAACCTCGTATAGATAAGGAAAGTCGAGACCAAGAAGTACAAGTCGACAGAAGACACGAAGCTGTTGAAAAACTAGAAATCAAACTGAAATCGTTGACAGAAGAAAATATTAATTTAAAAGCAAATGTGGATAATCAAAAAGAGGCCTTATTGAGTATAGAAGAGAGGCTGAACGCAGAGAAGGCTGCGAAAGAGGCGGCAAACGAAGAGCTGCACAAGACTGAAGTGAGACTTCTTGTTATGTTAGGGAAAGGGCAAGTTGACGACGGTGCCAATTGTCTTCAAGAACTGGAAACGCATATGCAATCATCGGGACAAGTTGTCATACGACAGCAAAAAGAAATATTCAATCTACAATCCACAAACAGATCTTTGCATCGGGTAAGAGAAATTGATATATTATATAGGCTTATTTAATATATATTTGGTGACGTTGATTGTTTGTGGAATGGTATAATACAATTCTGATTTCATAAAAACCAAATTGAATAGGCCTAGCAGGCCCAAGTAATAGTTTGGTCAGAAACAGGTATATGCATAAATCATAATAACAACAAAATGAATGAATGCCTGTAATTTACGCTCAAATTAATTACGTTATAAACTGCCTACTCTACTGTGACCAAGGCAATAGCCGAAACGTCAGAATCTCGTGTGTACTTTTATCTCTGTGATCTATCTACAGGCTCTCCACTATCAGTAGGCCTTTCTCTACTCATAAATCTTGGAAAGCTGCTGTTCTTTCTTTCCCTTTCACACAATGTAGGCCTATACATTATATGAATGGATTTTTACGGCTTTCTGACAATTCACTGACTGAATTTAGTGCAGTGTGGAAGGCCTTGGCAGAAGGGGCTTTGAGAAAGACAATGGTGAAATCCAAATAAAAAATCTTTCATTTCTGTATTGCTAGTTTGAATGATTGAAAAACAGGAAATAATAGGAAGAATTATTTTCAAAAATATAGCCCTGTAAATCATCTAGTATTTATCATTTTGTGCGCTATCTTGTCATCGATCCAAGTCATCAGTCTGGCTCATGGACAGCTAAGACTGCTATGAAATCCGTGTGTAAGACATTCGTCTTATCATCCGCTCATTCATACCCCCAAATAAACTAGCTCTTGGTGGGATCTTTGATCAAACAATGATTGTAACCACTGATTACATTGATCTTTGTTGCAGGATTTGGAGAAGAGCTTAGCTGCTCAAAAAGAGTTGCTTCAACAGCAGCAAGAAACAGAGGCGGAATCTGTTGAAATGCAAGAATTCCTTCAGGCGGAGAAGACGATGTTGTCAGAGTCACTGCGTGATACGGAAGCCGAGGTAAACAATGACTCCGGTCGCACCCTTCAGTAGGGTGGCTCAGAGATAAAGGACAGACCTGTGAAAATAGCAATTGAGAGCCTGGGTGCATGAACCGGCTAACTCAACTTATGCTAGGTTTCCATGACGATTTTCTCTTGTCCCGTCTGCCAAAACTTCGGCCGACGGCAACTTTCAACCAACACGCGCAAGAAAATGAATCGGAGGGAGGGAACGATTTTTCCCCGTCCAAGTAGAGCCAATTTTTACTTTTGATGGACGGGACGATTTGCGAACGTCATGTAGAGTACAGAAAATAGAATGTAGGATCACATCGTCGCATTTCCGTTTTATTTCGATATTACTGTTATAATTGAGAGCAAAATCACACGCTGTTCTATATTTTGAGGTTATATAAACAATTATTCATTTTTAATGATTAATTTTGATCTCGAAATGATCATCGAGGCAATTGGAGAATATACCTGACTAAGATAGTGGCATGTTGACTCGTTGATTTCGATGGTTGCCTTCGAAAAGTTATAGTTTTTGCCGATAGAACACATTACCTTATGTGACGGGAAAAATACGGTATGGGAACGTGATCTATTTTATACCAACGATGCCGTCCGAAGTATTGACGGACGTCATGTGAAAATATCGTCATGGGAACCTAGCTTCAGCTGGTTTATGCTCCCGGTGTCAGCCACGAATTCCTTTGTGTTGACTACGTCACCTGCAAAGATTGCTATTTATTATATAGCAACAGAGTATGTCACTAAGCAGTATTTTGTTTACTGTCAAGAAGGGCTCAAATGATGGATGGATGCTGAGTTTCTGTGGAGAATAACCTTCATCCATTATTTAATACGTATTAATAAAATATAAATCCATGCAAATCAAACAAAAACACATCAATTTATTGTTGAATGTGTATCACCAAACTCCTCGAAAGCACTTTATTGGAGTTAGCTGGTTAATGCACTCAAGCCCTCAATTACTATACAAGTGATGAGATATCTAGAAGTGCTTTGATACACGTTTTTCTAATATTTCTTCATGTTTCAATAAAAAAATTGATAGTAACAGATCGTAGACTATAGCCACAAAAAAGCGATATTCATTTGGTGTTGTTTGATCATGTTTCCAAAATGACAAAAAAGTGTTAAAAACCATCCGATTCTGCTGTTTCAACATATTTGCAATATAAACCTTATACTATTTGGAATAGAAGCATTATAGATGGTATTTTTTTCCAAAATTGCATCAATTGGGGAGTAAAAGCATTATATACTTGATGGTAAAAGGCTTTAGTTGGTTGGGAGTTTTGAAAACCAAAGTGCAGCCTGAAAATGCAGGTGGCAGATGACGCGTGGGTTCAACCCAGCAATGAACACCATTTTTCTAGAAATATCAATTGGGGTGTTCCTCTCGTATGCCTATTGAATGGTCTGATGGTTCACTGGTAAAATAAAATAATGGTTAAAATAATAGATAGGCCTACACTAAAGTGCTACTTTTCAAATTCTAAATGCAATGAGAGTAGAAAAGAAGACATGTTTACATGTGTATTGATAGACATTATGATGTCCTCATTTAATCGAATACTGTGTTATACAATGTATAATATTTAGTACATAAATGTACAATTGTGTTATAGAACGTGTCATAATTTGAAAAATTACAATAAAAAGGTAACCATGCCATAGATTACCATAGTTCAAAATTTAAATGTAATAATAATAGATTGACAGAGTACACTATGCTATTGTCAATATTGAAAACAAAATGATAAAAAATCATTGAAATGTATACATACTAAGAAAAAAAAATACATACCAGTAAAGAATAATGATGTTATGGAAAGAGAGCTGTGCACTAACATAGTCTACGAGCTGATGACGGTTCAGGTTTGTCCAAGTTCCATCACCTGTTATAGATGGATATTCATTTCCCGTAAATAGAACCTCAATCCCAAAGAACCGATAACGTTTTACCGCAGAGAGTAGGCCTACTGTTTCGGTGTAGTAAACTCAATACAGTAATCCCACCGCTTGTTATGGGGTGGAGACGATATTGCTGAATTATTCTCCACTCTCATTTGGTATAGAAAGTTGTTTGAAAGATTTCCAAATATTTTTGAAATGTAAATTATTTTGAAACAATTTATTGGGATTAATAAATTAGCACCAATATAGACAATTATTCGGATAGGCAGTAGCTAACCTGTGTTAAAAGCAAATGTTTAGGCATATGGGGCCCTCAGTAGCTTGGTCAGCTAAGGCACCGCTTCAGAAACTGAAGTCACTGTCGGGCGTGGGTTCGAGTCCAGCATAGGGCATGGGTTTTTGTGAATGTCCGTTCACTTATCATCACTTCATCGTTTCATCATCACCCGCTCATCCGTACCCCCGTACAACCTAGCTGTTAGTGGGGTCGTTTAGCAAACAATCGTCACCCGCTCATCCGTACCCCCGTACAACCTAGCTGTTGGTGGGGTCGTTTAGCAAACAATCCTCACCTGCTAATCCATCCCCCGTAAGGTATAACCTAGCTGTTAGTGGGGTCGTTTAGCAAACAATCCTCACCTGCTAATCCATCCCCCGTAAGGTATAACCTAGCTGTTGGTGGGGCCGTTTAGCAAACAATCGTCACCCGCTAATCCATCTCCCGTAAGGTATAACCTAGCTGTTGGTGGGGTCGTTTAGCAAACAATCCTCACCTGCTAATCCATCCCCCGTATAACCTAGCTGTTGGTGGGGTCGTTTAGCAAACAATCCTCACCCACTAATCCATCCCCCGTATGGTATAACCTAGCTGTTAGTGGGGTCGTTTAGCAAACAATCCTCACCCGCTAATCCATCCCCCGTATGGTATAACCTAGCTGTTAGTGGGGTCGTTTAGCAAACAATCCTCACCCGCTAATCCATCCCCCGTAAGGTATAACCTAGCTGTTGGTGGGGTCGTTTAGCAAACAATCCTCACCTGCTAATCCATCCCCCGTAAGGTATAACCTAGCTGTTAGTGGGGTCATTTAGCAAACAATCGTCACCCGCTAATCCATCCCCCGTAAGGTATAACCTAGCTGTTAGTGGGGTCGTTTAGCAAACAATCCTCACCCGCTAATCCATCCCTCGTAAGGTATAACCTAGCTGTTGGTGGGGTCGTTTAGCAAACAATCGTCACCCGCTAATCCATCCCCCGTAAGGTATAACCTAGCTGATAGTGGGGCCGTTTAGCAAACAATCGTCACCCGCTAATCCATCCCCCGTAAGGTATAACCTAGCTGTTAGTGGGGTCGTTTAGCAAACAATCGTCACCTGCTAATCCATCCCTCGTAAGGTATAACCTAGCTGTCAGTGGGGTCGTTTAGCAAACAATCCTCACCTGCTAATCCATCCCTCGTAAGGTATAACCTAGCTGTTGGTGGGGTCGTTTAGCAAACAATCGTCACCTGCTAATCCATCCCTCGTAAGGTATAACCTAGCTGTTAGTGGGGCCGTTTAGCAAACAATCGTCACCCGCTAATCCATCCCCCGTAAGGTATAACCTAGCTGTTGGTGGGGTCGTTTAGCAAACAATCGTCACCTGCTAATCCATCCCTCGTAAGGTATAACCTAGCTGTTAGTGGGGTCGTTTAGCAAACAATCGTCACCCGCTAATCCATCCCCCGTAAGGTATAACCTAGCTGTTGGTGGGGTCGTTTAGCAAACAATCGTCACCTGCTAATCCATCCCTCGTAAGGTATAACCTAGCTGTTAGTGGGGCCGTTTAGCAAACAATCGTCACCCGCTAATCCATCCCCCGTAAGGTATAACCTAGCTGTTAGTGGGGCCGTTTAGCAAACAATCCTCACCTGCTAATCCATCCCTCGTAAGGTATAACCTAGCTGTTGGTGGGGTCGTTTAGCAAACAATCGTCACCTGCTAATCCATCCCCCGTAAGGTATAACCTAGCTGTTAGTGGGGTCGTTTAGCAAACAATCGTCACCTGCTAATCCATCCCTCGTATGGTATAACCTAGCTGTTAGTGGGGTCGTTTAGCAAACAATCGTCACCCGCTAATCCATCCCCCGTATAACCTAGCTGTTGGTGGGGTCGTTTAGCAAACAATCGTCACCCGCTAATCCATCCCCCATAAGGTATAACCTAGCTGTTAGTGGGGTCGTTTAGCAAACAATCGTCACCTGCTAATCCATCCCTCGTATGGTATAACCTAGCTGTTAGTGGGGTCGTTTAGCAAACAATCGTCACCCGCCAATCCATCCCCCGTATGGTATAACCTAGCTGTTAGTGGGGTCGTTTAGCAAACAATCGTCACCTGCTAATCCATCCCTCGTATGGTATAACCTAGCTGTTAGTGGGGTCGTTTAGCAAACAATCGTCACCTGCTAATCCATCCCTCGTAAGGTATAACCTAGCTGTTAGTGGGGTCGTTTAGCAAACAATCGTCACCTGCTAATCCATCCCCCGTAAGGTATAACCTAGCTGTTAGTGGGATCGTTTAGCAAACAATCCTCACCCGCCAATCCATCCCCCGTATGGTATAACCTAGCTGTTGGTGGGGTCGTTTAGCAAACAATCCTCACCTGCTAATCCATCCCTCGTATAACCTAGCTGTTAGTGGGGCCGTTTAGCAAACAATCGTCACCCGCTAATCCATCCCTCGTAAGGTATAACCTAGCTGTTAGTGGGGTCGTTTAGCAAACAATCGTCACCCGCCAATCCATCCCCCGTAAGGTATAACCTAGCTGTTAGTGGGGTCGTTTAGCAAACAATCCTCACCTGCTAATCCATCCCCCGTAAGGTATAACCTAGCTGTTAGTGGGGTCGTTTAGCAAACAATCCTCACCTGCTAATCCATCCCTCGTATGGTATAACCTAGCTGTTGGTGGGGCCGTTTAGCAAACAATCGTCACCCACTAATCCATCCCTCGTAAGGTATAACCTAGCTGTTGGTGGGGTCGTTTAGCAAACAATCGTCACCCGCCAATCCATCCCCCGTAAGGTATAACCTAGCTGTTAGTGGGGCCGTTTAGCAAACAATCGTCACCCGCCAATCCATCCCCCGTAAGGTATAACCTAGCTGTTAGTGGGGTCGTTTAGCAAACAATCCTCACCTGCTAATCCATCCCCCGTAAGGTATAACCTAGCTGTTGGTGGGGTCGTTTAGCAAACAATCGTCACCCGCTAATCCATCCCCCGTATAACCTAGCTTTTAGTGGGGTCGTTTAGCAAACAATCGTCACCCGCTAATCCATCCCTCGTAAGGTATAACCTAGCTGTTGGTGGGGTCGTTTAGCAAACAATCGTCACCTGCTAATCCATCCCCCGTATAACCTAGCTGTTAGTGGGATCGTTTAGCAAACAATCGTCACCCGCTAATCCATCCCTCGTAAGGTATAACCTAGCTGTTGGTGGGGTCGTTTAGCAAACAATCCTCACCTGCTAATCCATCCCTCGTATAACCTAGCTGTTAGTGGGGTCGTTTAGCAAACAATCGTCACCTGCTAATCCATCCCCCGTATGGTATAACCTAGCTGTTAGTGGGGTCATTTAGCAAACAATCGTCACCCACTAATCCATCCCCCGTAAGGTATAACCTAGCTGTTAGTGGGGTCGTTTAGCAAACAATCGTCACCCGCTAATCCATCCCTCGTATAACCTAGCTGTTAGTGGGGCCGTTTAGCAAACAATCCTCACCCACTAATCCATCCCCCGTAAGGTATAACCTAGCTGTTAGTGGGGTCGTTTAGCAAACAATCGTCACCCGCTAATCCATCCCTCGTATGGTATAACCTAGCTGTTGGTGGGATCGTTTAGCAAACAATCCTCACCCACTAATCCATCCCCCGTATAACCTAGCTGTTAGTGGGGTCGTTTAGCAAACAATCGTCACCCGCCAATCCATCCCCCGTAAGGTACAACCTAGCTGTTGGTGGGGTCGTTTAGCAAACAATCGTCACCCGCTAATCCATCCCTCGTAAGGTATAACCTAGCTGTTAGTGGGGTCGTTTAGCAAACAATCCTCACCTGCTAATCCATCCCTCGTAAGGTATAACCTAGCTGTTAGTGGGGTCGTTTAGCAAACAATCCTCACCCGCTAATCCATCCCCCGTATAACCTAGCTGTTAGTGGGGTCGTTTAGCAAACAATCCTCACCCGCTAATCCATCCCTCGTATGGTATAACCTAGCTGTTAGTGGGGTCGTTTAGCAAACAATCGTCACCCGCTAATCCATCCCCCGTAAGGTATAACCTAGCTGTTAGTGGGGTCGTTTAGCAAACAATCGTCACCCGCTAATCCATCCCCCGTAAGGTATAATCTAGCTGTTAGTGGGGTCGTTTAACAAACAATCCTCACCCACTAATCCATCCCCCGTAAGGTATAACCTAGCTGTTAGTGGGGTCGTTTAGCAAACAATCCTCACCCGCTAATCCATCCCTCGTAAGGTATAACCTAGCTGTTAGTGGGGTCGTTTAGCAAACAATCCTCACCCGCTAATCCATCCCCCGTATAACCTAGCTGTTAGTGGGATCGTTTAGCAAACAATCGTCACCCGCTAATCCATCCCCCGTAAGGTATAACCTAGCTGTTAGTGGGGTCGTTTAGCAAACAATCCTCACCCACTAATCCATCCCCCGTAAGGTATAACCTAGCTGTTAGTGGGGTCGTTTAGCAAACAATCCTCACCCACTAATCCATCCCCCGTAAGGTATAACCTAGCTGTTAGTGGGGTCGTTTAGCAAACAATCGTCACCTGCTAATCCATCCCTCGTATAACCTAGCTGTTAGTGGGGTCGTTTAGCAAACAATCCTCACCCACTAATCCATCCCCCGTAAGGTATAACCTAGCTGTTGGTGGGGTCGTTTAGCAAACAATCCTCACCCGCTAATCCATCCCCCGTAAGGTATAACCTAGCTGTTAGTGGGGCCGTTTAGCAAACAATCGTCACCTGCTAATCCATCCCTCGTAAGGTATAACCTAGCTGTTAGTGGGGCCGTTTAGCAAACAATCGTCACCTGCTAATCCATCCCCCGTAAGGTATAACCTAGCTGTTGGTGGGGTCGTTTAGCAAACAATCGTCACCTGCTAATCCATCCCTCGTATAACCTAGCTGTTAGTGGGGCCGTTTGGCAAACAATCGTCACCTGCTAATCCATCCCTCGTAAGGTATAACCTAGCTGTTAGTGGGGCCGTTTAGCAAACAATCCTCACCCGCTAATCCATCCCCCGTAAGGTATAACCTAGCTGTTAGTGGGGTCGTTTAGCAAACAATCCTCACCCGCTAATCCATCCCCCGTATAACCTAGCTGTTAGTGGGGTCGTTTAGCAAACAATCCTCACCCACTAATCCATCCCCCGTATAACCTAGCTGTTAGTGGGGTCGTTTAGCAAACAATCCTCACCCGCTAATCCATCCCCCGTATAACCTAGCTGTTAGTGGGGTCGTTTAGCAAACAATCGTCACCCGCTAATCCATCCCCCGTATAACCTAGCTGTTAGTGGGGTCGTTTAGCAAACAATCGTCACCTGCTAATCCATCCCCCGTAAGGTATAACCTAGCTGTTGGTGGGGTCGTTTAGCAAACAATCGTCACCCGCTAATCCATCCCCCGTAAGGTATAACCTAGCTGTTAGTGGGGTCGTTTAGCAAACAATCGTCACCTGCTAATCCATCCCTCGTAAGGTATAACCTAGCTGTTAGAGGGGTCGTTTAGCAAACAATCGTCACCCGCTAATCCATCCCTCGTATAACCTAGCTGTTAGTGGGGTCGTTTAGCAAACAATCGTCACCCACTAATCCATCCCCCGTATAACCTAGCTGTTAGTGGGGTCGTTTAGCAAACAATCCTCACCCACTAATCCATCCCCCGTAAGGTATAACCTAGCTGTTAGTGGGGTCGTTTAGCAAACAATCCTCACCTGCTAATCCATCCCTCGTAAGGTATAACCTAGCTGTTAGTGGGGTCATTTAGCAAACAATCGTCACCTGCTAATCCATCCCTCGTAAGGTATAACCTAGCTGTTAGTGGGGTCGTTTAGCAAACAATCGTCACCTGCTAATCCATCCCTCGTAAGGTATAACCTAGCTGTTAGTGGGGTCGTTTAGCAAACAATCGTCACCTGCTAATCCATCCCCCGTAAGGTATAACCTAGCTGTTAGTGGGGTCGTTTAGCAAACAATCGTCACCTGCTAATCCATCCCTCGTAAGGTATAACCTAGCTGTTAGTGGGGTCGTTTAGCAAACAATCCTCACCCACTAATTATCCCCCGTATAACCTAGCTGTTAGTGGGGTCGTTTAGCAAACAATCGTCACCTGCTAATCCATCCCTCGTATAACCTAGCTGTTAGTGGGGTCGTTTAGCAAACAATCGTCACCTGCTAATCCATCCCTCGTATAACCTAGCTGTTGGTGGGGCCGTTTAGCAAACAATCGTCACCCGCTAATCCATCCCCCGTAAGGTATAACCTAGCTGTTAGTGGGGTCATTTAGCAAACAATCGTCACCTGCTAATCCATCCCTCGTATAACCTAGCTGTTAGTGGGGTCGTTTAGCAAACAATCGTCACCCGCTAATCCATCCCCCGTAAGGTATAACCTAGCTGTTAGTGGGGTCGTTTAGCAAACAATCGTCACCCGCTAATCCATCCCCCGTATAACCTAGCTGTTGGTGGGGTCGTTTAGCAAACAATCGTCACCCGCTAATCCATCCTTCGTATAACCTAGCTGTTGGTGGGGTCGTTTAGCAAACAATCGTCATCCGCTAATCCATCCCTCGTAAGGTATAACCTAGCTGTTAGTGGGGTCGTTTAGCAAACAATCGTCACCCGCTAATCCATCCCCCGTAAGGTATAACCTAGCTGTTAGTGGGGTCGTTTAGCAAACAATCGTCACCCGCTAATCCATCCCTCGTGAGGTATAACCTAGCTGTTAGTGGGGTCGTTTAGCAAACAATCGTCACCCGCTAATCCATCCCCCGTATAACCTAGCTGTTGGTGGGGTCGTTTAGCAAACAATCGTCACCCGCTAATCCATCCCCCGTATAACCTAGCTGTTAGTGGGGTCGTTTAGCAAACAATCGTCACCCGCCAATCCATCCCCCGTAAGGTATAACCTAGCTGTTAGTGGGGTCGTTTAGCAAACAATCCTCACCTGCTAATCCATCCCTCGTAAGGTATAACCTAGCTGTTGGTGGGGTCGTTTAGCAAACAATCCTCACCTGCTAATCTATCCCCCGTATAACCTAGCTGTTGGTGGGGTCGTTTAGCAAACAATCGTCACCCGCTAATCCATCCCCCGTAAGGTATAACCTAGCTGTTAGTGGGGTCGTTTAGCAAACAATCGTCACCCGCTAATCCATCCCCCGTATAACCTAGCTGTTAGTGGGGTCGTTTAGCAAACAATCCTCACCCACTAATCCATCCCCCGTAAGGTATAACCTAGCTGTTAGTGGGGTCGTTTAGCAAACAATCGTCACCCGCTAATCCATCCCTCGTAAGGTATAACCTAGCTGTTAGTGGGGTCGTTTAGCAAACAATCGTCACCCGCTGATCCATCCCCCGTAAGGTATAACCTAGCTGTTAGTGGGATCGTTTAGCAAACAATCCTCACCCGCTAATCCATCCCCCGTAAGGTATAACCTAGCTGTTGGTGGGGTCGTTTAGCAAACAATCGTCACCCGCTAATCCATCCCTCGTAAGGTATAACCTAGCTGTTAGTGGGGTCGTTTAGCAAACAATCCTCACCCGCTAATCCATCCCTCGTATGGTATAACCTAGCTGTTAGTGGGGTCGTTTAGCAAAAAATCCTCACCCACTAATCCATCCCCCGTAAGGTATAACCTAGCTGTTAGTGGGGTCGTTTAGCAAACAATCCTCACCCGCTAATCCATCCCCCGTATAACCTAGCTGTTGGTGGGGTCGTTTAGCAAACAATCGTCACCCGCTAATCCATCCCCCGTAAGGTATAACCTAGCTGTTAGTGGGATCGTTTAGCAAACAATCGTCACCCGCTAATCCATCCCTCGTAAGGTATAACCTAGCTGTTAGTGGGGCCGTTTAGCAAACAATCCTCACCTGCTAATCCATCCCCCGTATAACCTAGCTGTTGGTGGGGTCGTTTAGCAAACAATCCTCACCCACTAATCCATCCCCCGTAAGGTATAACCTAGCTGTTAGTGGGGTCGTTTAGCAAACAATCCTCACCCGCTAATCCATCCCCCGTATAACCTAGCTGTTGGTGGGGTCGTTTAGCAAACAATCGTCACCCGCTAATCCATCCCCCGTAAGGTATAACCTAGCTGTTGGTGGGGTCGTTTAGCAAACAATCCTCACCCGCTAATCCATCCCTCGTATGGTATAACCTAGCTGTTAGTGGGGTCGTTTAGCAAACAATCCTCACCCACTAATCCATCCCTCGTAAGGTATAACCTAGCTGTTGGTGGGGTCGTTTAGCAAACAATCGTCACCTGCTAATCCATCCCTCGTATAACCTAGCTGTTAGTGGGGTCGTTTAGCAAACAATCGTCACCCGCTAATCCATCCCCTGTATAACCTAGCTGTTAGTGGGGTCGTTTAGCAAACAATCGTCACCCGCTAATCCATCCCCCGTATGGTATAACCTAGCTGTTGGTGGGGTCGTTTAGCAAACAATCGTCACCTGCTAATCCATCCCCCGTATAACCTAGCTGTTAGTGGGATCGTTTAGCAAACAATCGTCACCCGCTAATCCATCCTCCGTAAGGTATAACCTAGCTGTTAGTGGGGTCGTTTAGCAAACAATCGTCACCCGCTAATCCATCCCCCGTAAGGTATAACCTAGCTGTTAGTGGGGTCGTTTAGCAAACAATCGTCACCCTCTAATCCATCCCCCGTAAGGTATAACCTAGCTGTTAGTGGGGTCGTTTAGCAAACAATCGTCACCCGCTAATCCATCCCTCGTAAGGTATAACCTAGCTGTTAGTGGGGTCGTTTAGCAAACAATCCTCACCCACTAATCCATCCCTCGTAAGGTATAACCTAGCTGTTAGTGGGGTCGTTTAGCAAACAATCGTCACCTGCTAATCCATCCCCCGTATGGTATAACCTAGCTGTTAGTGGGATCGTTTAGCAAACAATCCTCACCCACTAATCCATCCCCCGTATAACCTAGCTGTTAGTGGGATCGTTTAGCAAACAATCCTCACCCACTAATCCATCCCCCGTATAACCTAGCTGTTAGTGGGGTCGTTTAGCAAACAATCGTCACCTGCTAATCCATCCCTCGTAAGGTATAACCTAGCTGTTAGTGGGGTCGTTTAGCAAACAATCGTCACCCGCTAATCCATCCCCCGTATGGTATAACCTAGCTGTTAGTGGGGTCGTTTAGCAAACAATCCTCACCCGCTAATCCATCCCCCGTAAGGTATAACCTAGCTGTTGTGGGGTCGTTTAGCAAACAATCGTCACCTGCTAATCCATCCCCCGTATAACCTAGCTGTTAGTGGGGTCGTTTAGCAAACAATCGTCACCTGCTAATCCATCCCTCGTAAGGTACAACCTAGCTGTTAGTGGGGTCGTTTAGCAAACAATCGTCACCTGCTAATCCATCCCCCGTATAACCTAGCTGTTAGTGGGGTCGTTTAGCAAACAATCGTCACCCGCTAATCCATCCCTCGTATGGTATAACCTAGCTGTTAGTGGGGTCGTTTAGCAAACAATCGTCACCTGCTAATCCATCCCTCGTAAGGTACAACCTAGCTGTTAGTGGGGTCGTTTAGCAAACAATCGTCACCTGCTAATCCATCCCCCGTATAACCTAGCTGTTAGTGGGGTCGTTTAGCAAACAATCGTCACCCGCTAATCCATCCCTCGTAAGGTATAACCTAGCTGTTAGTGGGGCCGTTTAGCAAACAATCGTCACCTGCTAATCCATCCCCCGTAAGGTATAACCTAGCTGTTAGTGGGGTCGTTTAGCAAACAATCGTCACCCGCTAATCCATCCCCCGTAAGGTATAACCTAGCTGTTAGTGGGGTCGTTTAGCAAACAATCGTCACCTGCTAATCCATCCCTCGTAAGGTATAACCTAGCTGTTAGTGGGGTCGTTTAGCAAACAATCGTCACCCGCTAATCCATCCCCCGTATAACCTAGCTGTTAGTGGGGTCGTTTAGCAAACAATCGTCACCCGCTAATCCATCCCCCGTAAGGTATAACCTAGCTGTTAGTGGGGTCGTTTAGCAAACAATCCTCACCTGCTAATCCATCCCCCGTATAACCTAGCTGTTAGTGGGGTCGTTTAGCAAACAATCGTCACCTGCTAATCCATCCCTCGTATAACCTAGCTGTTAGTGGGATCGTTTAGCAAACAATCGTCACCTGCTAATCCATCCCTCGTAAGGTATAACCTAGCTGTTAGTGGGGCCATTTAGCAAACAATCGTCACCCGCTAATCCATCCCTCGTATGGTATAACCTAGCTGTTAGTGGGGTCGTTTAGCAAACAATCGTCACCTGCTAATCCATCCCCCGTATAACCTAGCTGTTAGTGGGGTCGTTTAGCAAACAATCGTCACCCGCTAATCCATCCCCCGTAAGGTATAACCTAGCTGTTGGTGGGGCCGTTTAGCAAACAATCGTCACCCACTAATCCATCCCCCGTATAACCTAGCTGTTAGTGGGATCGTTTAGCAAACAATCGTCACCCGCTAATCCATCCCCCGTAAGGTATAACCTAGCTGTTAGTGGGGTCGTTTAGCAAACAATCCTCACCCGCTAATCCATCCCCTGTATAACCTAGCTGTTAGTGGGGTCGTTTAGCAAACAATCCTCACCCACTAATCCATCCCCCGTCAGGTATAACCTAGCTGTTAGTGGGGTCGTTTAGCAAACAATCCTCACCTGCTAATCCATCCCTCGTAAGGTATAACCTAGCTGTTAGTGGGGTCGTTTAGCAAACAATCCTCACCTGCTAATCCATCCCTCGTATGGTATAACCTAGCTGTTAGTGGGGTCGTTTAGCAAACAATCCTCACCCACTAATCCATCCCCCGTATAACCTAGCTGTTGGTGGGGTCGTTTAGCAAACAATCGTCACCCGCTAATCCATCCCCCGTATAACCTAGCTGTTGGTGGGATCGTTTAGCAAACAATCGTCACCCTCTAATCCATCCCCCGTATAACCTAGCTGTTAGTGGGGTCGTTTAGCAAACAATCGTCACCCGCCAATCCATCCCCCGTAAGGTATAACCTAGCTGTTAGTGGGGTCGTTTAGCAAACAATCCTCACCTGCTAATCCATCCCTCGTAAGGTATAACCTAGCTGTTAGTGGGGTCGTTTAGCAAACAATCCTCACCTGCTAATCCATCCCTCGTAAGGTATAACCTAGCTGTTAGTGGGGTCGTTTAGCAAACAATCCTCACCTGCTAATCCATCCCTCGTATGGTATAACCTAGCTGTTAGTGGGGTCGTTTAGCAAACAATCGTCACCCGCTAATCCATCCCCCGTAAGGTATAACCTAGCTGTTAGTGGGGTCGTTTAGCAAACAATCCTCACCTGCTAATCCATCCCTCGTATAGTATAACCTAGCTTTTAGTGGGGTCGTTTAGCAAACAATCCTCTCCCACTAATCCATCCCCCGTATAACCTAGCTGTTGGTGGGGTCGTTTAGCAAACAATCGTCACCCGCTAATCCATCCCCCGTATAACCTAGCTGTTGGTGGGATCGTTTAGCAAACAATCGTCACCCGCTAATCCATCCCCCGTATAACCTAGCTGTTAGTGGGGTCGTTTAGCAAACAATCGTCACCCGCCAATCCATCCCCCGTAAGGTATAACCTAGCTGTTAGTGGGGTCGTTTAGCAAACAATCCTCACCTGCTAATCCATCCCCCGTATAACCTAGCTGTTAGTGGGGTCGTTTAGCAAACAATCGTCACCCGCCAATCCATCCCCCGTAAGGTATAACCTAGCTGTTAGTGGGGTCGTTTAGCAAACAATCGTCACCCGCCAATCCATCCCCCGTAAGGTATAACCTAGCTGTTAGTGGGGTCGTTTAGCAAACAATCGTCACCCGCCAATCCATCCCCCGTAAGGTATAACCTAGCTGTTAGTGGGGTCGTTTAGCAAACAATCGTCACCCGCTAATCCATCCCTCGTAAGGTATAACCTAGCTGTTAGTGGGGTCGTTTAGCAAACAATCGTCACCCGCCAATCCATCCCCCGTAAGGTATAACCTAGCTGTTAGTGGGGTCGTTTAGCAAACAATCGTCACCCTCTAATCCATCCCCCGTAAGGTATAACCTAACTGTTGGTGGGGTCGTTTAGCAAACAATCCTCACCCGCTAATCCATCCCTCGTAAGGTATAACCTAGCTGTTAGTGGGGTCGTTTAGCAAACAATCCTCACCCGCTAATCCATCCCTCGTATGGTACAACCTAGCTGTTAGTGGGGTCGTTTAGCAAACAATCCTCACCCGCTAATCCATCCCTCGTAAGGTATAACCTAGCTGTTGGTGGGGTCGTTTAGCAAACAATCCTCACCCACTAATCCATCCCCCGTATGGTATAACCTAGCTGTTGGTGGGATCGTTTAGCAAACAATCCTCACCCGCCAATCCATCCCCCGTATAACCTAGCTGTTAGTGGGGTCGTTTAGCAAACAATCCTCACCTGCTAATCCATCCCTCGTAAGGTATAACCTAGCTGTTGGTGGGGTCGTTTAGCAAACAATCCTCACCCGCTAATCCATCCCTCGTATGGTACAACCTAGCTGTTAGTGGGGTCGTTTAGCAAACAATCGTCACCCGCTAATCCATCCCTCGTAAGGTATAACCTAGCTGTTAGTGGGGTCGTTTAGCAAACAATCGTCACCTGCTAATCCATCCCCCGTATGGTATAACCTAGCTGTTAGTGGGGTCGTTTAGCAAACAATCCTCACCTGCTAATCCATCCCCCGTATGGTATAACCTAGCTGTTAGTGGGGTCGTTTAGCAAACAATCCTCACCTGCTAATCCATCCCCCGTATAACCTAGCTGTTAGTGGGGTCGTTTAGCAAACAATCCTCACCTGCTAATCCATCCCTCGTATGGTATAACCTAGCTGTTAGTGGGGTCGTTTAGCAAACAATCCTCACCTGCTAATCCATCCCTCGTATGGTATAACCTAGCTGTTAGTGGGGTCGTTTAGCAAACAATCCTCACCTGCTAATCCATCCCTCGTAAGGTATAACCTAGCTGTTAGTGGGGTCGTTTAGCAAACAATCCTCACCCACTAATCCATCCCTCGTAAGGTATAACCTAGCTGTTAGTGGGGTCGTTTAGCAAACAATCCTCACCCGCCAATCCATCCCCCGTATAACCTAGCTGTTAGTGGGGTCGTTTAGCAAACAATCCTCACCCGCTAATCCATCCCTCGTATAACCTAGCTGTTAGTGGGGTCGTTTAGCAAACAATCGTCACCCGCCAATCCATCCCCCGTAAGGTATAACCTAGCTGTTGGTGGGGTCGTTTAGCAAACAATCGTCACCCGCCAATCCATCCCCCGTATGGTATAACCTAGCTGTTAGTGGGGTCGTTTAGCAAACAATCCTCACCCACTAATCCATCCCCCGTATAACCTAGCTGTTAGTGGGGTCGTTTAGCAAACAATCCTCACCCACTAATCCATCCCCCGTATAACCTAGCTGTTAGTGGGGTCGTTTAGCAAACAATCCTCACCTGCTAATCCATCCCTCGTAAGGTATAACCTAGCTGTTGGTGGGGTCGTTTAGCAAACAATCGTCACCCGCTAATCCATCCCCCGTATAACCTAGCTGTTAGTGGGGTCGTTTAGCAAACAATCGTCACCCGCCAATCCATCCCCCGTATGGTATAACCTAGCTGTTGGTGGGGTCGTTTAGCAAACAATCGTCACCCGCTAATCCATCCCCCGTATAACCTAGCTGTTAGTGGGGTCGTTTAGCAAACAATCCTCACCTGCTAATCCATCCCCCGTATGGTATAACCTAGCTGTTGGTGGGGTCGTTTAGCAAACAATCCTCACCCACTAATCCATCCCCCGTATAACCTAGCTGTTAGTGGGGTCGTTTAGCAAACAATCCTCACCTGCTAATCCATCCCTCGTAAGGTATAACCTAGCTGTTAGTAGTGGGGTCGTTTAGCAAACAATCGTCACCCGCCAATCCATCCCCCGTATAACCTAGCTGTTAGTGGGGTCGTTTAGCAAACAATCGTCACCCACCAATCCATCCCCCGTATAACCTAGCTGTTAGTGGGGTCGTTTAGCAAACAATCGTCACCTGCTAATCCATCCCTCGTATGGTATAACCTAGCTGTTAGTGGGGTCATTTAGCAAACAATCGTCACCCGCCAATCCATCCCCCGTATAACCTAGCTGTTAGTGGGGTCGTTTGGCAAACAATCGTCACCTGCTAATCCATCCCTCGTATAACCTAGCTGTTAGTGGGGTCGTTTAGCAAACAATCGTCACCCGCCAATCCATCCCCCGTATAACCTAGCTGTTGGTGGGGTCGTTTAGCAAACAATCGTCACCCGCTAATCCATCCCCCGTATGGTATAACCCAGCTGTTAGTAGTGGGGTCGTTTAGCAAACAATCGTCACCCGCCAATCCATCCCCCGTATAACCTAGCTGTTAGTGGGGTCGTTTAGCAAACAATCGTCACCCGCTAATCAATCCCCCGTATAACCTAGCTGTTAGTGGGGTCGTTTAGCAAACAATCGTCACCCGCCAATCCATCCCCCGTATAACCTAGCTGTTAGTGGGGTCGTTTAGCAAACAATCGTCACCCGCCAATCCATCCCCCGTATAACCTAGCTGTTAGTGGGGTCGTTTAGCAAACAATCGTCACCTGCTAATCCATCCCTCGTATGGTATAACCTAGCTGTTAGTGGGGTCATTTAGCAAACAATCGTCACCCGCCAATCCATCCCCCGTATAACCTAGCTGTTAGTGGGGTCGTTTGGCAAACAATCGTCACCTGCTAATCCATCCCTCGTATGGTATAACCTAGCTGTTAGTGGGGTCGTTTAGCAAACAATCGTCACCCGCCAATCCATCCCCCGTATAACCTAGCTGTTAGTGGGATCGTTTAGCAAACAATCGTCACCCGCTAATCCATCCCCCGTATAACCTAGCTGTTAGTGGGGTCGTTTAGCAAACAATCGTCACCCGCCAATCCATCCCCCGTATAACCTAGCTGTTAGTGGGGTCGTTTAGCAAACAATCGTCACCCGCTAATCCATCCCCCGTATAACCTAGCTGTTAGTGGGGTCGTTTAGCAAACAATCGTCACCCACTAATCCATCCCCCGTAAGGTATAACCTAGCTGTTAGTGGGGTCGTTTAGCAAACAATCTTCACCCGCCAATCCATCCCCCGTATAACCTAGCTGTTAGTGGGGTCGTTTAGCAATCAATCGTCACCCGCCAATCCATCCCCCGTAAGGTATAACCTAGCTGTTGGTGGGGTCGTTTAGCAAACAATCGTCACCCGCCAATCCATCCCCCGTAAGGTATAACCTAGCTGTTAGTGGGGTCGTTTAGCAAACAATCCTCACCTGCTAATCCATCCCCCGTATAACCTAGCTGTTAGTGGGGTCGTTTAGCAAACAATCCTCACCTGCTAATCCATCCCCCGTATAACCTAGCTGTTGGTGGGGTCGTTTAGCAAACAATCGTCACCCGCCAATCCATCCCCCGTATAACCTAGCTGTTGGTGGGGTCGTTTAGCAAACAATCGTCACCCGCCAATCCATCCCCCGTATGGTATAACCTAGCTGTTAGTGGGATCGTTTAGCAAACAATCGTCACCTGCTAATCCATCCCCCGTATAACCTAGCTGTTGGTGGGGTCGTTTAGCAAACAATCGTCACCCGCTAATCCATCCCCCGTAAGGTATAACCTAGCTGTTAGTGGGGTCGTTTAGCAAACAATCGTCACCCGCCAATCCATCCCCCGTATAACCTAGCTGTTAGTGGGGTCGTTTAGCAAACAATCGTCACCCGCCAATCCATCCCCCGTATAACCTAGCTGTTAGTGGGATCGTTTAGCAAACAATCGTCACCCGCTAATCCATCCCCCGTATAACCTAGCTGTTAGTGGGGTCGTTTAGCAATCAATCGTCACCCGCCAATCCTTCCCCCGTATAACCTAGCTGTTGGTGGGGTCGTTTAGCAATCAATCGTCACCCGCCAATCCATCCCCCGTATAACCTAGCTGTTGGTGGGGTCGTTTAGCAATCAATCGTCACCTGCTAATCCATCCCCCGTAAGGTATAACCTAGCTGTTAGTGGGGTCGTTTAGCAATCAATCGTCACCCGCCAATCCATCCCCCGTATAACCTAGCTGTTGGTGGGGTCGTTTAGCAAACAATCGTCACCCGCCAATCCATCCCCCGTATAACCTAGCTGTTGGTGGGGTCGTTTAGCAAACAATCGTCACCTGCTAATCCATCCCCCGTATAACCTAGCTGTTGGTGGGGTCGTTTAGCAAACAATCGTCACCCGCCAATCCATCCCCCGTATAACCTAGCTGTTGGTGGGGTCGTTTAGCAAACAATCGTCACCCGCCAATCCATCCCCCGAATAACCTAGCTGTTGGTGGGGTCGTTTAGCAAACAATCGTCACCCGCCAATCCATCCCCCGTATAACCTAGCTGTTGGTGGGGTCGTTTAGCAAACAATCGTCACCCGCCAATCCATCCCCCGTATAACCTAGCTGTTGGTGGGGTCGTTTAGCAAACAATCGTCACCTGCTAATCCATCCCCCGTATAACCTAGCTGTTGGTGGGGTCGTTTAGCAAACAATCGTCACCCGCCAATCCATCCCCCGTATAACCTAGCTGTTAGTGGGGTCGTTTAGCAATCAATCCTCACCCACTAATCCATCCCCCGTATAACCTAGCTGTTAGTGGGGTCGTTTAGCAAACAATCGTCACCCGCTAATCCATCCCCCGTATAACCTAGCTGTTGGTGGGGTCGTTTAGCAATCAATCGTCACCTGCTAATCCATCCCCCGTAAGGTATAACCTAGCTGTTAGTGGGGTCGTTTAGCAATCAATCGTCACCCGCCAATCCATCCCCCGTATAACCTAGCTGTTGGTGGAGTCGTTTAGCAAACAATCGTCACCCGCCAATCCATCCCCCGTATAACCTAGCTGTTGGTGGGGTCGTTTAGCAAACAATCGTCACCTGCTAATCCATCCCCCGTATAACCTAGCTGTTGGTGGGGTCGTTTAGCAATCAATCGTCACCTGCTAATCCATCCCTCGTAAGGTATAACCTAGCTGTTAGTGGGGTCGTTTAGCAAACAATCGTCACCCGCTAATCCATCCCCCGTATAACCTAGCTGTTGGTGGGGTCGTTTAGCAAACAATCGTCACCCGCTAATCCATCCCCCGTAAGGTATAACCTAGCTGTTAGTGGGGTCGTTTAGCAATCAATCGTCACCCGCCAATCCATCCCCCGTATAACCTAGCTGTTGGTGGGGTCGTTTAGCAAACAATCGTCACCCGCCAATCCATCCCCCGTATAACCTAGCTGTTGGTGGGGTCGTTTAGCAAACAATCGTCACCTGCTAATCCATCCCTCGTAAGGTATAACCTAGCTGTTAGTGGGATCGTTTAGCAAACAATCGTCACCCGCTAATCCATCCCCCGTATAACCTAGCTGTTGGTGGGGTCGTTTAGCAAACAATCGTCACCTGCTAATCCATCCCTCGTAAGGTATAACCTAGCTGTTAGTGGGATCGTTTAGCAAACAATCGTCACCCGCTAATCCATCCCCCGTATAACCTAGCTGTTGGTGGGGTCGTTTAGCAAACAATCGTCACCTGCTAATCCATCCCTCGTATAACCTAGCTGTTGGTGGGGTCGTTTAGCAAACAATCCTCACCCGCTAATCCATCCCTCGTATGGTACAACCTAGCTGTTAGTGGGGTCGTTTAGCAAACAATCGTCACCCGCTAATCCATCCCTCGTAAGGTATAACCTAGCTGTTAGTGGGGTCGTTTAGCAAACAATCGTCACCTGCTAATCCATCCCCCGTATGGTATAACCTAGCTGTTAGTGGGGTCGTTTAGCAAACAATCCTCACCTGCTAATCCATCCCCCGTATGGTATAACCTAGCTGTTAGTGGGGTCGTTTAGCAAACAATCCTCACCTGCTAATCCATCCCCCGTATAACCTAGCTGTTAGTGGGGTCGTTTAGCAAACAATCCTCACCTGCTAATCCATCCCTCGTATGGTATAACCTAGCTGTTAGTGGGGTCGTTTAGCAAACATTCCTCACCTGCTAATCCATCCCTCGTATGGTATAACCTAGCTGTTAGTGGGGTCGTTTAGCAAACAATCCTCACCTGCTAATCCATCCCTCGTAAGGTATAACCTAGCTGTTAGTGGGGTCGTTTAGCAAACAATCCTCACCCACTAATCCATCCCTCGTAAGGTATAACCTAGCTGTTAGTGGGGTCGTTTAGCAAACAATCCTCACCCGCCAATCCATCCCCCGTATAACCTAGCTGTTAGTGGGGTCGTTTAGCAAACAATCCTCACCCGCTAATCCATCCCTCGTATAACCTAGCTGTTAGTGGGGTCGTTTAGCAAACAATCGTCACCCGCCAATCCATCCCCCGTAAGGTATAACCTAGCTGTTGGTGGGGTCGTTTAGCAAACAATCGTCACCCGCCAATCCATCCCCCGTATGGTATAACCTAGCTGTTAGTGGGGTCGTTTAGCAAACAATCCTCACCCACTAATCCATCCCCCGTATAACCTAGCTGTTAGTGGGGTCGTTTAGCAAACAATCCTCACCCACTAATCCATCCCCCGTATAACCTAGCTGTTAGTGGGGTCGTTTAGCAAACAATCCTCACCTGCTAATCCATCCCTCGTAAGGTATAACCTAGCTGTTGGTGGGGTCGTTTAGCAAACAATCGTCACCCGCTAATCCATCCCCCGTATAACCTAGCTGTTAGTGGGGTCGTTTAGCAAACAATCGTCACCCGCCAATCCATCCCCCGTATGGTATAACCTAGCTGTTGGTGGGGTCGTTTAGCAAACAATCGTCACCCGCTAATCCATCCCCCGTATAACCTAGCTGTTAGTGGGGTCGTTTAGCAAACAATCCTCACCTGCTAATCCATCCCCCGTATGGTATAACCTAGCTGTTGGTGGGGTCGTTTAGCAAACAATCCTCACCCACTAATCCATCCCCCGTATAACCTAGCTGTTAGTGGGGTCGTTTAGCAAACAATCCTCACCTGCTAATCCATCCCTCGTAAGGTATAACCTAGCTGTTAGTAGTGGGGTCGTTTAGCAAACAATCGTCACCCGCCAATCCATCCCCCGTATAACCTAGCTGTTAGTGGGGTCGTTTAGCAAACAATCGTCACCCACCAATCCATCCCCCGTATAACCTAGCTGTTAGTGGGGTCGTTTAGCAAACAATCGTCACCTGCTAATCCATCCCTCGTATGGTATAACCTAGCTGTTAGTGGGGTCATTTAGCAAACAATCGTCACCCGCCAATCCATCCCCCGTATAACCTAGCTGTTAGTGGGGTCGTTTGGCAAACAATCGTCACCTGCTAATCCATCCCTCGTATAACCTAGCTGTTAGTGGGGTCGTTTAGCAAACAATCGTCACCCGCCAATCCATCCCCCGTATAACCTAGCTGTTGGTGGGGTCGTTTAGCAAACAATCGTCACCCGCTAATCCATCCCCCGTATGGTATAACCCAGCTGTTAGTAGTGGGGTCGTTTAGCAAACAATCGTCACCCGCCAATCCATCCCCCGTATAACCTAGCTGTTAGTGGGGTCGTTTAGCAAACAATCGTCACCCGCTAATCCATCCCCCGTATAACCTAGCTGTTAGTGGGGTCGTTTAGCAAACAATCGTCACCCGCCAATCCATCCCCCGTATAACCTAGCTGTTAGTGGGGTCGTTTAGCAAACAATCGTCACCCGCCAATCCATCCCCCGTATAACCTAGCTGTTAGTGGGGTCGTTTAGCAAACAATCGTCACCTGCTAATCCATCCCTCGTATGGTATAACCTAGCTGTTAGTGGGGTCATTTAGCAAACAATCGTCACCCGCCAATCCATCCCCCGTATAACCTAGCTGTTAGTGGGGTCGTTTGGCAAACAATCGTCACCTGCTAATCCATCCCTCGTATGGTATAACCTAGCTGTTAGTGGGGTCGTTTAGCAAACAATCGTCACCCGCCAATCCATCCCCCGTATAACCTAGCTGTTAGTGGGATCGTTTAGCAAACAATCGTCACCCGCTAATCCATCCCCCGTATAACCTAGCTGTTAGTGGGGTCGTTTAGCAAACAATCGTCACCCGCCAATCCATCCCCCGTATAACCTAGCTGTTAGTGGGGTCGTTTAGCAAACAATCGTCACCCGCTAATCCATCCCCCGTATAACCTAGCTGTTAGTGGGGTCGTTTAGCAAACAATCGTCACCCACTAATCCATCCCCCGTAAGGTATAACCTAGCTGTTAGTGGGGTCGTTTAGCAAACAATCTTCACCCGCCAATCCATCCCCCGTATAACCTAGCTGTTAGTGGGGTCGTTTAGCAATCAATCGTCACCCGCCAATCCATCCCCCGTAAGGTATAACCTAGCTGTTGGTGGGGTCGTTTAGCAAACAATCGTCACCCGCCAATCCATCCCCCGTAAGGTATAACCTAGCTGTTAGTGGGGTCGTTTAGCAAACAATCCTCACCTGCTAATCCATCCCCCGTATAACCTAGCTGTTAGTGGGGTCGTTTAGCAAACAATCCTCACCTGCTAATCCATCCCCCGTATAACCTAGCTGTTGGTGGGGTCGTTTAGCAAACAATCGTCACCCGCCAATCCATCCCCCGTATAACCTAGCTGTTGGTGGGGTCGTTTAGCAAACAATCGTCACCCGCCAATCCATCCCCCGTATGGTATAACCTAGCTGTTAGTGGGATCGTTTAGCAAACAATCGTCACCTGCTAATCCATCCCCCGTATAACCTAGCTGTTGGTGGGGTCGTTTAGCAAACAATCGTCACCCGCTAATCCATCCCCCGTAAGGTATAACCTAGCTGTTAGTGGGGTCGTTTAGCAAACAATCGTCACCCGCCAATCCATCCCCCGTATAACCTAGCTGTTAGTGGGGTCGTTTAGCAAACAATCGTCACCCGCCAATCCATCCCCCGTATAACCTAGCTGTTAGTGGGATCGTTTAGCAAACAATCGTCACCCGCTAATCCATCCCCCGTATAACCTAGCTGTTAGTGGGGTCGTTTAGCAATCAATCGTCACCCGCCAATCCATCCCCCGTATAACCTAGCTGTTGGTGGGGTCGTTTAGCAATCAATCGTCACCCGCCAATCCATCCCCCGTATAACCTAGCTGTTGGTGGGGTCGTTTAGCAATCAATCGTCACCTGCTAATCCATCCCCCGTAAGGTATAACCTAGCTGTTAGTGGGGTCGTTTAGCAATCAATCGTCACCCGCCAATCCATCCCCCGTATAACCTAGCTGTTGGTGGGGTCGTTTAGCAAACAATCGTCACCCGCCAATCCATCCCCCGTATAACCTAGCTGTTGGTGGGGTCGTTTAGCAAACAATCGTCACCTGCTAATCCATCCCCCGTATAACCTAGCTGTTGGTGGGGTCGTTTAGCAAACAATCGTCACCCGCCAATCCATCCCCCGTATAACCTAGCTGTTGGTGGGGTCGTTTAGCAAACAATCGTCACCCGCCAATCCATCCCCCGTATAACCTAGCTGTTGGTGGGGTCGTTTAGCAAACAATCGTCACCCGCCAATCCATCCCCCGTATAACCTAGCTGTTGGTGGGGTCGTTTAGCAAACAATCGTCACCCGCCAATCCATCCCCCGTATAACCTAGCTGTTGGTGGGGTCGTTTAGCAAACAATCGTCACCTGCTAATCCATCCCCCGTATAACCTAGCTGTTGGTGGGGTCGTTTAGCAAACAATCGTCACCCGCCAATCCATCCCCCGTATAACCTAGCTGTTAGTGGGGTCGTTTAGCAATCAATCCTCACCCACTAATCCATCCCCCGTATAACCTAGCTGTTAGTGGGGTCGTTTAGCAAACAATCGTCACCCGCTAATCCATCCCCCGTATAACCTAGCTGTTGGTGGGGTCGTTTAGCAATCAATCGTCACCTGCTAATCCATCCCCCGTAAGGTATAACCTAGCTGTTAGTGGGGTCGTTTAGCAATCAATCGTCACCCGCCAATCCATCCCCCGTATAACCTAGCTGTTGGTGGAGTCGTTTAGCAAACAATCGTCACCCGCCAATCCATCCCCCGTATAACCTAGCTGTTGGTGGGGTCGTTTAGCAAACAATCGTCACCTGCTAATCCATCCCCCGTATAACCTAGCTGTTGGTGGGGTCGTTTAGCAATCAATCGTCACCTGCTAATCCATCCCTCGTAAGGTATAACCTAGCTGTTAGTGGGGTCGTTTAGCAAACAATCGTCACCCGCTAATCCATCCCCCGTATAACCTAGCTGTTGGTGGGGTCGTTTAGCAAACAATCGTCACCCGCTAATCCATCCCCCGTAAGGTATAACCTAGCTGTTAGTGGGGTCGTTTAGCAATCAATCGTCACCCGCCAATCCATCCCCCGTATAACCTAGCTGTTGGTGGGGTCGTTTAGCAAACAATCGTCACCCGCCAATCCATCCCCCGTATAACCTAGCTGTTGGTGGGGTCGTTTAGCAAACAATCGTCACCTGCTAATCCATCCCTCGTAAGGTATAACCTAGCTGTTAGTGGGATCGTTTAGCAAACAATCGTCACCCGCTAATCCATCCCCCGTATAACCTAGCTGTTGGTGGGGTCGTTTAGCAAACAATCGTCACCTGCTAATCCATCCCTCGTAAGGTATAACCTAGCTGTTAGTGGGATCGTTTAGCAAACAATCGTCACCCGCTAATCCATCCCCCGTATAACCTAGCTGTTGGTGGGGTCGTTTAGCAAACAATCGTCACCTGCTAATCCATCCCTCGTATAACCTAGCTGTTAGTGGGGTCGTTTAGCAAACAATCCTCACCTGCTAATCCATCCCCCGTAAGGTATAACCTAGCTGTTAGTGGGATCGTTTAGCAATCAATCGTCACCTGCTAATCCATCCCCCGTATAACCTAGCTGTTAGTGGGGTCGTTTAGCAAACAATCCTCACCTGCTAATCCATCCCCCGTATAACCTAGCTGTTGGTGGGATCGTTTAGCAAACAATCGTCACCCGCTAATCCATCCCTCGTATAACCTAGCTGTTGGTGGGGTCGTTTAGCAAACAATCGTCACCTGCTAATCCATCCCTCGTAAGGTATAACCTAGCTGTTGGTGGGGTCGTTTAGCAAACAATCGTCACCTGCTAATCCATCCCCCGTAAGGTATAACCTAGCTGTTAGTGGGGCCGTTTAGCAAACAATCGTCACCCTCTAATCCATCCCCCGTAAGGTATAACCTAGCTGTTAGTGGGGTCGTTTAGCAAACAATCCTCACCCACTAATCCATCCCCCGTAAGGTATAACCTAGCTGTTAGTGGGGTCGTTTAGCAAACAATCCTCACCTGCTAATCCATCCCTCGTATAACCTAGCTGTTGGTGGGGTCGTTTAGCAAACAATCGTCACCCACTAATCCATCCCCCGTAAGGTATAACCTAGCTGTTAGTGGGGTCGTTTAGCAAACAATCCTCACCCACTAATCCATCCCCCGTAAGGTATAACCTAGCTGTTAGTGGGATCGTTTAGCAAACAATCGTCACCCGCTAATCCATCCCCCGTATAACCTAGCTGTTAGTGGGGTCGTTTAGCAAACAATCGTCACCTGCTAATCCATCCCCCGTATAACCTAGCTGTTAGTGGGGTCGTTTAGCAAACAATCGTCACCCGCTAATCCATCCCCCGTATAACCTAGCTGTTAGTGGGGTCGTTTAGCAAACGATAATCATGATCAAGCATATGTTCAAGCCAAAAGTTTGACAAATTCATTTAATCATAAGTGCAAAACGTTACTGCGACATCGAAGCTTGAATATATCACATATTGTAATTTGTATCCGAGTACAAGTTTGAATGTTGTAATGTTTTCCAGGTTAGCCAACTGAAGACGAGTGTGGCGCAGAAAGGTGCGGAACTGGAGCGGCGGCAGGAGGAGTGTAACCACTTGGTGCGGATCAGCGAGCAGCGGAGGTGAGACCGCGGAGCGATTCATAGCGATACATAACTCTAATTTGTACAAAATCAGATTTAAGCCTTGAAGATACACTTTAATTTCTTGTAAAATGCGGCTTTAAACCTGATTTATATAATGTTGAAATCAACCCTTGATTCCATGGCTCAATGCCCTTGATTAAAATGACTTTCATTGAGTAACCATGGCAACGGTCAACCGGCACAAGTATCCCGCTGATGACGAACTTGCTTCATGTTACCTGGGAGGTGACCCGGGTAGATCGTATCTCTGTTTAATCCCCGCCACCGTCCATCTTTACACGGGCTTTTCAAGGTTTTCCTCTATAGTCTAGTTCCTTTTCACTATCCTTCTCATCAACCAAGAAACCTTCATCTCATCATCTCATTAATTATTCCTCCTCCGACAATAATAGGTATCATCACAGTGCGTCATTGAACCCAATATTAACAAGCTATCAAGAGTTGATCTCAAGCCATTGATGGAAATATTCAGACTTTCGTGTGTTTTGTACGGAAGATTATCAGTGGATATATCATTAGTATTATTATTTATTATTATGTACTGACATACAGCTATTTATGCTAAATAAAGACATTACTTACTTTAGATTAGAAAACTGAATATACTGAGACATGTGGCTGAGTGGTTATCACATTGAACCGTCATTCAGGAGATCGGGGTTCGATTCCCGCCATAATCGACCATCCTGACTAGGGTTTTTCGTGGTTTCCCTCTGTCGTTCAGGTCCACACTGGTATGGTTCCTCAACAACAGGACACGACTGACACTTTCTCAGTATTAAAAAACACCTAATAAAATAACCTTTCATCTCATCATCCCATCATTTCATATATCATTCACCGACGCCAATAGATCTCAGTCATCCAGTGACGTAACTAGGAATTTTGGGCCCCGGGTATAGTTGTTGAAGTATTTTGTTGTATTATAAATGTTAATAGACCCGTAGACAAGTTGAAATTTTTTACTTTGCGGGTCCATAGTATTTTAATATATGTATTTGTTTGATATTAAAAAAAAAACTTGCAAAAATAAAATTGTTTAAAAAAAACTACATTTTCAGTACTATGAGCTTCTACTTCCGACAGGCCCCTCTCTCCCCCTCTCAGACCATTATTCATCTGTTGCTCCCATGACTCAAGTCATGAATACTATGAAGTCAGTTATTTTTCAAGTGATTTCAGAAAAGTATTTTTTCAGTCATACGTTCTTTATATTCTGGTTATCGTTAAAACATATTTCTGATGATACAGCATGGGCCCCGGCTGCCCCTGCGATAGTTACGCCACTGCAGTCATCAGTACAGTGCGTCATTAAACCCAATATAAATTAATAAATAAAACTGAATGACCTTGTTGTGTTTCAGGCAGGAGAACCTGATGCTTCAAGGTCGCCTGAATGGCCTCGACCAGCGTAGCAAGGACCTGCTCCTCCAGCAGGGGGCAGCAGTGTCGGGCGCCGCGGTGGCTCTGTCGGGTCTAAGCTCGCGGCTCGACGGCCTGGTGGACCAACTAGTGACGTCTTACGATATTTCCGAGAAGGACCTGGAGGTAGTGGGGGCGTGGGTTGTTTCCGACACTAACACTTCCGTTAGTACGAACTGAAACTAACAAAATTAGGGAGATTTTAGAATTCTTCAGCAATATTGTAGATCTTGAGCTAATTTCTGTACACCTTGCTTTTTAAATAATTCACTAACCGGCTTTAGTCATGAAATGTGTACTAGATTTGCACAACACAATCAATACCACGCATGCAAACAATGAAATAGTAACTACAATAAGCAAGCACCAGTGACGATGGTTGCGATTTGTTCAACGTTCGTACTTTCATTTTGAAAATAATTGAGAAACGTTTCGACAGACTAGGTTCAAATTGAGAACGTAATTTGAAGTCAAGTCGATAACGTAGACTATTAATAGGTACTGTAGTTATATGCAAAGTAAGCTTTCTTCTAATCTTTAAAATGAGATGAAAATTAATGAATTTTCATAAATCCTGTGAATTTGGATCCATCAAATTACAACAAAAAATTAGAATATGTGTTTAGGATAGTATACAACTGACTTTCATCTTCTTTCTCCACATTTCGAAAGTTCAGAACGCGCATCGCTTTGTATTTCATTCATAATTTGTTTTATTGCTAATACCGTGTCTTTTAATATGCTAACGCGTGACTCTTACACGCCACCCTCAGTTACTACTAACGAATCATCTCTAGTGTTTGATCTATCTGCTAATAGTCCCCTTCACGTTGAACGTTGTCGGCTAGCTTTGGGCAACAAGTGTCAGCTTATAGTTCTAGCATCGACTGGCTAACGTGACTAGGAAACAAAGTATTACCGGTACGCTAATCAAATGACAATTGCACATTTTTAATGCATTCCAATTTGAAGCCCATTTATTGGTAAGTGCCAGTAAATCAAAAGTATTAAATTAATGTTGTTTTGATTAATGTAGGATTCCCAAGTAGGTTGAGCAATACAACTGAAACAATATAGTCTTGATGTTGGCATGCTTGTCAAAATTGCCTTGCATGAAAATTAGAATGAATAATCAAAAGTCAATTACATTTTGTACAGAGAATGATTGTTTAGAAACTAGAATTAGTAGGGTTGCCAGTTGATCTTTGACACATTGATACGTATCCATCTATCTCATATAATAATTCATTGTGTTTTTAGCTCGTATTGAAACAGTCAATAAATCATTAATCAATATGTATTTCCAATTCAAAGATCTACAGTGAAACCTCTATCCATTGTTTTTCAAGGGACCAGGAAAATGAAACCATCCATCCAGGAAAATCTAACATTGATTATATGGGAGTAGAGTGAGAAAAAATGAATGATACACGCAGGAGAACAATGAATCTAGTAACGATGTATGGAGGTTTCACTGTACTTGCCAATAAGGGAGTGTAACTTTCGCATATTTTGTAAGCGGTTGGTCAACTTTTGTGCTGATGTAAAATTGACGCTCACAAGTTACACCCACGTTCTTACTGTGACTCATTTCACTTTCTTCTCCAAGCTAGTTCTACCCTGAACTAAAATGGTGTGGGATGAGGAAATATCGATATATTCGATTATCAATTATTTCAAGTTGTTCATTGAAACATCCAAATGAACGACATGTCGTCAATGACTATCGATCTTGAGAATCATATTGAACGGCAACCCTAAAGCAGGGTTTCCAGTTCTAATTTCTTTGACGCTCAACACGATATCGGTACAATTTTTGTCAACGTTTTCGTGACGTCATAGCCTTCATCACCGGTACCTTAAACTCACAGGCTTCTCTGAATGTGAGGAACTGAGCTGTCAGATTACTATTTGCTGCACTTTTCTTGAGGCCCGGTTTTACGAAACTGGATTAAGCAATAGTTAGTGGATTAACTTGTTATCACCATTGGTTACATATGTTATTTTCGTACCTTTAATTAATAGTTAGTGGATTAGTACCCTAACTAAGATTAGTAAAACCGGGCTCAATCAAGGTACAAAAATACCATTGGTAACCAAGGGTAATAACAAGCTAATCCACTAATCATCGCTTAATCAACAAATTTATCATTCGTAAAACGGGACCTAACTAAGATTGGTAAAGTCACGCAATTATAATTATACAATCACTGGTTTCCTGAGCCACCTGAATAAATAATTCTACTTCACCAGGGGGCGCATTCCTGTACGATTTAATCCGGTTTTAAGTGATATTGGTACTAACTTGGTATTCCTAAAAAGATAGACCCGCAAATAATACCAGAAAAGCAGGATTAACTTAAACCTGCCAAAGAGCGGGTTTAGCGTGTTTTAAGATTCACTTCAAGATTTCAAATATTAATTTAAATATCCAATATAGTGAATATCGTTACGGGAATGCAATTTCTAGAATAAGAACTGAAGGCAACGGAATGCGAATGTTTTGAAATGATTTTACCATCAGTTTTATTATTAATAATTCATTTGCCAGAATTCTTTTCGAAGCTTTTATCCTTATGTTGTTCTAAGAGCTGATATTCACATCGGCAAATCGGTTGCAACGTTAGCGCGGCTGCTTCCAGAGGAAGACGGACGGGGTTCGAACCCAGTTAGGTCAACTTTTTGTTTTTCATTTCATTTCATTGAAAATTGTGCTTTAGGCTGAGATTTTATTTAGTTCAAGTTTTGTTGAAATTGGATGATATTTAGGTACATTTTAGCTGATTTGTAACAACATTTGTCAAAAAACTGTTTTACCGACGTACTAACCTACGCTTCCCTTAAACCTACTATAAAACTAGTACAGGAATACGAAGTTAAACCTCTCTAAACCGGTATCAACACGGTATTAACTTGGACTAGGTTTATCTAGATAACACCAATTGTACAGGAATGCACCCCCTGGCATAACAATTCTGGATGAGAAATCTAGCAATGAGGTTCTAAAAGCGTGGTGATGTTTCAAATTGCAGTTTTTATGGATAGGTGAGTCGATTTCTTTTTTTTTGTCATTCGATGTAAATTCTAACAACACCAGAAGCAGATGAATCACAATCGCGTGGACATCCGGTAAAATCGTAATTTTGGACGAAAGTTGGAGTTGAGTCGATAATCACGACACCGGAACGGTGTTGTGAACCGCCATGTTGTTTAGGTGAATACTGGCTTGTGATTGGCCAGTTGGGAAAATTGTGTTGCAAGACAAGAAAAAATCGGAACTGGAAGCCCTGCTTAAGAATTAGTCATAAAACTAGACAAGTAGAATGGAAAACTATCTTGCACGATATTCACAAACAATTTGTTTCATAATGGGTCAAACAATTAATGGTTGTGTTTTCGATTAAGGACGTGATATTCCACAACGAGGCGTACAGCAAGAGCAACGGCAGCAGTGCCGTAGCGAGCCCCGAGAAGACGTTGAACTTCCACGAGCCATCGCCGTCGCCCAAACGCCGCGCTTCTTTCTTGTCCGCCGTAGTCAAGGCGATCCGCAACGCAACCACTCAGTCGACGTATGCCGAGAAAATAAACGAAACCGTAAAAAACGGTGGAAATGATAGCAAATCTAACGGAGGTTAGTAAGATGGAAATTTTAAAAAATGTAAGGATAAATATAATATACTAGCACAAATAGCTGAATTGCTAACATGCTCGCTCCATGTGATCTTGGGAGGTGAGGGGCATATCAAAGCTCAGTTCAAAGCTTTACAGGGGTATTTCATGGATTTCCTCTGTAGTTTAGGCTAATGCCGGGATGGTTCCTACAATACAGGCCTCGACTGCTTCTTTCCCAACCTTCACCTCAAAATCCACTATCTCATTGATAATAATAATTAGAGTTGCCGTTCGATATGAAAACTTATATTGATTATCGTTTACTTAATATCGGTTATTAATCATATTATATCGATATTCTTTCTCCTAATCGATAATCGTATCTAATGTCAAAATGTCGTATCGCATCGGAATTATTGTGTTACAAATTGCGGTCTAAGCAGCTGTGTTGATTGATTCATTGACAAGTGGTTGACCTTGGACTACGTGCGAGATTTCAGTCCCAGCAGGAAGGGGTAGAAAGATAATGGGATAGAGGAAGAGGCAGATTTCTGAGCTGTAAACAAAGTGCAAGTAACATCATACATCTGGAATTCATTATTCATCTTAATAGAATACCATATAGTTAGAGGTACGTGAAATAAGCAAACTGTTTTATACTTTTAAGCTTTCAAAATTTGAAAATTCGTATTTTGCAAAATTTTTAGTAAAATACTCAAAAATAATGTTGAATTTACGAAAAATTGAACGAATTACTGTAAATACCATCACTGTGGGTAGTACACTCTTAATATTGTCGAAATAACGCTGTTCATAGCTTCCCGCGTATTGTCCGTGTCCGGTCGGGTGATCGCTAGTGCCGAATGTAATCAAAGTAACCCGAGCACGCGGGGCGCCAGATACTACGTCAATACACTTCTTATGTATGGGCGCGCGTACCAACAATTTTATTACGTACCTTGAGAGTTGAGAAATCGCCAATGAAACCTACGTGGACTTTAAATGACAAGTTGAGATGAGGAAATAACAAAATCCGAGTTTGAAACCAACACACTTTTTAATCTTGAGAAGAAAATATTCCTGGTACAGCATTTTATTTTATTAAGCTTTTGTTTTCAACGAGATAATGGTGGTCTGGTGCCGTGGGGCCGTCGACCAGCTGCTCGCAACTCGCAAGCGACAACAAAGATTCTCTGTTAGGACTTTGCAACAGTAACAGAGTCAGACGCAATGTCGGGAGGGAGGTATTTCCAAGGGCTTGATGCGTTTGGTGCGGCAACAGCACGTGCGATTGGGATCTATTTTCCTGCGGGTTTACCCAGATAAGACAATTCTTGACAGCACGTCTTGAGTTTATAACAAGACTAATGAGTTGTGTTCCGGGTATTACGATATTTTTTGTCAAGGTTTCATGTAAAACAAATCATTTATACTGAAAAATGAATGTTATCTTTCTTTTGGTGGCTATTTCGTTGAATAGAATAAATTTGCTTTATACTGTTCAAAATTATCTTTTTCGTGATGATTCGTGAAATAGAAAACAACTTCAAACGCATCCTAACACTATGAAACATGAAGAAATCATGAAATTAAATGTCTTTGGGATTATTCATTTTTTTTCGCATTTTTCGTCAATGCGAAAAATACGTACCTCTACGTATAGTCCCGAATTTAATTCGAGGGTTTTTCTCGAAATTTCAAACCCAAAAGTCACCCTCGGCCTATATGCGAATCTTGGCCTATAATCCTTCAAAAATACGTTTTTTGCTCATTTTAATTGGGCCTAAGCTTACTACATCCGCACTCGTAATAACGGAATCGACGAGAAGCTGAGAGATACTCCACTATAAAAACACGTTTAATAAATGTTTAATCATGAAGAAGCATCATTTCCATCATTTTTATTTGACGTGCAATAATAAACATAGCACAGATCGAGCTGTTTGCTGCATGGTGTGCGTCTTTTTACTACGCGCTACCCTGACACTGATGCGGTCAGACCTTGACGACCACGAGACTGTTTAGCGTGGAAAAAACACTCGAGACGGGCAATCAATTGAGGCCTCTGTCAACAGTTTGTCACAAGTCGTTTTGGCCGGTGGCATAGCTGGGCTTATATTTATATTCAAGACAATACGGTACCCTTTATAGGTTAAAGTGCTTTGCAGTCTGTACCTCATATTGCAATCTCTTTGCCGATCCTACAAACTACAACCCAACCGCGCAATAGGCCCAAGTCTATATTTTCGTCTCTTGCGCATATCAACTCTGACGTCATTGCAAACAGCGTTTGTCATTGGCTTTCGAGTGCTCGATAGAAAACAAGAACTTTCGCGCCACATGCACTGATTGGAGCAATTACATAAAGGGTAAAATAGTAAGTTTGAAAAGGAAAGAATGTTCATTTCGATAATTGAAAATAATCATATTGATATCGTATCGCCGAGATTGAATCGATTATCGTATCGTTTGAAAAAATATCGATCTAAATCGATGATCGATTATTGTTGGAAACCTTAATAATAATAATCATAGCAAAACAATTGATATAGACCTACAATGTAATTACCGTAATACAGAAATTAAACAATATAATTATAATAACATCTTTTTATCAACAATTTCCATCGACATTTTCAATACACCTCTTTAATTCCTCAAACCTTTTCATTCTATAATATCTTCTCTCATCATTATATCTGATACCTTTATGAAATCTGCTGTTTTGACCGTGAGAACTCGTAGAATTTAAATACGTATTTTCTCCGTTCCTGGTGTCATATGTACCGGTAGGCCTACGTACGTCTATGTCTTCATTAAAGATTATTTCAAGTCCCAAGTAGTCGCGAAATAACCAACTTTATCTTCGCGTATAAATATGAAAGCATACAACATCAATCTTTGCTTGATACTCGGTCATAAAACACAGACTGAGACAAGTGGTCGAGTGGCTAGCACACTGAACCGTCATTCAGGAGACCAGGGATGTTTTATCGCTCTACTCTTCTATTGGTCAATCATGTAGGATTCAACACTGCATGATTGAGATGTAGAACTCCAGTCTATCTGAAATCCCACGTGATTCAGGCACGCAGTGTTGACCTTGACCGATGTTGATGCGTTTACACGAGGTGTTTCATTACTCAACAACGTAGGATTGGCACTACAGTGCCTCGTCTGATCAGGCTATAAGATTCAGGCACGCAGTGTTGACCTTGACCGATGTTGATGCGTTTACACAGTGTTTCATTGGTCAACAACGGAGGATTGGCACTACAGTGTCTCGTCTGATCAGGCTATAAGATTCAGGCACGCAGTGTTGACCTTGACCGATGTTAATGCGTTCACATGAAGTGTTTCATTGTTCAACAACGTAGGATTGGCACTACAGTGCCTCGTCTGATCTGGCTATAAGATTCAGGCACGCAGTGTTGACCTTGACCGATGTTGATGCGTTCACACGAAGTGTTTCATTGTTCAACAACGTAGGATTGGCACTACAGTGCCTCGTCTGATCTGGCTATAAGATTCAGGCACGCAGTGTTGACCTTGACCGATGTTAATGCGTTCACATGAAGTGTTTCATTGTTCAACAACGTAGGATTGGCACTACAGTGCCTCGTCTGATCTGGCTATAAGATTCAGGCACGCAGTGTTGACCTTGACCGATGTTGATGCGTTCACATGAAGTGTTTCATTGTTCAACAACGTAGGATTGGCACTACAGTGCCTCGTCTGATCTGGCTATAAGATTCAGGCACGCAGTGTTGACCTTGACCGATGTTAATGCGTTCACATGAAGTGTTTCATTGTTCAACAACGTAGGATTGGCACTACAGTGCCTCGTCTGATCTGGCTATATGATTCAGGCACGCAGTGTTGACCTTGACCGATGTTGATGCGTTCACACGAAGTGTTTCATTGTTCAACAACGTAGGATTGGCACTACAGTGCCTCGTCTGTTCAGGCCATTACTTATCAATACTTCTTCTTCTTCCTTCCTTCCTAAACCTTTGGCTTGTTCATTAACTGGACAAAATAAGTTTGTCTTGTCATGTTTTTCTTGGTCTCCCTACACTTTGCTAACCTCTCTGAAATGTATCTCTAGCAACCTTCACAATCTGTTGTTCTGGCACACGATCATTGTGCCTATTTCACTTCACGTCTCTCTTCCACCCAGTCACGTATTGCACATTGCTCTTATATTAAGACTTTGAACTCTGTTCATCAGTGTGTTGTTAGTAATTTTGCGGAGAGTTTTCATTTCTGTGGATTCCATGATTCTTTTGGTGAAGGCTGTTTTCCGTCTTGTCTCTGCTGCATGAGTAATGATCGGTCTCACCAAACTCTTCTATATCCCCTCCTCCCCTTTCTCTCTTTGAGTAAGTGCTTATTACTCCATATCATATCACATATCTAGGGGTGTGCGAATCCATGTTTTTCATTTTGAACCGAATCTTCATCAAAATTACCGAATCCGAACCTTTTTAACATGCATTGTGAAGTGTAATAATGGGACAAACGACACTGCTGATCAAGGGTCAGTTGATCCAGGAAGTGGAAATCTTATCGCAGCATTCTCATAATTACATCAGCATCAGCATTCTATGTAGCACAAGTCTAACCATCACAGCAATTGTTCTTGAGAATGGACAATGCAATGTTGCCACGTTTTTGGCGCCAAGATTCAAAATTTTCAACTCTTTTATGTTGGACCAAATCCGAATCTGAAAGTGGATTCGGATTCGAAAAACATGGATTTGCACACCCTTACACATATCATATCTTATCATATCTTATCACATATGCTTTTATATATACAGTAAACCCTCGTTAATCCAAACTCAGTTAATCCAAAATTGGACATATTTTGAACTTGAAGTCAGTCCCCGGCTGAAGGTATAGGCATTTCAATGTTAATGAATATGGTTAATCCGAATTCCAGCTAATCCGTAATTCGAACTAATATTCCGACCCTCAATTGCTTTAGCACTGTTCTCGGATGAGATGATCCAAAATAGATCGAGTGAATTCTTTGAATTGATCATTATTTTCGTAAATTCCATCCTTTTTATTTGAAGCGTAACAATAGGCCGAAGCCAGCTCAGCTGTTCGCTGCCACTGAATACGTCATCCGACTCTGAATGCGCTCAGGCCGCTCCAAAGACCTTGGTACATCTAACTTCGTCAGTTTAGATACTAAGGTCTTTGGCCGCTCTGTCTGTTCTTGACGAGCGGTAAGCTTGGAACACTCAATCACTCGGAACGGCCGAGCGCCAATGGAAGCTGGCTATCTAACGTTCGTTTGCTGTCGAAGATGGCCGAATACACACGTTCAGTGATTCGGTTCCTCGCACATGTAGCATCTAGCTTTCTCTCGCGCTCAATACGAAATTGCTTCAATTCTAACCGGGAAGTGTGATGATTTTCGTGGAAAAGGAGTTTTTTGGTTAATCCGAATTTTTATAAATCTAAATCACTTTTTGGGGTCCCTTGAATTTCGGATAACCGAGGGTTTACTGTATTATACTGTTTTATACGTCGTGGAAAATGAAAAATTAGAATTCAATATAGACTGGCGCTATCCTACTAGAATTCCGTTAGTAGCCGTGGATAAGATTGTAAAACACTATGATTGCGCTAAGGGTCCCACGCATGCTGGGATGAAACTTTTCAATAAATTACCTCTTAATATCATGAATCAACTAGGAATAAAATTTAAGCTGGCCCTTAAATCGTATCTGATACAGAAGAGTTTTTATTCTATAAATGATTTTTTGGCAGATAAAGATTGAAATTCCAATATAATTAGCTTTTCAACTTTTAAATGTAGTGTGGTGTGCGTATGATTCCATGTAACTTTGTAAGAGTGTGAGGGTGTAATTGTTTGGAAGTTTTGTATCTTTCTGTTTATTTCTATCTCATATTTTAGCGTAAATTGACGATGTGACGATGCTCAATGTTGTAACATGCCATCTGATGAGAAAATAATCATTATCATTATCATTATCAATACACTGTGAACTATTTTGTTCCAGTGTCTCGATCTGGCACCCCTGCGCCCGACTGTAACGGCGTGGATGAGGAAGCGGCGCGATCTCCTCTGCGCCTGGCCAACAGCGAGTCGCTGCACAACCTGTCGCAAGCGATCCTGGACCGGCAGCACTTCGAGGACGGCTGCGAGGAGCTTGACGCGATGACGTGCGGCGACGACGACGGCACGCTGGAGGAGCTGGGAGAGTGCGCGCGCGGCTGCACGTTCGTTGACCAGATCATCGAAGTGGACAACCTCGTGACGCGGCTCCTCAAGGTGCTCAGAATCATTCAGCTCGACAACGACACAAACGTTGACGACTTGCAGGAGGAGAGGTGAGTTATATTGCAACTAGGAAAACGCAGTACAGTGAAACCTCTACTCGAATTCATCGTTTTCCTACTTGTATCACTTATTTTTGGAATTAAAATCTTGAATCTTCCAACGTTGTAAATGTATAAACTAGAAACTCATTGAATATGCTCTACTGTACGACACAATTATTCTGGTTGTAGGGTTCGTCTGGAAGAAGAGGTGCGTAGAGAACAGGACCTCCGGAGAGCGTCCCACGACGAGGTGAGAAGCTTGGAGCTGCTGGTGGCACGGCTCCGCGGAGAGGTGCAAGAAGCCAAGCTCCAACTCGAGCGGAAGGTCGAGGAGCTGGAAGAAACTAAAACGGAGCTGAAATTGCACAGGGAGCAAGTGAGATCGCTGACCAACGACAATTGGAAGCTCAGTTCGGCGCAGAAACAACTTCGGAACTGTGGCGACGAAGCGAAGGGCGTGTTGGAAAAGTGGAAAGAGACGGGCGATTTACCGTCGCCAAACACGATCGAATGGATCCTTACTGCGCGTAATGAGGTAAGTTTGTTTCAAATCGGGTTGCCGTTTGTTCTCGTTCAAATCGATAACAAATTGTGAATAGCTAGAACTGTACGGTGATTCCAGTGGTTTCGGTGAATTACAAGATATTCAAGCCCTGTAGCTACTTGGAGCAATTAACGCCCCAACGCAGCTAGCTACGTTAATTCTGTTTCCTCTCCATTATCGTTTTCAATTAGCTAAAACTGCATTAGAAACTGAAGTCAAGTCGGGCGTGGGTTCGGATTCCATTCATGCCATGGGTGTTTGTAAACGGCATTTGTCCATCACTCGCTCATTTGTGGCCCCAAACAACCAAGCTGTTGTGGTGACTGTTAGGCCTTTCAACATCTGTGTAATATACAACTGTACATTCCAGATGCCAGCACTACAAGAGAAACTTGCAGAAAAAGAGAACCAACTGAAAGAAATGGGGCACAAGTTTTCAGTGAATAAGGAACTTCTCACCCAGAATCTGCATCAGGCCGCGAACGAGATTCGACGTCAATACGAAGCGATTGATAATGCTCTCGAAGTAAGCGTGGTTGTATTCACTTTATTTGCATGTTTTTATTATTTGTTACACCAATCGAGTAATTATTTCTTCACCCTTGATGATTTCACTATTGATTTGAACCAATGTCAATTTAATTTAATCATAAGAAATTATAAACCGAGACGAGACGAGTAGTTGAATGGCTAACACACTGGATCGTTATTCAGGAGTCCAGGGTTTGATTCCCGCTGTCGTTCAGGTCAATACTGGGATGGTTCCTTAACAACAGGCCACAACCGACTTCTTCTCACTACTCAAAACACATGATAAAATAACCTTCCATCTCATCATCTCACCATCTCATATATCATTCATCAACGCCAATAGATTGTGGTCATCAGTAGAGTGCTTTGTAAACCCAATATGATTTAGTTGCCTGAATTACCAACGTAATCGGAGTAGCTCTAACTGGTAGTTTTAAGTTGTTATCACCATGGTTACCTGTGGTAATTTGTTTTCACTAATTATGTGATGAAGTCTAACTGGACTCGGTAATACCAAGCCTTAGAAATGTATAGACTTCATCAATCAATTTGCGATCAGCAGCTGAAAGCTGTAGAAACCGTGGTGAGCACAGTGGGCACCTACCACATTGTCCCAAATAGCAGCCGAGGGGTTTTCAAAAAGTCACCCCGGCTTAAATGCAAATCTCAGTCTATAATTGGTCAAAATGACGTTTTTTGCTATTTTTTATCGGGCTGACCACACCCTGCACACTTTTAACATAGGAATCAACTTGAAACTGCGAGATATTCCACTAAAAACACGTTTAAATAAATGTTTTATCATGAAGAAGCATCCCGATTTTCATCATTTTTATTTGACGCGCAATAATTAACACGAGCACGTTGAACTGTTAACTGCATCGTAAGTGTCATCCTACTGCGTGTGGTCTGACCTTGAAAAGCACGAGACTGGTCAGCGTGAAAAAATACACGTTTGTCTGACTCTGGACGGCCGCGCTCCAATAGAAACGGGCTATATGACGATCGCACGTCGTCGGTATTAACCAGTATACACGATCTGTCTCCCTTGTACTCCCTGCCGGTCGCCTCTCTACCTCTTGCTCGCATTACGGAATTGACTAAATTCTACCCCGGAAGAGTGATGATTTACGTGGAAAAAGGGGAAACCTTTTTTTTCAATTACAGTCGAGCCCGCATATAACGAATTTCAAGGGGAATAAAAATCTGTTCGTAAAAACAGAATTTCGTTACACGTAGAGATTTATTGCTCTTTTTCATAACAGCACTTGAATTTTAGAGATTTATAAAGATAGGCCTACATTTACGACTTGGGCCCTAGTATAGTACTGTATTAGGTGACATATTATCATCGCATCATGTCATCACTTAGTATGTTTGTAGAAAGTAATAGAAAACAACAATGTCCTTTCATGAAGAACTCATCATCTGCCATCACATGACACCACCACTCCCCACTTCTCGTGTTTTATTTCCTAGGTTACAGGACACTATCATGAATGGAAATGAAGGAATGTAAACAAAAAATATATAAACAAAGTCATTGAAGATGTCACCATCACGTTATTATTTAGCGCGCGTTGAGCGAATGTTTGGGTTTGTCCGTGCCACTTTTCGTGGGACGGGGAGGGAGGGGGGTGCAGCAAGAGTTATGACCACGTGCTGTACGCGTCACCAGCAGCTACGAGGTAGCCTACAGTCCGTTCAAAATAAATGTAACCTGAAAATAAATTCACGCAAAATGCTCCGATTTTCGAATATTTTGTTGGAAATAGCTGAAAATAATGAGCAAAATATGCTGTGAAGTGACAAAAAATTCGTAATAACCGAAATTTGAAATATAAATCACTTCGTTATAGGTCTTTATTTAACATTGTAAGGATAGGAGATTTGAAGGGGAATGGTAATTAATTCGTAAAAACCGAAATTTCGTTAAAACCGAGTTCGTTATATGTGGGCTCGACTGTATTGATCCAAAATTTTGGGGGGTCGGCTTATATTCGGGACAATATGGTATTCCGAAGGAAATCGCTCAATTCTGATAGCAAATTGATAAACTCAGTATAGTTGATACTGAAACTTGCCTTTTGCAGGGCCGCCGTTAGAGGGTCTCAGGGGGGGCGCGCAGCCCTCCAATAGACATTTGCGCCCCCCAATAACTTATCCTCCTTTAAAAATATATAATGTTGACCTATGAATAAACACACAATAAAATTTGATGAGTTGATGACTTATTAATATGAATTGTATCAGTATACACTCGACTACTTTACACTTCCTTCTTTTCTTTTCGATAATGATTCAATCATTAGATTCCGAAACTGGTCGTAAATCGCAAAAATCACTTGAAAAATGACCGTATTTCAAAAAAATCACTGCTGGGAATTTTGCTGGGAGAAATCGCAAAAATGGCTTCGAAAATGTCCAAAATGATTCTACAATAAGAAAAAACTTTGGTAATGTCCACAGTATTTCAATCACCGAACTCCAAAACCATTTGTAAATATAAAAAATCACTTGAAAAATGACATGGGTCTAATTCAAAAAATTCCCTGCGGGGCTTTGCTGGGAGAAATCGCAAAAGTATAGCTTCAAAAATGACCATGATGATGCAATTATAAGACTCCAAAACCACTCGTGAATCGCAAATATCTCTTGAAAAATTTCCATATACAGTCGAACCCACATATAACGAACTCGGTTTTAACGAAATTTCGGTTTTTACGAATTAATTACCATCCCCCTTCAAATCTCCTATCCTTACAATGTTAAATAAAGACCTATAACGAAGTGATTTATATTTCAAAATTCGGTTATTACGAATTTTTTGTCACTTTTCAGCATATTTTGCTCATTATTTTCAGCTATTTCCAACAAAATGTTCGAAAATCGGAGCATTTCGCGTGAATTTATTTCCAGGTTACATTTATTTTGAACGGACTGTACATCGTAGCAGCTGGTGACGCGTACAGCACATGGTCATAACTCTTGCTGCAACTCCCCCCCCCTCCCCATCACACGCACAGTGGAACGGCCCAAACAAAAACACTCGCTCAACGCGCGCTAAATAATAACGTGATGGTGACATCTTCAATGACTTTGTTCATCTATTTTTTGTTTACATTCCTTCATTTCCATTTGTGATAGTGTCCTGTAACCTAGGAAATGAAACACGAGAAGTGGGGAGTGGTGGTGTCATGTGATAGCAGAAGATAAGTTCTTTATGAATGGACATTGTTGTTTTCTATTACTTTCTACAAACATACTAAGTGATGATACGATGCGATGATAATATGTCACCTAATACAGTACTATACTAGGGCCTAAGTCGTAAATGTAGGCCTATCTTTATAAATCTCTCAAATTCAAGTGCTGTTATGAAAAAAAGCAATAAATCTCTATAACGAAATTCTGTTTTTACGAACAGATTTTCATTCCCCTTGAAATTCGTTATATGCGGGTCCGACTGTATTCACAATTTCCCTGCGGGGCTCTGCTGGGGGGCTTCCAACCCCCAGACCCCCTTTTTGCATGTGGCATGTGTCCAGCTAGGTGGTAATTTTATTGATGTAACCTGTGCGCCCCCCCAATACACAAATCCTAACGACGTCCCTGGCCTATTGGTTGTTTCTGATTGTCACCTCGATTCACCGATCGTATGATCACTCAACGTTTTACGATTCACTGCCCTCTAGATGTTTGTTACGCTTCCCAATGAGAACTAAAAACACCAACATTGATCGTCTGATTTATTCACTCGCTGATTCAACAACGTGTGGTAGGTGTGGCTTATCAGCCGGCCACCTAGATCTACGTAACTTGAGGTACCCTGTTTGGAGATTTTGGAATCCCCCCCTCCCCCCCGTCTCCAAATGAGCAGTCCGCCCATTTGGTTATGTTTCATGACGTCAAGGGGACAACAAAAGTGATCAAACTGTTGAACATAATTTGAACTATCAATTTTCATTTCGATGCTACTCAACGACCACACCAACAGCTGGGTTATACGGGGGTAAGAATAAGCGGATGATGTTGAAACGATGGAGCAACGATAATGAAAAGACTTTCACAAAACCTCATGGCTTATGCAGGACTCAAACCCACGCCCAACTCGACATCAGTTCCTATTGCACTGCGATAGTTGACTGAGCTACGGAGATTGTTTTAATCATTCACCATTTTCTCATTCACATTTTCTACTCTGTATTAAAAATGGGACCATGGTGCATCCTGGTCTTCCCTTATTGAGTTCCCCGTCTTCCCTTATTGAGATGTCAGGAGCCCAAGATGTTCACTCAAAACACGATGTAGTGATACCAACCTATTTTATCATGATACAGTATAAAGAAGATAACCCAACTTGAGTCTTGACAGTGAAATATTTCCGAGGTTGGTTCCCGTGTCCAGGGTCCCGATTGCATGTAGCGCAACTATTGCTTTTATATCAAATTATATCAAACAACAATACTCAAAAATGCCATCAACGACTCAGTAGAATTTTAATGTTAGTAGTTGCATTTTTTCATTACCAAAATTATAGATTTTGTTAGTTCAAGAATGCCATCGGTACCGTAGCCACTCTTATCTACATCTAGTTCACAAGAGAATCCGCTCAATCGGACAGGCAATTGGGATCTTTGGCCCTGAACTGACCGCAAGAAACCACAAATACCGTCCATGTTATCAGTATAGGAGTTGGAGCACCTTCTTTATATTATAATAAAATAGGTTGGTGTCACTACATCGTGGTCAAAGTAATGAAAACCCCATCTGATCCTAGATCCATCCTAGGCCACTTGGATCTATGCAGCTTGAGATACCCTATTTGGAGGTTTTGAACCCCTGTCCCCTCCCCCCTCCCCCCCCAATAAAGATCCCTTCTGATTGGTTATTATGAAAATGACAATGGATTTACATAATTTGAACAATCGAGCATCCTCTAAAATGGCCAAACAAACATCTTCAGTAATGAATTCTGATGATTATGAAATGTTTTGATTTTCAGATCCTGCAAAGCATTCAGGGAGTTGTCCAGCAATGTCCACCGTTGGCAAAACTCCAACGAGACTTGGAGGAGGCTAATTTCCAGTGTGCATCGACCCAACCCATCGTCGCTGCAGATCTCAACGCAAACGCAGCGTTAATGTCGGCCAACGAGATTCACAATGGCGGAATGGACGTCATCAACAATTCCGGAAACATTGTCAGCTCTGCGGCATACTAGAAGACGTGCTATTAGTGTATCTCGAACACTCTAGCTCTGAGGCATACTAGAAGACGTGCTATTAGTGTATCTCGAACACTCTAGCTCTGAGGCATACTAGAAGACGTGCTATTAGTGTATCTCGAACACTCTAGCTCTGAGGCATACTAGAAGACGTGCTACTAGTGTATCTCGAACACTCTAGCTCTGCGGCATACTAGAAGACGTGCTATTAGTGTATCTCGAACACTCTAGCTCTGAGGCATACTAGAAGACGTGCTATCAGTGTATCTCGAACACTCTAGCTCTGAGGCATACTAGAAGACGTGCTACTAGTGTATCTCGAACACTCTAGCTCTGAGGCATACTAGAAGACGTGCTATTAGTGTATCTCAAACACTCTAGCTCTGAGGCATACTAGAAGACGTGCTATCAGTGTATCTCGAACACTCTAGCTCTGAGGCATACTAGAAGACGTGCTACTAGTGTATTTCGAACACTCTAGCTCTGAGGCATACTAGAAGACGTGCTACTAGTGTATTTCGAACACTCTAGCTCTGAGGCGTACTAGAAGACGTGCTATTAGTGTATCTCGAACACTCTAGCTCTGCGGCATACTAGAAGACGTGCTACTAGTGTATCTCGAACACTCTAGCTCTGAGGCATACTAGAAGACGTGCTATTAGTGTATCTCGAACACTAGCTCTGAGGCATACTAGAAGACGTGCTACTAGTGTATTTCGAACACTCTAGCTCTGAGGCGTACTAGAAGACGTGCTATTAGTGTATCTCGAACACTCTAGCTCTGCGGCATACTAGAAGACGTGCTACTAGTGTATCTCGAACACTCTAGCTCTGAGGCATACTAGAAGACGTGTTATTAGTGTCTCTCAAACACTCTAGCTCTGAGGCATACTAGAAGACGTGCTACTAGTGTATCTCGAACACTCTAGCTCTGAGGCATACTAGAAGACGTGCTACTAGTGTATTTCGAACACTCTAGCTCTGAGGCATACTAGAAGACGTGCTACTAGTGTATTTCGAACACTCTAGCTCTGAGGCGTACTAGAAGACGTGCTATTAGTGTATCTCGAACACTCTAGCTCTGAGGCATACTAGAAGACGTGTTATTAGTGTCTCTCAAACACTCTCGGCTCTAATGAGGACTAGAAGACTTGTCTACATGCTTTAGCGGATCGCGTCGGCACTTCTTTCATATTTATTTCAGGATGATAATTTAATACTACCCTACTGACTATTGGTGATGTCAATTCCATGCCACTAACAAAATACTATTTAATATATAAAACATCTTAGCTTGCACAGTATTTTTACAAACAAGATCATTGCCAGTAAATTGGATACTTTGGAAAGTTCATGATTTATAAAAGAATATAACTTGAGAGAGCAAACTTGATGTATTGTTGACCTTATTGTTTCATACTTTTGTTACTGTATATTATGTTCAATATAAAATAATTTTAAAGCATGCTATTATTTGTTCATTAGTGATTAATGATTATATTAGAAAGTAAGACAAATAAAGATTTTTATGCAAAATCAGAAGTCTACGGCGTAATATTTTTTGGGTTGGAAAACTAAAATAAACTGTTGGTGAACAGTTTTCTCATTACAATTATTTTTTTGCCTTGAATTGAAAAGTTATTCATTCAACGTTCTAAAAAATACCAAGTCTTTGTATGATTCCACTGTTGGTTCATGAAGGAAAAGACCAATCAGTATCAACATTTTTCCCAACTGGAGTTGTAGAACTATACTACGGTAGTTAATAGAACAATGTAGAACAATGCTGCAATTGGCCCAACTGGTTCAAATGTTTTTTGGGGAAAATTAAGTTAGAACTTTGATGAACCTTATGAGAAACATATCAAAGGAAAATGAAGTACAGAATTTACTGAATACGACAATATTGTTCATCTGTATTTTGTCAAGTTTCAGTTGAATATGTTTGTAACCATCTGATGATAGAAATAATTAGGGGTGTGCGAGCACTCGAATTTTCGAGTTCAAGTTCAAATTCAGCTGAACTCGAAAATTTCGAGTTCGATTTTTTTTTCTTGTCATTTTTTTTCTCTTATTTTAGAGTTCAGAAAATAACGGCCTAACATTGATCAAAAACACGTTTTTTATTTTTGTAATTTGGCAGAACATACCAAACTTGGGAAGTGTTTAAAATTGACCCTCTATAGTAATTTGTCGTGCTTATACGCCTATACTTGAGCAGTGAGATAGCTTGTTTTGTTGACAGTTATTACTAGGGATGTCGGAGGGTAGGAAAATTCCTATTTGCCTTTATTACCCGACTCTTAACCGGGTTTTCCTCCCGAAAAAACAAAAAAATCGTGACAAATTGTTTTTCATTGTACATTTCTATACTTCTGAGCTCATCTCACAAAGAGAATCCTACGTTTTCTTAGTAAATTATCCATTGTAAACAAAATTCAAGTACAGTGAAACCTCAATCCATCGTTCCTGGATCCATTGTTTTCCTGCTTGTATCATTCATTTTTTCTCGCCTCACTCCCATATAATCAATGTTAAATTTTCCTGGATGGATCGTTTTATTTTCCAGGGCCCTTGAATGACGATGAATAGAGGTTTCACTTAATTTAAAATAGGTGTGTAATCAATTCATCATGTCAGTGTCTTATTCGCATGAAAACTTGCACACTGATCACTCACTTGAGCTATAATACAAAAAGAACAGAGAGAAAATGAGGAAAGATCCAGACAGAGTCGTCTTATATAAGAGCTTTCCAAATAAATATCTCGGAGGGCCACTTTTTTATTGAAAAAGTTGAGGTGGACCACACAGTAAATTTTTCAATGACTTTTATTCATTTTTCACTGGTTTCCAATGTGGTACGCCAGTATATAGATAACATTTTTGGTGCACACATTTTCAAGCTTTTCTACAACCAACCAACCATTTCTTTTGAAATCAAAACGTTATTACTTGAATTGGACTTCTCGTCTTTATGTCTTCATTCAAGTCTATATAACTGATATGGCGCGAGCGGGGAAGCTCACAAGGTTGCCAAATAGATGCCCCTGTTTTCACAAGCCAAACGGTAGGACAGTATACGATTGCTTTTTCAGGAATTATCAATAATGTCAGTTCAAACCCTATCGACCCCTACCAAGCCTCTACCGTTTGGCTTATGACAACAGTTCAACCCTTGCCAAATATATTCTCAATTTGACTACACAGAATGTCAATACCAGTGACGTAACTACCGCAGGGGCAGCCGAGGGGCAGCCGCCCTGGGGAAGGGGGGGGGGGGGGCATGCTGTATCATCAGAATTCAGAAATATGTTCCATGGGAGCAACAGATGAATAATGGCCTGAGAGGGGGGAGAGAGGCCTATCTTAAGTAGCAGCTCATAGTACTGAAAATATAGTTAGGCCTACGTTCAACAATGTAAGTTGTACAGCTTGTAATCGTTGGAAACATGATCCCGGCTCAAATATTTTTGCGCGACGTGCCGCCAAAGGGTTATTGACCAGTTGCTGAATGTACTTGTTTTCAGAAATTAATGCGACGGTGTTCATTGTGAATATGACACATATCATAGGATGACCAGTGGCGTAGCCAGAATTTCAGGTCAGGTGGGGCAAGAATATTGAAAAGGGTGCCAGCATAAAACTTTGATGAAAATGTACACAAATAATTCAAATATAAGAGCGCCGTCCAGAGCAAGCTATAGGCACAATGACTACAAAGTGTGCGTTCATATGGAAATACAATGGGGGGGGGGGGGTATTACCGCTCATGCAGGAATGTTTATTTTTCAATTTTTCATTGTGATTAGGTACCGTAGACCTATACGTATTTTAATTTAATTCAATTGCCATATTATACTCAGACAGCATGAATTTTATGAGCTAATCCTGCATATATGCATTATTTTGTACAGCTCTCAGATAAAGAATTGTCATAAGATGATGACCCACATGAACAAGGGGAAAGCCCTTCTGGCCCCGCAGAGAATTTTTGGAATTTATACCTTTTTCATATGGTTTAACGTGTCCAAGATGAGATTCAGATGCCAAAATAAATTTTCTCATAGAACTGAAGGAACCCAAGTGATATTTGCCAATAACAGTTATTGTGGCAGGGTCTTTCTGTGTCATTTCAGCGCCCCGGGCAAGGACTCGATTGTGAGCCCTCAGAACCAAGTGCCCATATTGAAGGTGAATGCAAGAGTGGGCGGAACTAAGCCCCGCAGGGACATTTTTTTGGTTTTCTCCCTTCTAATTCAATCCTACGGGTTTTAGGAACTACACAAAATTTCTGGAATACATGGATTCTTTATTGTGATGAGGAGGCTAATTTTGAAAAATTACTGTTACAATGCAAATACAACGGTACAATAATCCATCATTGATAACAATGATGTATATTTAAAAATGAGAATATTCACTTTATCCAATAATGTGAACAAAATAGATTATGAATAACAGAATATCATCATTGATAGAATGTCACAAATGTGCGTCGTCGATAACGTCCCTCGAATTTGACTCCCCAGCCAGTCACTCTCTTTACCCTTCCCTATAGAGACGACCCTTATTGGAAGTTACATCGCCGTCATCGATACGATTGTTGTAGATTTGGTAAATTCACAAAAATTGTAATACCTGTATACGAAATTTATTTTTCATTGCAATTATATTATATGAATTTAAACGATAATGATTTTGGGTCTGAAGGATTTGGCTCTTCAGATGGTTCCACAGTCCACAACAAAAACAAACAATTATACAATGATAGTAATTGAAATCACGAAATGTGTTTGTAGAATGATAACGACATTTTTCAAATAATTGAAAATGAAAAATATATAGGCTCCTAGACACTTTGAAAAAGATTCATAATTCACCTCAATCTACACGACAGTTCTGTTCTGAATGAAGAATAGTGTTATGTCATCTTGCAAGTTTTAAATACTTCCATTAGGGCGCTATGATTACGGCTGAGGGCGCCGCCGTGCGATGAAAGACAGAGAAAACTCACAATTGCCCGCATTGTATTGGGAATCGCAAATACAACAAATTAACGGAACATACTGTTGGTATGGAACTCGAGAAAATGCTTGCGCGATATGCATGTAAACACATGGGACGATGATAATTAGGACAGCTCAGTTTTCATTATCAGTCACGTATACAAATACCAAAGGGCGCCAAACACACATCAAGACGTCCAGGGGGGGCACGTGCCACCCCCTGGACCCCCCTGGCTACGCCACTGAGGATGACATACCGGTAATGAGAATATATTCTAATCATAATTTTGATTTTTTTTAATCGTCCACAATAGTAAATTGAAAAAACATGAAATATGGAGGTTGCATATGTTGCATGATATCTAAATTTCATCATTTGAATTGATATATAGTTATTTTTTGGGGAGGGGGCTGTGTGATTCCTTTGCACCGGGGCCCATCATTTCTTGTTACGCTACTGGTCAATACACTTACCGGTAATTGCAGTGATATTACACGTTGGTTCATAAGATCATACTGTGACCATTTAACAAGGTCCTGCGGGCCACCAGTTGGAAGCCCTGTCTTATATCATCATGCAATTATGAGGCAAAAAAAGGAGTTTACTGGATGAGCATATATAAAGATGTTGATATTTTTTGTCCACGTGTGAAAGCCAAGATGAGTATATTACATGCTTGTAAAAGATTACGTAGACTTGATGAGGCACTGTTCTGTTTGTAACGTTCCGTAAGTCCAAACATTTCCGAGCCTCCATGATGTCAGCTGAGGTTTGGACAATGGAGTCTTTACTGGATCTGGCTATTACGTTCTACTGTGAATCTGTTCAAAGTGTACATAGCCCTGGGGCTTTATTTCTGTCGTAGACTTCACTTAGCAGACCGTATCTTTAATTTTTCATGCATGAATAGGCCTACGTGAGATGGTAAAATTGAAGTTGGTATAATCTAAAACAATTGGCAGTTTAATAAAATCATTCTGGTTTCTGGTATAGCCTATATACTGGAATAATTTTATTGAATAGCCAATTGTACAGCAAAGACTTCTATCCAACTTTTATTTTGCTATGTGTGTGTGTGTGTGTGCTGCATAGTTTTTGAGCCAAATTGGTTGGACCATTTTTGAGAAATCCCATCAAAACGTAAAAAAATAGGCCCATAATCTATGACTAGCTATAATATATAATGAGCCAAAAACATACAAAAATAACATTGCTCATCAAAAAGCTTAGAATATGCACTAAACGTGAATACAAATATGATACACATTTGATAACAGATTTTTCACTGAGATCGGACTGGCCGTTTTGAAAGAAATAATTATTTTATATTCATCAAATAGCTTGAAATGGTAGTTATTCTTTATTTAGTATACCTTTGTACTTTGCAGATTCAAAAGTTTTAACCAAAGTGTGTGGAGTTCTCGAGTATATCTCAAATAAATCACGGTGTGTAGTTTTCGAGTTGAATTGACCACTAGTGATAAGCGTGGCTTATCGGCAGGCCACCTTGATCTATACTTTGTGTGGGCAGTTTAGAGATACTCTGATAGGCAATGTCAATTTACTCACATAACAAACAGCCCATTTGATTGGATGTTTTGTGACGTTTGTGGGCGCTTCAATCACTAGTCGTCAATTTAGACAAATATGTTGCTTATCTTACAGCGCATACATTCCATGTTGAAGCTTTGATTAACCCGCGAAAACTATTATTACTGTCGATAAAGTGACATTTGCGCCATCTATGATGTTACAATGCAACTCTCTTATCGATCTACGTCGCTCAAGTAGACCCGTACTACAGTGGTGTGTGGTGTGTGTGCGACTGTGCTCCGAGTTCTGACTGTGGTAAGCGATTATGAACCATAACCTTAGCGTTCTAGAGTAGAAAATCATCATTTGAGAGTTGAACCAAATAAACAATAATTACGCTTCAGTAGGATGATTGTCGGAATGTGGAAGATAAAACTGCGTGTAGCAAATATAATATATAGATGATTCTATATTTGGCCTTATGTCAGCATTCCATTCATTTGGATGGACCATCTCACACATGGTCTACGTATATCCTAATCGTAATTACCCAGCGTATTATGTGAAACACAATTTTTATTTTTCGGTTCTGATTGTGATACGATATACTATTCACTAATAGATTCAAATTGTTATTAATAATTATTTTGACACTAGTTTATTTTAGTAGTCGCTCTGTCAAGGTAGTGGTGAAACGTGCAAGTAGTGTGCGACAGTGTCGCCGGCTCAGTCGTACAAAATGTTCATGTCATATAAAAAAATTGAATTATATTTCCAGTATTTTCCTACGCTTAACAGCAAAAATGAGGGTGTGAGATATTCAAAAATGTTATTTTTTCCCATTATAGTCATTTGTAATATTGTCATCACTCGCTATTTTCAATAATTGCTTCTATCAATTATTCCTGATTATATTTAGGGCCAGGGTTTTACTACCATGGCTACGTAAACATTTCTAAGTGTTTGTAAACATCACTTCTTTTATGAATTACATCGCAGCATTTAAATAAACCTATATCTATATCTAATCCATAATCTTATATTTATGCTTATATTGTATTACCAATTTACCACCGAGAACTTGAATCTTGTACTTCATAAATAAATGTGCTATTTTGAGAGGCTCGTATGGAATTCTACCATCAGTCAGATTCACATTGATCGGAACTCCTCAATCATCTAGGACCCACTTTCCACCACTTTCATTGTCATTTTCAAGTGTATCGTAACCTCATCGTAACAACTTTAGATTCGATCATCAGTCGCGTGAGTTAGAGAGGGTGGGAAGTGCGGGGGGGGGGAGCCAGGGAGGGTAGACGATCGATATCCCGAACTAGAGCATCGGGATCGGCGGCGGCTTCGAGTCTGCGACGCCTTGTGTTCGGGCAGAGGCGGAGGTAGAACATTCCGAACACCAGAACCGACCCTGGTCGCGATTAGTTGCGTTAGCGCGAGTATGCTGTCGGTGCCTAGTGACTGTCAGTCGACTCTGCGTGTGTCTACGCCATTGCGTGTGTCGATGTAGGGCCTATATGTGGAACAGTGACTGACACGGCCTGTACGTACAAAGATGCGTGCAGAAAGACAATCATGAACCACAAAGCAACGTTTCTCATTCTTCTTCATACAATTTCGTGATCCGTGCGGGGGTGTAGTTTCCATCAAGATGATGGTGAACGAGGCTGGGCGTATCGCTTCATGCTGCTCGCTACAGACTGCTCTGGGACCGCCGGAATATCGCAAGTGGCGTCGTATGCACGGCCTCCAGCTACCACTCCATCCTCAACAAGTAGCCGGCTGGTTCGCGCTCTTGCTTTCCATCCTACTCACTTTCGGCGTCCTCGTACCAGCACTCGGATCGACCCTCCGTCTTCCATTGTTTATCCTCCTCTCGTCCCTCTACATCGTTCACGTCACTTCGCACGTGTTCGCTCTTGTGCTCGACCCTGCCGACCCACACTTACGTGCACTCAAAAACACCAAAATAGCTGTTCCCGAATTTGACCGTGCCAAACACGCTCACGTTATCGAGAACGGAAGATGTCACCTGTGCAATATTCGCACAACGAATGCTCGGACTAAACACTGTAGTGTTTGCAACAAGTGCGTTGAACGGTTTGACCATCACTGCAAGTGGTTGAATCATTGCGTCGGAGGAAGGAATTACATAGCTTTCTTAGTTTGCGTCATCTCCGCCGTGATAACAGCAATAGTAACATTTGTGTTATCCATCATGGAGTTGATCTTCTACCATGTAGACCCCGTATTGCTATCTCCATGGGAACACTCTGATTTCAACAGTTCTCAAACGGAACTCACCACGACCTTGAAACCCTTCGAAATCAACATACTGTTGGTGACTGTCTCATGTATGGCCACAATAGCCGCAGTTAGTGCGGGTTTACTTCTCCATCTGTGTCTGTTTCACTTGTACATCTCATCTCGTGGCATCACGACGTACGAATATATAAGAAACTTTCGACATCATCCTGGGAGGAACAATACCGTCGCCCCGTCGATGGTCAACTCTACTCTGCAACTCCCCGTCGAGTCGGGTCTTTCCTCTGGAAGATCGCGACGGAGAAGAGACGACACTTGTTGTAACACTAACGAGTTGCAAACAACTCTGACCAATTCTCGCATCGAACCCTCTTCCAGTAAACGCTGTCATTGTGGGGACGACACCTTCGTTGAAGAAACGTCGCCCATTAATCCAAGAAGATTCTGTTGGCATCCCCCGTCAATGTGTGATCGGGAAAGCAGGGTGAACTGCTGTGCTCAATTCAAGAAGAATGATTCTTCTGTTGTTGAGAAATCTACAGAAGCACTTGCCTCTTACGAAGACACGTCTGTAAATTACTTGAAATCTTCCAGAGGTGCCTCTAAAATAAAAGAGTCTGAGAAAAGTACTGATCGTGTCACCAAGCTTTGCTTGACTGGGTCTGCAGACATAGAAGATGATAATACTCCCGGAGGAGAAGAGACGTCGGTAAATAATTCTAAACAACGAACAACGCCTGAAATTCATAACTCCAATTGTAATAACTTTTTAATGTGTTCCTGCATAAAACACCAACGTGTACCAACCGTACCGACTGTAATTGTCCGCGGTAACCAAGTGAGGCCTTCTGAAGAATTGTTCATTGAAAAAACCAAAAGACCGCTCAGACAAATGACACATGAACAAGACAAAAGTACGATTGTGCCGCCGAAACGAATGGACAATACATTGCCAGCTTTGGCACCCCCAAAACGACGTCAAATTCGTAACGTCTTGGACCTGAAAGAATTAAGCGACGCCTTGGCTCACGTCGCGTCCTTGTCCCAATCAGAAGACAATGTACCGACCGAAGTGATCAAGATGGCCTTCACCCAACGCAAACCGATCAGAAAAAATGTCCATCGCGATCCAACTTTATCGCCTATTCGTGAATCAGGGTTTTCAAATCCGTCTTCCCCGCAACTTTCCACAGCTCGATTGACGGAAAGCACTCGACGCGATCAAGATATTTTTATAATTCGATCGCCGCGTCTTGCACCACTTTCGACAAGCTCATCAAAAGATAATCCATCCGAGCAACTTAGCTAATGTAGGCCTTCCCAAGTGTTGAGGCGTGACGTGGTTTTTATCCATCCATCATATTCCACTGTCTTGACACGGGCGATTTACGACCTTCGCTCATTACGATCAATAGTCACAACGACGGAATGTATAATTTTCAAACTAAGTAGACAATAAAGTTGACGTACTTATCATCACTGATTGTTTCATTATAGATTTTATATACTGAAGAAGAAGAGTATACTTTAATAAGGAATTCATTGTTGAAACATCAAGACGTTATTATCAATCATTTTATAAGCATTACAATAGCGTATTCGTAGGTAATGATATAAAGGTTTATTTGTAATGCGCGACCGCAATAATTCCCTCGCGCATCAATCGACCCCACACATTTCTACAGTCAGTCAATATCACAGCCTTCTGTGTTCCAAATAGCGTGCGTCCGATGAT